>VWZE01019167.1:633-46519 GCA_013396675.1 Eubucco bourcierii | reverse complement strand
ATATGCAAATTAAAGGTAATACAAAAACACAACACCCCTCCCAGAAATCAGAGACCCCAGAAGGGGCTTCAAACTACCCTTCCACCTTCTCCCCACCCCTATACCTTACCCCAAGGTTTGGCTTATGTGCAAAGTGAGTTTGGAGGGGGAGTTAGAAGAAAAGTGGTTAGTGAGGTTACTCGACAGAGAGGAGGAGGCCAGAAGCTAGACAGCCTGAGAGTATCTGCAAACCCGAGTGTGAAACCTTTGTTTTGTATTCTTAGTCTTAAACATCTCAGCAAGCCTAGTGTGAAGTAGACATCACCATTGTTTCCTTTTCACAGCCTATAGTATAATTTTCTCTATTAAAATATTCCAATTAGCCTCAAACCAGCACAACCGTAAGGGTCATGGAGCATTGAAACAGGCTGCCCAGAGAGGTTGTGGAGTCTCCTTCTTTGGAGACTTTCAAGACTCATCTGAATGCATTCCTCTATGACCTGCACTTGATTATGGTCCTGCTCTGGCAGGGGTGTTGAACTCAGTGATGTCTGGAGGTTCTTTCCAGTTCCAAATATCCTGTGATCCTGTGCTCAAAATGGTACTGGGATTTTTTTTTTTTTCTCCCAAACTTCCAAAGGAAAATTTTAGTATTTTTAATGAAAGACAGTAAAATGTTGTTTCTTTTTTTTTTTTTTTTTTTTTTTTTTTTTTTTTTTTTTTTTTTTTTTTTTTAATTGATAATCCTGGTATCTCTTTCCTCTGGTATCATCCTAAGACAAAACACTTGTCATCCACCTTGCAGCCAATCATAGTGTCTTGCACTGCATCCAAGAAGCTTAAAAACCATGTGTGTTTTTCTACTAAAGTAACTGGCAATGGTATACCTAACAACAAAAAAAGAGGTAATCACTGATGGGTTTGTTTACTTGAATACTTCACACTTCCATTATGAGTATTTTGTATGGACTTAGATGTCACAACACTGTCCATGCTACTTTCACAGTTTGGAGTCCTGAGAGATTTTTCCCCTTGAAGATGTCCCAGATTCTGATTTGCAAAGTAGGTAATAGTCTTTTCACCTGCCTCATGTCTGCAGGTTGTTGTTTTTCACTTGAAAGGATACATCCCTAAAAGCAAAATTGCTTCCCAAGGAAGCGAAAAAGCTTGTTTCTGCATTCTTGCAGGAGATTTTGGTCATCTACACATTTCCTAGCACATTATTCTGATCAGCAGAAAAAGTTGTCCAGAGAATTTACCCCTTGTTAGGAGCTATTGGCCAGGAAAATGACCTTTCTTTCCTGCATTTATAAATTATCTTTTAATGTCGTTTGCAATAATCATTAAAGAACAGAGACAGTTACGAAAGAGATGTATAAGAAAGAAGGTAAGTTGGAAGACAAACTGTCAGTAGACACTGACCACAAGTGCATTCTAAATCCTTTTTGTGTCAGTGGGAAATGAAGTCTTTCTGCAGAGGAAATAAAAGGCAAGGTAAGTTATGATTAAAAAATTAAAGATCTGTTTAATTAGCTTTACTCATCTATAGTGATTGTCGGAAACAGAAAGGTGGTGAGAGCACAATTCTTCAAATGCAAGTGAGGAGCTGTGATAAAACTCAACTTTGTGGTAAGCATTTAAAGGGCCCTTTAATTAGCTTTTCTGGAAAGTTCACTGATGGTATGCTGGAATAATGATCCCATATGTTCGAAAATGTCTAGTCATTAGCCAGCATGGTGGCTGAACATACTAATGCATTTGCCTGTTAGACATTTCAGGAGCGGCTGGTGCTGCTGCTGGGGAGGTCAGCCCTTTGTTTCGCTAAATCACATGGTGGCTTTCAGAACTGAATCATTTTCTTAGTCACACTGTGAACATCAGTTCCCAGCAAAGTGAGGAGTATGATCGTGCTCAGAGTGGAAAGGGCAGAGGGTTCAAGAGGGATGGATTGTGTTTTGTCCTTTTTTTCCTGTTTTCTGTCCTGGCCTTGGTCCATCAAATTGTGCAAAGATCTGGAGCAAATCAGTGGGCAAGTGTGAGCCTGGCAGCCAGCTGTCAATAAATTATTGATAATATGAAAAAACATTTTTATTAAGACCTAGTCAGTGAAGCACCTTAGATTTTCAGACTGCTACTCAGTTGTATTTTAAGATAAATGCCCTCATCCCATCTTTTTGTAGTAGTGATAAACCAGTGTCCTGTCTAACAAAGCTGGAGACTGGGACCCTGAATATGACTTCCTAAGGACAAGAAATCTCCTAGTTGGCATCTCAGCTGTGAAGCTGCTGACTTTTGGTCCTTAAGGCTGTGTGCTAGAAGACTTGAAGAATCTTCTCTGAAGTTTTTGGTGTGACTTGACTTGGTCTAGTTCAAGTCAAAGGACAGATTTCTCATTGCCTTCAGGATATTAAGCTCAAGTTAAAAATAAGGAAATGGGGGTAGAGCTAAGCTAATAATTAACAGCAAAGGCATTTCTGCAGCTAGGATTTCAGAGAGGTGGATTTAAAGAGACTTACAGGAAGGCTGTTGCAGTTGATGTGACTAAGGAAAAGACCTTGTGTCAGTAGCAATGAGAACGTATCAAAGGACAAATAAGTGTTTTGGACTAACAGAAGACATACAGGGACAAATGGCACAAGTAATTCCCACATTTTCAAAACAGCCAAGAGATCTTCAGCAGACCTGATTTTTCAGGAGGCAAGAAAAAAAAAGAAAGAAAGGAAAATAGTATATATTAAAAAGACTATCAAGTGTAATATCCCAGAAATAAATATCTCAAATCAGATTAAAGCTATGTCCACTGGAGTGTGGTTTTTTTTTTTTTACTTCTCACAATTTCCTTTTTGAAGTCTAGAAGACAGAAAAAAATAGAGTCAATAAACATGCAACAGTGTCTTTTTATTGTTATCTACTGCAGTGTTTGATACCATTAAAGAAAAATAAAAAAGCATTTCTTAGAATAAAGTCTAAGACATTTTTCTTTTTAATCATATTTCAAAGCTGAGGCAGTAGGATTAGCTATTCTGTGGCTAATCATGGCTATCCATGGCTCCTTGGAACGAAGAGTCTGAGCTCCAAGGGACATTTTCTTCTTCTTATAGTAGAGGAACCCACATCAGGTTCATTTTTTATGACTTCCATAGTTGTGGATTGTGACAACGTGGGAGCTGGAGTTAATTTTAACTGAATTGTGGCCTAGAAAATATACTTTCTTAATAAGCCTGAGGTATACAGCAAATCAGAATTTCCATTTCCAAAATTTGGAATGAGTTCCTCATCTGTAAAGCTGACAACAGCTTCCATGTTTAAGTGCTAAACAGCTTTTATTGAGCCAACTTTTAGAGGGTGCTAATATCTAGATCCACACGTCTTCTATGTTTTCAATGGCGGATACTCAAAAAGAAGTGTAATTTGGCTCAAAGTGAGTTGATATAATAAAAAAGTTCACATTCTTCCTATGCCACTGCTAACTGAAACAGATATAGAGACAACATATTCAGAATAAATTATTGCCAGCCTTAGCTAAAATAGCTTGCTCTGTGGAGCTTCCTCGTGTACGTAACCAAAGGGAACTACCTGCTTACATCTGGATTTGCACATCTTTCAGATATATCACATATGAAACACAGCATTTGGGGATGTTGTGTCATCAGTGGCACTCTCTAGGGATCTCTGGGCTCGTAAACAGATTACATCAACATAAGTTTTAAAATTTTTTTTATGTGACAGATGTAATATTGATAAGATTCTTCATTGTCATATTTAATGGCAATCTTAATAATTGATGAGGGTGTAATTCAGTGCAAAAATTTACTTATAAAGGAGAGGTTGGAAAATGCTCTTTGTTTTGATGAACTCTTTCAGGCCACCTTGAGAAGGAAGAAACGAAGTAAATTGCTTATGAAGAGAATGAAGAATATGGATTGATATGAATTGTAATGTGGCATTAAGCATATTAGAACATGTGAACTGGAGACAGATACAGGAAATCCACCACACCTGGATTGAACTTCTATTAGCTCATCTATCAATTTGAGGCACAAATGCACCAATCTGCTTCAGTCTCCCAGTTCTCAGAAGCATGTCCTCACCTTAAATAACTCTTCAAGACTGTTGCTCTTCTAGTGCATGTGACTAAGCACTTGAAGACGGTTGTTGCTCTTCTGGTGCTTGTGACTAAGCACTTCAAGACTGTTGTTGCTCTTCTAGTGCTTGTGACTAAGCAACCTCAGTGCAAGACCTCCAATAATGACCTATGTTGTCTTGCCTTACCTGCTCAGCTCTTTCTCTGACAGCTATGGAGGATGATGGAAGAGGAAAGGATATGTAAGACTGGAGACCTCCAGGCTTTTCATAGAGGGTAATAACAAGTTTTATGGTACTCTTCTATTTTTTTTCTTTATTTTTCCTAGAAGTGGCTTTGGTGGAAAATTATCTGAGGTACTTTGAATGAGTAGGGATACTAAGAACTCTCACTCTGGAGATAGTCCTACCTAACCTACCTAAACAGACCTAAACACAATCCTGTTCTACCTGCTTTAGGTGAACTTGCTTTAGCAGTGGAGTTGAAATCAATGATCTCCAGGGGTGCCTTCCAACCCCTACCATTCTGTGATTCTCTGACTCTGTGAGCTATAGGGTCTTTGTATTTTTATTCTTCACTTTTCAGCTAGCCAGCTCTGCCTTTGCTCACATTTCTGTCTAGTTTTGCAAGAACATGAGCTGGAGTGTTTCTGTTTCTATTGTCCGAGTACTTGTGCAGTGCTTACACAAATGTCAACCCAACACATTGCCTCCAGGATGGAGGACCTTGCAGAAAATAGGTTTCAAGGATATGTGGATGTTTGGAGAAATATGTGTCTTCTTCCTGATAGTCTATTGCATACCTCTGAGAGAGTTGGAAGAATATGTGTCAGTCGTCAACTCTTTGCTCTTTTGAAAACATCAGGCTTTTCAGATGTGGCCTTCTGCTGAACCCACATGTACTACAGTCAGGGAGTGCAACCAAGGCAGTCCCAGTGTATGCTGATGTCAATATCTAGTGAAAGAGATCTGGGGATTTTCAAGGCTTATTTGCAAGACAGGCTACAGTGGAGTAGTTTCCAGCAGACAAGGTGCAGACTTTCAAAGTCTTAGGTTACAGAGTCCAAAAATGACACCTTATGCTTCTGTACTGTGCTTTACTAAAGGAGGGATGATCTCGGATTCATCCTCAGTAGATGTGTGCACTGCCAGTGCTGGCTTTTGTAAGTAGACTGTTACTCAATGAATTTTCTACATTTCATCAGAACAGAGCTATGGGAAACATCACATGAAAGTAACACAGCATATAAAAGATATTAAAAAGGTGAAAAATATACCTGTGGGAATTGCCTTGTATTTTTATTATCCAAGCCTCAAGAATTTGCCAAATCTCAGAAGACTGGCTAGCTCACAAAATTTCCATTGCTTTGCTGAGAAGAAAATAGGGCAAGTGAGCATTTTAATTTTGAACACTTTGTTTCTTCTGTTTCTAGTCTGTAACTGTGCAAAGGAAATGCAGAAGTATATGAAAATGAAACCAAAGAAGAAAAGGTTCTACTTTTCTACCAATCTTGGCATTTGGCCAGTTCTTCCAGACTATGTAAATTGGAAAAGCTGTGTGGTAACTTTAATTTACACCACCTGAAAACCTGGTGCCTAAGCATTTGACAGGTTTTATGGAATTTAGGTTTTCAGGAGAGACAGTGTAAGGCTCTTATTTAAGTATCCAGGTGAAAGTATAACCTGAGCTACTCTTAGTTATCTGAAAATATCTAGCTCTTTACAAACACTCAGAGAATTAACACACACACTACAGCTTGGGATCTTCCCATACTAATATTATAGCATCACTTTCACAAAGTCACATTTGTTGTAGTTATTCGATGACTGCCTCCGTAATCCCCTTTTTAACATAAATTCAACTATAACTGACTAATTAAGCAACTTTGAGATATATTTGAGAAACTATTGACTAAGAAGTTACAGTCTTCCAAAGCTGAAAATGTTGCCTTAGGGGAATTAAGTCAACCCTTTACATTTTTTATTAGCATAGTTTTCTGCGCAGTAGGTTTTGAAATACATCTCAAACTCACTTAATGAATTATAGTGGATTTTAGCCCTAGAAAGTGGTTGTTTTTTTTCCAGGCATGGACACTAACTAGTAAGGCTTGCTGCAGACATGCCACTTGCACACCTGGCAGATCTGCCACAAATGTGGTGAGGCAGATGATGGTGAGTTGCAAGAAGCAAGTTGTCATTAATGGGGACAGGGTATTGTAGATGAGGTACCTTGTGAAATCATCTATGTATGTGCTATGTGTCTAGAGTCTCCTTCCTGGCTCTCGTGGATGTCATGACTAGCTCACCATCAGTAACGATGGAAGTCAAAGCAGAGATGATGAGAATCCATTGCTGTGGAGTATTCTGCTTAAGAAATGTGCAGAACTTCCATAGGTCCTGTATCACCTCTGACAGTCTTGTACAGATACCTTAATTAGTCTAGGACAACTCACAAAGTGAGTATTTAGTAACTTAATTTTTTGTCTCATGTGCCTAAATGTAGAGCGTTGTTTTGTTTTAATCTGGAGCTAAGTCTTGCATGCCAACCATGTACTGTGGTGTCCCTAAGCATGCTGACTTCCTTGAGCCGTCTTAGGCTCAAGAAAGTGCTCTGCCTGCACATGATTTGCATGGTGGGGCAGCAGAGAAAGCCCTACTGCTTTTGGGCTTGTAAATCTTCCTTCCTTCCAAGAAGCAGCAAAGGTGCTCTGCTAGACTCCTGTTTTCTTTTCTCTGTGCTTGCTGTCCTGAGCCCACAGTGATGTTCTCCTTTGTCTTCACAGAGGAGAGTATTCGGACTAGTATTGACAAACTGCACTATTAATCATCTATATATGTTACTTGAAACTTACTGGTTTTACACTGGGAGTGTGAATTCATATAATTTAACAGTGTCCTCTGCCACAAAAAATACTTAAAACAGACATTCATCAATGTGTCACATTGCCCTTCCAAATCAGGTATCACTCACTCTGCTTTTATCAGCACAAATAATTTGTTAATAATTACGTTCACCATTTCTCTCACTGCAGGCTATAATTAGTCAACAACTTACTCATTTTGTAATATCATAAATACAAACTTAACCTGTCTGCTAGATTTGTGGGTACTGTTTGTTCATGAGTCTTGTTTTCTGTGTTTTTTGTTCAAAACTGGTTTGGTTTTTTTTTTTCTTTTCTAAAACTATGTAGAGACGTATTTTGAGGGGGACTTTGACTAACGCTTGTTTGACCTGTGGGTTGAAAATCTTTTCTACTGATTCTACACTGCCAGACTGAAACAGTGCAAAACTACACATGGACTCAAATGATTACTTTTGAGTATTGATGTTTTGAGCAGGATTTTAAATTTACCTTCTGAACCTAGGGCTAAACCAGGGACATAACTGATCTGAGAACTTGCCAGAAATTATTGTCATTTCTGTCACTGTTTCTGTTCTCTGTTTTTCCTTCAAAGTTCTTTATTACATTCTTGAGTGCTTTTGAAGCAAATCTGTGTTTGAGACTGTCCAGATTCTCTGCATCTACTGTGGTAAAAGGAATAATTCAAGTAAAGCAAAACCAATTCTAAACTTCACTTCAAATTCAAACAAAACTCACTGTAAATAATTCCAGATTATTTCAGTACTCAGCAGTTTTTGAGCTCCTTAAAATCTTTGCAAAGTCATAGTGAGAAAGGGAGGTAGCTCCTTCCTCTCCCACTGTTAAGGAAAACAACCTTAAAGAAAGATAAGCTTCACAAAGTTATTATTTCAGTTACCCAAAACTAAAATACCAGTCTAATAATTACAACTGGAGCAAAGCCAACATTGACAAAACTGATATAATACTGTAAGAACCATAGTCAATACTGACAGTCATAATTGGTCATGAAGATGAAGTCAGAAAAAAACCTATTGCTTCTTTCAGTAATATAGAGGAGAAGATAGGAACTTTTTTTGATGAGTAAGGCAATGACTGTGCAAGACCAAATGAGGCTAGGGGAATTGGTGAACCTGTGATAGGACATACTTTAACCTGAGCATACCTGTAGTGCCTGAAGGTATAAGGAGCCTCTGATTGCCATGAGTGCAAACTGGAATATCTGTGTGTCCTACAGCATCATTTTTCACAGATCTGATGCTTGAGCAGAGCTGTTTGAATTGCATACCAGGACTGGTATTGCCTGATGAACTTAGTGTGTTTTGGTTTTTTTTTGGCTTTTTTTGTGGGATTTTTTTCCCCTTCCCCCCTGCTTACAGATTATCCACAAATAGCTTTGAAATTTCTTTAGATTTTCTAATATTTTTGTGGGTATAAAGAAATAAACTATCAATGAAATAATTACTTATTATGCTTAGTTGATGTTATATATTTATGGCATAGGAATAGTCTCTGAGATCTGGTGATACTGTCCCTGCTCCGTAACTGGGTAGCCTGCAGTTTATATGCAGTAATCTAGCTGGGGTTGCCCCTGCTTACTGCAGGGGACTTGGACTAGATGACCTCTAGAAGTCCCTTCCAACTCACTGCATTCTATGATTCTGTGGTTGATTCCATGATTCCATAATCTCTGCTCCCTTCGGTGCATTCAAGAATATTTTTTTTGGTACTTTGGGAACAAAGTAATAATTTACAATGTTAATAATGTTATAGATGCTTGTTCTAACCAACATTTGTGAAGTTTTTGCTTTCCATTACTGGTCCTACAGCTCTTGAAGTTGTGGCAAACTGCAGAGACAACAGTGAAACTAGTGACTGGCCCTTACTTGGAAATAAAAGGACTACATTTTTAAAAGCAGTGTGCTGGTTTGAGGCTAATTGGAATATTTTAATAGACAAAGTTGCACTATAGGCTGTGAAAGGAAAACATCATGATGTCTACTTCACTCATACGCTTGCTGGAGAATTGTTTGGGAACACTAACCAAAACAATTGATAAGTTAGTCTCTCTCTGTCGCTTGCTTGAACAGGAGCTGCTGGTGGGATCTAGCAGCTTCTGGGCTCTGGCTCCTCTGCTGATTAATCCTCACTAACCACGTTTCTTCTAACCCTCCTGGCCGATCTTCCTAATTTACCTTGCACGTAAGGCAAACCTTGGGGTGAGGTACAGGGGTGGGGAGAAGGTGGAAGGGTGGTTGGGAGCCCCTCCTGGGGTCTCTGATTTCTGGGAGGGGAGTTGTGTTGCTGTATTACCTTTTACTTGTATATTTCTGTAAATATTGTGTATATAGTGTAAATATCTGCTGTACATTGTGCTGAGCTGTAAATATAGCTTCATCATTTAACTTCCAGCCGACTGAGTGCTAGTCTGGGTCATTTTACAAAGTGTGGGGGGGTGGGGAACTCCCAAACCTTCACAAGCAGCTTGTGATTTCTCTGCTTCTTGTGACATCAGAACAAACTGCTTATGAGAAGGTATTAGTCATCAAAGAGACAGAGACAGTAAAGACAGGGTTGGGTGTTCCCTATAGCTCTAGGAAGAAGTAGTATTTATGGGTGGAAACCTTTACTATTTTAAAACGTCTGCAGTGTGCACAGGCCTAGTAGTTTGTTGTCTTTGACCAGAAACTGACAGTCACAGAGTATTATGAAGGACTGAATGAACTATTCCAAACGAAAGTGTAGTGAACATTGTCCTCTTACTGTTTTTATTTTCCCAGAAAACCTGTTTTCAGCAAGAAAGGAGTCCTTTTTTTGTGTGTTTTCAGAATTGATAATATTTCATTTTGCTGGATTTTCCTCCCTTTTCTCTCGTGTTTACTTAGGGAAAAACATTTCCATAAATTTTTAATTCTGTTCATAATTTTCCCTGAACAAATAACAATATCCTTTCCTTACTTGTGCTGGTAAGTGGAACTCACTTGTAATGAGCCAAATCAGTATTTGTGTTGCAGCAGCCCAAAACTTTAACCTTTCAAAAGAAAACTCAGTAAATCCAAATGGGCTCCCCTTTATTAATGAATGCTTTCAAATGATCAGATTATTATCACGTGGCAATTGTTCTGTTGGGCTGTTTTGACTTACATTTTCTTCTTCCTACTCTATGCAGTGTATTAATATATTAATATATTTCTTTATCTTCTGGTTGCTGAAATAGTATTTAAGAAGACAAGCTGGATTTTGCAAACAAGACTGGGAGCGGTTTTAAAAAAAAATTTATCAAACAGCATTCTGGGCACAAAAATGCGTTCAGGCTGGCTAGATCTTGCCTCAGTTCCTTGGAAACAGTACAGTGGGAAGCCAAACTATCATTGTGATCTTTCCCCACTAACTCTTTCCTTCCAGGAATGGGATTGAGTTGGAATTACATTTATCCCACCACAAACAAACCACTTGCCCCAAGTCAAGGCAGATATCTAGTATCTGGCTTCGACACAACACGAGATATCTCTCACTATTGTTTTAACTTGTTGAAATATTGGTGGATTTTTTTTTTAAGGGGTGGTGGTGGTGGTTGTAATAACTGAAACAGAGTGGGAAAATACAAATGTGGGAAACCTTATGCCATCCTGTTGTGGGTTCTCCAGTTTGTTCCATTCCGATTCCCTAATTCTCCTGCACCCTGCCTCCTTTGTGCTTAGCAAGCAGCTCTACCACTTACCCAGAGCTCCCAGAAGTGACACCAGGGTGTTGACAGTCTCCAGCAGATGGAAAACAACTGCAATGTTGGGCATGCCCTGCTAATGGGGCATCCTGGGGGGAGATACCTCTGTCACAGGTGGACCTAAGGAGGTTGACCACTATGGATTAGTCCCTGTGGTGGCCAGGGATCCATCAGTGCTGGAGTGCCTTTGGCCCTGAGAGTCAGCCAGGGGACTAACCATTCTCATGATCTCAGGACTTTACCCCTGCTAAATCTCCAGGTCTAGATCATACCCATCATGAGTTACTTATGCACTTAAAATTTTTCTTAACCTACTACCAACCCTATATAGATAAACCTAATTAGACATCTTTTACCTTTACACTTCTGAACAAAGTGCCAAGTTTTCATCCTGCTTTTCTTTTCCAGACAAAGTGAAAGGTGTGACCGAACCTTATGAGTTAGTATTAAATGGCTAAACCAGATATAATTGGGTTGTGGGAGCATTCATGGAGTAATTACAGGACACAGTATTTCATTTTATTCTAACCTGTCCAAATCTAACTTGGATCAGTGGTAACAAAGATTCTAGGATGACAACTTGCCAGTGTTAAAGAGTGTAAAATTAGAGGGCTGTTCCCTGTCCCTATTCCTCCTGAAGGGCAAATGTTCATACAAACACCCTCAACCATCTCCTCTGGCACCCACTGGCACCCTTGGCCAAGGCACTGCTAACCAAGAGGGATGGTGACTCCCCTGATCTCCCTTTCGCTTCCTGGGCTGATCTCTCCCCTGCGGCTCTATGGTCAAGTCTAAGGTTAGGAGAAAACTTTCCTACATAGCCCCAGAAGTGGCTTTGAAGACAGTCAAAATACACCACATCACACCAAATGTGCGTGAATAAAATCTCCAGTCAGCACAATGCCAAAGGATATGCCTGGTTTTAAAAAAAGTTGTCCAACAGATGTCAAATTAAACTCACTCTTTAGTATTGTGCTACTCTCAAGACTGGAAAGAGCAGTTTTAAGTAGCAGACATCTCAGTGGCTTTCTTTTCCCCCACTTTTTTCAAAGGGGTAAGTAAATATTTTATTTGTCTGGAAAGGTAATTCTTTAGTTAGGTGATCTACTGTTTTGAAGCATTTTTCTTCCTAGCTTTTATCAGAGAAAACAGTATCTGTATCTCTTCTGCTTAGCTATTTTCAGGACACTTATCTCTGCAGTGTCTGAGAGCCAAGCGTGATCATTAAGACTTGCATGGATTGCTAACATCTTTAAATCCTAAATGAGAAATGAATTATGGGATAAGTTCAATCTCATGTCTTAGTGGGAAAACTAAAGGCTTGCTGAAGATGAGCTAAGTATTCAATCCAAGCTGTANCCCCCCCCCCCCCCCCTTTTAACTTTCTGTTTATTAGAGATTTTAGATCTCAATAGGTTATAAAGTTTGAGGAGGGGGAAAAATGGTATAATAAACCCAAACAGCATCAAGAGAGTGAAGAGCAAGAACAACCTGCCACTCCATGAGCTGGAACTGATGAAGGGTACGAAAAGAAATGATTGACACCGGCATACAAACACACGCCCTGACTAGACACAGCAATATAACTCAATAGCAAAGTTACAGCCTGTGACGAGATGAAAGAATACAGGCTTTAAAAGTAAAACACTTTGTGAACGTTAACTCCCCTCATATTGCATCGAGTCCCTGAGGAGCAACAGTGTGGCCTGTGCCCCTCCTTTGCTCCCACTCGCTATAGATCCTGCTCTGCAGGCAGCAGGCAGGTTCAAACAAGGTCAGAGTGTCTGGCTTCTTGGCAGGAGCTGTCCTTTCTGCAAACTTAATAAATGGAGTCCAGGTGCAGAATACGTTCTTTGCAAATACATTCTCCATTGTGCCTGCAATGTTTTCCATTGCCTGGGCTGCAGCTCCCAGGTTGCATTAGTGCCTTACTGATCAGAAAGGGATCTGGCACTGACCGGTTGCCAGGAGAAGGAACTTGATCAAATTAGAATACCTTACAATTAAGATATTTCTAAAAAAACCAAAACAAAACAAAGCAAAACCCACAACAAGAATTCAAAGCTGCAGGCAGCTGCCTAGAGCAGAAGTCTTGGACGGCCTGCCCAAGGGCTGGAGTTCTACCTTTTTGTGGGCCATATGGCACATGGAGCTTGAAAACATTTTTACGTTAGAAATAAATGCTGCCTACCCACCTGGCTACAAAGCCAACCTTTAAAAGCAAGATAAGCACAACAGATAAAGAGTTATCTTCCTTATATTAAATGAGAGCTCTGGGAAAAGTAGATTCCTTCCCAGTTTTCTTCCTTTATGCTACATTGCATTGAGATGCTCACACCGAAGCCAAATAATGATACAAATCTGTCAAAATGACCAGGCTTTGTCTAGTGAGCTAGAGAACAAGAAAGAAATATAAGAGTTGAAGAGATCTCCCAAACCAACAAGTGCAATTCTCTCCTGTCACCAATTAAAACCTTACTATAATAAGGCCAAACAAATCTAGTTTGATAATGAGTTGAGAAAGAAATGAAACTGCTGAAGGAAAATGTGTGACGTGCTGATGGGAGGTAAATTCAGAAACAAGAATGTTAAGATTGTAAAAAAGAAACAAGAAAGAGTAAGAGTAGGAAGGAAAAAGTAAAAGCACAGAAAAACAGTGGCATAAAGTAAGAAGGTACTGAAAAAAAATGGCACAAATGCTCATATTTTCTTACTGGTAGTAATTGGCATGACTGAAATGCATACTGGTGACAGCTATCACAGAATCACAGAATGTTAGGGGTTGAAAGGGACCTTGAAAGATCATCCAGTCCAACCCCCTGCCAGATCAGGATCACTTAGAGCAGATCACACAGGAATGCAACCAGGCAGATCTTGAATATCTCCAGAGAGGGAGACTCCACAACCCCCTGTGGGTAGCCTGCCCCAGTGTTCTGTCACCCTCACAGTGAAAAAGTTTTCCTCATGTTTCCATGGAACTTCCAATGCTTCAATGTCCACTCATTGCCCCTTGTCCTGTCATAGGGCATCACTGAGCAGAGGCTAACTCCATCCTCTTGACACTCTCTATGAACCTTGCTATTGCATATGAGACATATGCCACTTCCAATTACAGTATCACTTCCTTCATAGTAACACCACTATCGTATAACAGATATCACTGCTACTATTTACTTAAAGTATATACATGACTTATTGTATGACTTAAAGTCATACATTTCTGCTTCAGAATTAAATTTTAAATTAATCTCAGAATTAAATTTTAAGTTAATTAAATTTAAATTAATCTCCTGATAAATACAAGGTTTTGCAGCCATACTCCATATGAGATTGTGTCCTGAGAACTTGTGAGTTATATTTGCAGAATTAAAAAAAAAAAAAAATTGATGATGAGTTTTACTGAAAGCAAGTTTTAACTGTACCTTTGGAGACACAGATAGTGTATTTGCAGAATTAGTCCCAGAATTAGAATTAGGTTATGTCTAGTTCTGGACCATGAGTCCAGAAATGGCATTATGGTTGGATGCATGACACAGCCAATCAATGTGGGTGAAATTCGGAATTGTAAGGTGCTGTGTTACTTTGTCTCTGTGATGTGCAGTAAAAGACACAAAAACCCACTACAGAATTTAGATGGCTAGCTCACTCTATATTCAACTGAGACATTTGCAGGATACAATTTAATTGTATTTTCCTACCATTTGCAGCTTAAAATCAAACTTTATTATTGGTTCACTCAAATGGCAAGTACACAGGAAGTCGTGAGCCACTTTGGGTGAGATAAATGAACCTAATAAATCCATCATCCATCAGTGTTATGAAAGCAGATTTGTTTCATGGAGTGTTTGCTTTCAATTCACCAAGCAATGCTCCAGCTTTTTGTGTTTTCTGGGGTAGTTTTGAACAGAGCCTGGCAATAATACCTAACTTACTGATATCTTTGCCCTGTGCAGAGTGGCTAGTAGGGTGGTCTCAGCAAGTTTACTTTCCTTTGCAAATTACTCAGGACTTAAAATTGTTTCCTGTCACTGCCCCTCATTTCACATTAACCTTAGCTGATGCCCAGAAGGACCTAACTGCAGGGCACTGGAAACAAATGTACCAGAAATCTATCCTTTCACAATTTTACCACTAGGCAAAAGATATATCAGAGACCATTCTATTTAATTTATGAAGTGTGAGAATCAAATAACCTATATAAAAATTTATGTTGTGTCTCAAGATGTCCAATCGAGATTGAAATATGTCTGGTTAACTTCCAAATAAATTGACTCCTCCAGAGTTTTCTCTGAATTTTTCTCCCAGGCTAGGGTATGATTGAGTTTTATAGGTCTAACATTGTGAAGTAGCACCTTAGAGAGAGTAGAGTCAAGACATTTGCCCGTACCATAGGCGTATGCTATTGTTTCAGTTCCAGTGAGGACAACTCACTTTAAAGGAGGTTTAAGACTCCGTGTGTAATTACTGATTAAAATGGCACCGTAGAAATATTTAAAAAGAATGAAGTCAAATCTACTGAGAGATAGAGCCAGCGTTGTGGGAAGTATTTGTGGATGAACTCTTGCTCATCAACCAGCACACATTCAGCAGTTATTTTCAGTTTAACTGGGATGGGAGAAGAGGAGATGTAATTGCATTCTTGAGCCACATTCTCCCACAGAAGTGTACATAGGATGCTGACACGTGTGAAACCATTTAGTTAAAGACCCTCTCTTCAAGAATATCAATGAAGGCAAGCATCCTCCTCCAGCGTGCCCCTTGCAGGGAGCCCTGCAAGCTGCTGGGTGACTTGCTTGTTGGAATCCTCTACGCTTTCTTTATGCATCAGAATGCACTAGACTTTTGTTCCTTCAGCCTGCAGTGCCTAATGGCAGCGCTGAATATGGAAAAACTTTATCTAGCCTGGAGAGGCAGGTGTACAAAGTGAAAACCAACAGTCCTGGTCACGAGTGTACATTCTCACTTTGNTTTTTTTTTTTTTTTTTTTTTTTTTTGGTGTGTGTCTGATGTATCACCATGCCTTGAAAAATATACAGTAGCTCTATTTATATGTGGAAAGTTGAATTTTTGTCTTGATGTGCATATATAGCAGTTCCAACACAATCAGTGCTTTGGAATTCAGGGGAAGCTGAGCTTTGCTGGTTAGGGGACACCTTTAGCAAAGGAATTGTCTTCTTGCACCCCAACTGGGAAATGTTAAGCAGAGATTAAGCAAAAGCCTGTTGGAAGCTCTTTGGCATTGCTGAGCCTAAATCCTGCATTCTTTACCCTCTTCATCTGTCTCTAGCAAACACCTGGGGTAATGTTAATCACCCTATACTAGCTGGAAAATTAATTTGTCTGAAGACTACACCATCTTCTTGATTGCTCTTTGTTCTTAAAATGGTGAAAGTAAGATTACAGAATTGGCAGAAGAACTGTGGTCTTGCACTCCACTATTTTTAATCCTGAAATATTTCCTTTACTCTTTGGTAAACCTCTGGTAGAAGTTATGTTATGCTGGGAAAGGGAACAGGGGAGCAGCTTGGTTTTACCTTTCATGTTATGCACCGTTTCAGACTTCGGCTTGGTGATGTTGATGAATTTTGTGAAAAACAGAAAAAGAGAAGCATCTAAATACCTGTTCTTCTTGTGAAATTTTACAACTGTCACAATGATTACACTTCCTCAGGGCTACTAAATCCTGTGAGTCATCCTAAGAACTACAATAGGTCTGTGTGTAGTAAATTCAATCTATGACTCCAACTATGTTTTCCTTTGGTTTATTTTAATTCCTGTCCCTCCACTTTGCTCCTTTCATCAGCTCTTGCTTGATTTTGTCCTGCCCCTGATTTTTTTCATGGAGTAATCTAGTTCTCCCGGGTTCGGTCTTCCTTAGAAAGGGAAAAAATGTTACCTAACGCATCTTACCTAACAGCCCTGCTTTTTTTTCAGGTAAAGGTGAGAAAGGCGGTTTACTTTTCGGGCCTGCCAATTCTTGTCCTTTCTTCTGAGATTGCTCGCCGGCGTGGAGATGGCTTTGTGTTGCAAATTTCTCTTTCACGGTTCTGCTCAAAACCGGGTTGCGACCACCTTGTTGTACCTAGGTCATCATGCAGCTATCCATTCAGGAAGATTTCAAGCGACAACCAGCAACGTTTTGCTTTGAAGTGTTGATAATGGCTATTGTTGGACTCTTCCTGTCCTGAGCGAGTTTACATAAAGGATTGTGTGTGTATGACATAAAGGATTGTGTGTGTGTGAGAGACAGCAAAGGAGGAAGAAAAGGAAGAGAAGTATAGCAGCACTGGAGACTGAGTCCACAGCATATGAATGCTAGGAGAAATAATTAGTGCTATAATCTGATTTGCTAATAATCCATTTATAAAACAGTTGTGATATATACTTGTAGGAATGTGACTGATCATAACGACAAATGGTATTACTTCTTCCCCTCCCACTTTGTATTAAGGAACCTTAATTACTTGATGGCTCAAGACTTTGTGGGTGACTCATGCTACGAGGAGTCAGATGCTCACAGCACATAATGGAGCTCTTTTCAAGAGCTTTCATAACGATGGGAGCTCGCACTACCTCCCTCCCATACATCCCTCTTTGCCAAAGAGTTATTAGGTAATTTAAAATAATTAAAAAGGAAATAATTAAAAGATTTTACACACACAGAAATAGCACTTGCAGCTAATTATGTAAGTCTATCACTTCTAACACTGGAACACTATTACCATTATCAGAGAATTGCATTTGAATTGTGACGGATAATCCTCTAGTCCCATGTTACGCTCCTGCAAGTGGGAGCTGGTTGTCTAGGTTTTTACAGAAGAAAAGAGGTGTATGGAGCCCATGCTTTAGCCAGGGCTTTGCTTTGAAAGGTTTCTTGTCAGCTTTGTTCCTTACAGAATTTTGCCTAATTAGAACATAACAGGGAATGAAAACTCCTTCATCTAATCTTAATATGTTTGTATAAGGCGTTTGGCTAAATGCACGGGAGTTCCTGCATATTTGCAGCTCCTCGTGGGCTTCAGATATTAGGGTAACTTCCTGAGAGGGGAACTGTAGGCATGGATCATGCTAAATGAAGTAAACGACAAAATTATCTTACGGTCTTGCTATAGATAGTGTGGACATTGCCTCCATAAATATGGTGATGGGAGTATGAAGTAATGATTTATTACATCGATCAGCAACATAGAGCTACCTTTCATGTGGATAATGGCAGCTGTTTAACAGTGAAAAAAAAATTACATTCTAGTTTTATGACAAGAAGCTAATATCTTACCCAAATAAAACTTTTGACATTTTAGGTATTCAGAATCTAATTATTCAGAGTGAAATTTAGCCAAAAAAAGTGAGGTGAACCTTCTTCCACCTTTGAAAAATACCTGTAATACATCAGTGCTGCTAATCAGAATGCCTCTGCCACCGGAAACCAGTAGCAGCTTAATGCCAATCCAAAGGATGTGGCCAAACTCTGAAACACGAGCAGAAAGTAACAGTGACAATAGGATTTGTTGCATCTCTAAAATTTTTGTTTTATTTCTTTTTTAAAATGGGAAAGTCTTGAAAATATTGTCAAATAGGCATTGACTGATGACATTTCTAATTCAAACAAATGTATGTTTTCTTCTGTCTGAAATAGTGTCCCCAAAACTCTAAGTGAAACACAGTGCTCAGGAGAAGAACCTCTAAGTTGTAACTTTCAAAAAAACAGTTTCTTGTTTTGGCTGCATTTAGTTCCATTTGATCGCCCTCAAAAAACCCTTTTGGAAGCGGTTAGCCCAGATGTATTTCAGTGGGAGCTGTGGGCACACGGTACATCTGAAAACATGGAGTGCTCAGAACAAAAGATTGTTTGAATTGGTGATATTAGTTCACAGGTTACCAAACCACCTTCACCTTGAGCAGCAGAGGAAGAATGGGACTGTATGGCTATTTGTGTAAGGCAACCAAGCACAAAGCCTGGGGCAGGGGGGCGTGGGGAGCAGCAGCCAGCTGTGCCCCTGTGCCTGGCAAGGGCAGCAGCAGGAGATTAAAAAGCACTTGGTCACAAGGCAGCAGCAGATGTGTCTTTCCGTGTTTCCAGCTAGACTGAATAGCTGCTCCAGGGCTGCATCTAATATTCACGTCTGCTGCTAGGCAGCTCCATAACATTTCAGGGTCTTCCAGATTTGAAAGAAGATTGAGGAGGTCTGATAGTAGTGACCTGTAAATTTCTTAGGACACAGTAAGAAGACTTGCAGTTCATTCCCTAGATAATAGAGATGCTGAGGTAAGAAAGTAATGAGTATGTGGGAGAGAAACCCAGCAACTATGATTTAGATACATTCATGTGGGTTTGGTTTTGATCTCTCCTCAGTTTCTGGTTCAAGAGACTGCAGCTGAAGTGGGTTTTTTGTGTCTGCAGAGTCCTGGTCTTAGTGTGTATGGAGAAGCACCCATCTGGAAAGGCTGAGTAGTGCCAGTTTAGATGCCATTATCTTCCTACCTGCTCAGTCTTCATCCACATCGTGGCATTCTGGCTTGTATCAGAAATAGTGTGACCATCAAAGGTGATTGTCTCCTTGTATGCGGCATTACTGAGGCCACACCTTGAGTACTGTGGTCACTTTTGGGCACCTGAATACAAGAATGACATTGAGGTGCTGGAGCAGTTGCTAAGAAGAGCAACTAAGCTGGCGAAGGGCCTAGAGAATAAGTCTTAGGAACAGTGGCTGAGAGAGCTGGGACTGTTTAGTTTGAGGAAGAGGAGGCTGAGGGGAGACTTTATCATCCTCTACAACTACCTGAAAGGACAATATAGAGAGGTAGATCCTGTTCTCTTCTCACAGATAATTAGTGATGAAACAAGAGAGAGTGGCCTCAAAGCTGCAGGAGAGAAGGTTTAGGATAGACATTAGGAAAAATATTTTGACTGAAAGACTAGTCAAGCATTGGAACAGGGTGCCTGGAGGGGTGGTTGAGTCACCATCCCTGGATGGGTTGGAATACCTCTAGACTAGATTATATTAGCCTTTGGACCAGTGGGTGGGGATGGGGTTTCTTTGATTCTTCCCCAACTGATTAGATCACAAAAAACATCACCTGTAAGTGTTTTCTAGACTGTGGCCAAGGGGCCACTGGTTGTCCAGGAACAGAATCATAGAATAGAATTACAGAATAGCTTAGGTTGGAAGTGACCTCAAAGATCATCCAGTTCCAACCCCTCACCATAGGCAGGGAGACCTCCCACTAGTACAGGTCACTCAAGACCTCATTCAACCTGGCCTTGAACACCTCCAGGGAGGGAGCATCCACAACCTCCCTGGGCAACCTGTGCCAGTGTCTCACTACCCTCACTTTAAAGAACTTTTTCCTAACATCCAGTTTAAATCTATCCTCTTTCGGTTTAAACCCATTACTCATAGTCCTGTCATTGCAAGACCTTGTAAATAGTCCTCCAGCTTTCCTGTAGGTCCCCTTCAGATACTGGAAGGCTACTACAAGGTCTCCTTGAAACCTTCTCTTCTCCAGATTGAAGAGCCCCAACTCTCTCAGCCTGTCTTCATAGCAGAGCTGCTCCAGCCCTCTGATATCTTTGTGGCCCTCCTCTAGACCCGCTCCACCAGTTTGATGTCCTTCTTGTGTTGGGCAGCTTCAAGTGGGGTCTGAGGAGAGCAGAGTAAAGGGGTAGAATCCCCTCCCTTGCCCTGCTGGCCACACTGCTCTTGATGCAGCCCAGGACTCGGTTGCTGTCTGGGCTGCATGTGCACACTGCAGGCTCATGTTGAGCTTTTCATCAACCCAGACCCCCAGGTCCTTTTCCTCAGGGCTGCTCTCCAGCCATCCACCACTCAACCTGAGTTTGTGCTTGAGATTGTGCCTACCCAGGTGCAGGACCTTACACTTGGTCTTGTTGAATTTCATGAGGTTGGCCTGGGCCCACCTCTCCAGCCTGTCCAGGTCCCTCTGGATGGCATCCCTAGGGGTGGGGGACCCCTAAAAGGCTGTCCAAAACAGGAAACTCATTTAGCCACTCCAAAACAGTCTCTAGAGAAGTTTGTCTCTCTCTGTCCTTTGACTATTGATGAGGAACAGGGAAAGGAACCAAGCTTTTGTGTGTGTCTGTGCCATTTACATTCTTTGGTTGTAATATGGGATAATGATATTTTCCTGACACCTGAAAGTATTTTTGAATTATGGATAGATTGTGATTTCTGAAAGCTAAGTATTAGTATGATCATGCAGTACTTTAGGAGTGGTGTAAGGAGTGGTTGTATTAAATGGCATCATTAATGATCTAAAAGAAAAAAGTGAGAAGAGAGATGATTACAAAATTCAGAGGATATTGAATTAGGAGGACTAGAGAGAAAATGAGATAATAAAAAGGGACCTAAAGAGATTATAAAGGTAGGCAGGGGTTTTTATAGAAAGTGAGATTCATCCTGGAAAACTGCAGGATAATAAATTTGAGGTAAAATAATCTAAAACATGTATCTCCAAGAGGAAGAATCTACCTGGGTAGTAGTATTGCTGATATAAGTAAGATAATGGATAGCCAACCAAGCCTGAATTTGCAATATCATAAAGCTGCAAAATGTCCAATGTAATTTTAAGTTGTAAATGCCAAACTATCATGTCACAAGACCAGTACAATTATTTATTTATTTATTTTTTACAAGCAGTTTATTACAAATGAATGTGGAACAGCTCAAGAATTTCCAACCCTGAACAGCAAGTTTTGATTTTTTAGTCCTGCACAGGGTCCTTGCTGTAACCAATATTCAGTTTACGAGGCTCAAGATATTTACCTAAAACCAGCGAGATGTTATTTTGTTCATGCTGCTGTGCACGTCACACAGACCTACCATGGTTTTCAATTGCTATCCTCTGAGTTGAGTGAAGTGATGTTGATGACCACCGTCACATACTTTTATTTTTGCTTTTCATCTTGAGGGATTGGTTTGTATGTGTGGATGGAAACTGAAAGGGAAAGAAGGGAAAGATCCTTGTACAGTATTTTACTGAAATGTGCAAAGAGCTTTTACTCATAATGAGTATGTTGAAAGTCTGCCCTTCACTTAGAATAGAAACGAGTGCTGCAGTTTGTGGTGTTTGATTTCAAAGATTTTGGTCTGCAATTGAGGTGGGCTCAGAGCACACAGACAGGCTATTATTCCATTTTCTCTGAGACTGAAAATTTGCAGTAATTGATGACTTTTGCATTGCCTTCATCATACCCTCAATTCCTCAGCCCCGGACCAACAGCATTCTGTGTTGTTTCCATTGAGCCAAAGTAGAACAGAAGACATCAGAGCTTGTTCCTGAAAAGTAATGTGATCCCTTACTCCCTAGGCTGAGGCTACTGGGCATTTGGCAGATGAATCATTACATAATGAACCTGCTGCAATAGGCAGTCAGAAGCCGGCAGTTAGCAGAGGACAGTGATGGTATGTTCACAGCAGTAAGTATTGCTGAGAAGGAACTAAGTGCTGAAGGAACTGTGTTGCTATGTTTGGTTCCAGTTGTATTTTTTTTAACCGCTGAAGTTTTCAGACTCAGGTAAATTATATTTACAGTCTCCCTATTAAATTGTCATAAACTTTTAATGTTGGGAATATGACCCATTCACAAACCCAAATGCAAATAGCAAAGGGTTGGAGCGGTTATTGAAACTGCTGTCAGTGTGAATCATACCATCTTACCCAAGAAATAAGCTGCTGGATTTAATAAGGCAGAAGTTGTGGAAATGAATATCTCCTCCAAGTAAAGCAAAACTAACATTTTACCATCTTCCTATGCTTGAAATTTATGGTGGCAGCTAAGATATGAACGAAAGTTAAATAGTCCTATTAATTTGATTACTTATTTCCAGACCCATCAGACATGTGGAAAGTAATATCATATGGGAAGTGGTGTAAGAGTTATGCTCGCCTGAGAGAAATCACGTCTCCGTCTATCAGATTTGATAGGTGTCAGAGGGACTTTTGAAAATGAATAACAAGAGGACTGAATAATAAGAAAGATGCTTAGCTGTTTAAAACTTTTAAACATTTGGATGAATTTTTAAACTGATTAAAACAAAAGTTGAAGTGGAAGTTTTGACAGATAACTGGAATATGATAGAAATGCTCAGATGAATGTGAGAATTATCTCACACTTGATGGTATATGTGAGGGGGATTTTAAAGGTGGAAGAGATTTTTGGGCCACTGAAGTAGGAGGAAATTTGATGTGAGTTTGTACCTTTATCCTTTTATGTTTTCACAGTACAGCTGGGTTAGGACCCTGCTGTCCATGCCTTTGTACAGACCCAAGCCATTTTGCATATGCAGTAACCCTCATAAATTATACTCCTTCAATTTCTTTTATGTAAAAATTTGCTAAACAATTAAATGTAATAAGTCCTTCTGGCCAGGGTAATGCAGTGGGCTGTAGCAGTGGTCATAAAACCATGCCGATGAAAGGTTTGTTTCTTGCTGATGGCAGAATTCCTCATTGAATTCCGTGTAAGCAGTGTTTAAAATTCTGTGTGAAGGAGGCTTAAAAAGGCAGAACTGTCCTGAACTGTTGAACAGGCATTTGTTGTGTTTCACCTTTGTGCCTTCTTCTGTCAGGGGCAATCCTTTCTCTGGCCAGCCCATGGAAGTCATGTCTTGGAACAAGGAGCAGCAGGGCACTGTGGTGTGAGAGCTGTCTGAGAAGCAGAGTGATGTAAAACAAAGCCTCATTCAGAGCCTGTCTCCCATAAAACGGCAACAGTTGCTGTTCAGCTTGGCACAAAACAGCCTCTGTTTCAAAGAATCTATATTGAAAGACTAAGGTTCAGGATTTTACATCCATTTAACACCTGGCTAAGAATTGGGGGTATGTGTTCAGGTATTAATATGACTGAAAAGATATATGCTCAGGTTAAGGGTATTAAAAAAAAAAAAAAAAAGAAACTCTGTCATTAATAATTTTTGGTCAGGAGCTCTGCCCGTCATCAGGAGATAAATCAGCTTGCAGCAGCTGTGACAGCTCTTTAAGTCTGAGGCCCGAACAGCTTAATTGGGGAAATGATCAATTCTAAGATGCATAGTCAAGATGACATCCTTGGTGCAGTAAATTCTTTCAGGAATGAACATGAATAAAATGAATATATTTATGGAACAGTGATGTAATTCAGAATCTTGGCTGTTAGGGAGCCTATGCATCTTCATTCCTTCTATGCCCTGTAGCAATTTTCCAAGGCTTCAACCTCAGATAACTGTGAATGGTCTGAAAACTGCCCTAGGTGAATGTGGATTTTATAAGAATGAAGAGTCTTTCAAAATATTATGAATGAATGAAAAGTTCACATTTCCCAGTGGGTATTGTGAGTTGACTGTACTTATTTTTCCTACATATAGAGTAAACATAAGTCCTCAAAAATTCCCATCTGTGAGTTACCAGAAAATATTGCCACTTTACAGTGACAGTTATGACACAGTCCCCATCCACAGTAATATTGATCCTGTAAGCAGACTCAGGCAATCCTGTACTTGTGCCTAACGGCATTTGAAAATCCCATGGCTTAGTCTTTGTACCTTTCTTTAATTAATGATTCATTAATCTGAGGTAGAAATACTGATTCACACTCTGGGGAAAATGCGCTTACTCCAAGGACCTATCAGCTAGCTCTCCCTCTCTGCTCATCCTACCACCAAGGAGAGCATCCTCTGGTATGTACCTGTAAGTACCTCACACAGCAAGGTAAATTTGCAGGACCAATCATATCTAAGCAGTACTACATGAATAATGTAAACAATTTCATCACAAGATTTGAAAGAAGCACCACCAGAAAATTTGGATGAACATCTTAGGGCTCCTCACACATGAGATCCTATGACTGCTCTCTGGTTAGGAGCTTCATCCTGGTAGTCAGGGGTACTGGGCAGGGTGGTGAGAGCAATGTGAGAGGGACGGTGTTTGGCAGCAGATCAGGCGAGTCCTGACATGGGCAATGGATGCAGGAGAAAGACCCTGCCTGTGCAGAAGTGACACAGTAAAGAGATTCACAAGTGGCACTGAGGATGTTGAAAAAAAGGACAACATTTGCATGGAGTACTGAGCTGAACCCTGTTTCTAAGGGCCATTGCTGGGATTTGTGCATTCTGTATGATGCCCTGCTAGGTCACTCAGGGAATTTCAAAGGCATGTGATTTGTAACAAGGAACAACTAATGATCTGGCAAATTTTCCTCTGGACACTGTTGTTATTTTATTCAGACACCAGAAGCACTGACTGTTGGCTGGAATTTACTTTGCAAAGGAGGATGGCTCCCATCTGCCTATGTATATCGCTGTAATTTTGATTCCTGCCTACACTGAGTGCTTTTTTCCCCTGATGAGAGTTATCAGGCACAGAACACACCAGCATCTCTGGAGGGCTTCTGCTGCTGTGCCTCTGTCTGATCTCAGAGTCAGGGCTCACACAGGGACAGAACCAGAGCAGGCACAGAAGACAGGGGAAACTGTTGCTGTCCAGGGTTTCTGTGGGTGGGCTGGAGGTGGTTGCCCACAGTTCACTTGATGGTGCTGTACAAGACCAGGTACTTTGCAAGATCTCGATGTTGCTTTTGGCAGGGGAGATTGCTGGGTCCTCACTGTAAAAATGAACTCTGCAGTCTTCTAGGTGCATATCAAGCAATTTTAGTTTTAAATTAGGTTATTTTTACTCTCACAATGTGCCATGTGCCTGCACATGTTCCTGGGGATGACAAAATGCTATAGAAGCCATCTCTAAGTTATCATTGACGACTTTATGCAGCAGAAATAGCTTCAGGTTATGTGAAGACCATCCATTCATACATACATAGATTCTTGATTAACCCTGCAGGTTACCACTGAGCTGTTACAATGAATAGAATCATAGAATCATAGAACGGTAAGGTTGGAAGGGACCTCAAGGATCATCTAGTTCCAACCCCCTGCTATAGGCAGGGACACCTCGCACTAGTACAGGTTACTCAAGGCCTCATCCAATCTGGCCTTGAACACATCCAGGGAGGGAGCATCCACAACCTCCCTGGGCAACCTGTTCCAGTGCCTCACCACCCTCACTGTAAAGAACTTCCTCCTAACATCTAGTCTAAATCTCCCCTCTGCCAGTTTAAACCCATTGCCCCTTGTCCTGTCATTGCAGGACCTTGTAAATAATCCTTCCCCAGCCTTCCTGTAGGCCCCCTTCAGATACTGGAAGGCTACTATCAGGTCCCCTCGAAGCCTTCTCTTCTCCAGGCTGAAGAGCCCCAACTCCCTTAGCCTGTCCTCATAGGAGAGCTGCTCCAGCCCTCTGATCATCTTTGTGGCCCTCCTCTGGACCCGCTCCAACACTTCCATGTCCTTCCTGTGCTGAGGGTTCCAGAACTGCACACAGTACTCCAGGTGGGGTCTGACGAGAGCAGAGTAAAGGGGCAGAATCACCTCCCTTGCCCTGCTGGCCACGCTTCTCTTGATGCAGCCTAGGACTCGGTTGGCTGTCTGGGCTGCATGTGCACACTGCAGGCTCATGTTGAGCTTTTCATCAACCCAGACTCCAAGGTCCTTTTCCTCAGGGCTGCTCTCCAGCCATTCACCACCCAGCCTGTATTTGTGCTTGGGATTGTGCCTACCCAGGTGCAGGACCTTACACTTGGCCTTATTGAATTTCATCAGGTTGGCCTGGGCCCAACTCTCCAGCCTGTCCAGGTCCCTCTGGATGGCATCCCTGCCCTCTAGCAAGTCGACTGTGCCACACAGCTTGGTGTCATCTGCAAACTTGCTGAGGGTGCACTCCATTCCTCTGTCCATGTCACTGACAAAGATGTTAAACAGCACTGGTCCCAGCACTGACCCCTGAGGGACACCACTTGTCACTGGTCTCCAGGTGGACATTGTGCCGTTGATCGCCACTCTCTGGGTTCGACCATCCAGCCAATTCCTTATCCAGCGAGTGGTCCATCCATCAAGTCCATGTTTTTCCAGTTTGGTGACCAGGATGTCATGTGGGACAGAGTCAAATGCTTTACTCAGGTCCAGGTAGATGACATCAGCTGCCTTTCCCTTGTCCACTGTCGCTGTGACTTCAATAAAGCAAGGAGCCATGTGAAAAGCGCTTTCATACTGATGTAAAGTAGAGCAGGCCAAGTGTTCTTACCATGTATTTTGTCAAAATAATTTCCATGCTGAAGTTTGAGCTACACCGCATAAATATCTCCCAACTAGCAGGTAGTGATCATGAAGCACACACTGAAGTGTGTGAGGCCATCAAAGAAAAGCTTTAGCCATGAACTATATGAACTCTAAGGAAAACCCTTTGCTTGAGCTAACATAATGTATTGGGAATGGCTTGGATACCTTCCCGTCTGTGATGCACTTTAATGAAATCTGTCCTCTCCCGCTCTGAACGTGTGTGTGCGTGAGAGTACTTAATAGACACAGTGCAGCAAACTCCCCAAGATTAGCTAATGAAAATAGCACTGTAAAATGAGTTGAGCAAATCAATATAGCTGGAATTTTGAGCACTGTGACAAATGCACCAGCCTCAAACTCCCCTCTCCCACTGCAACCAATATTTTATGTGCAAATATGTGTTACGAACTTCTAAAATGAGACTGCTATTTGTAAATTAAAATTGACTTTGGTCAGCTCTGTGTGCCTAGGAAAGCAAAGGATAAGGAAGAGTTTTTCAAGTGTTGGATGATTGGAGTGCCCTTCAGAGCTCTTGGAGCTGCCCTTGGGTCATGTTTGCCCTTAGAATGAAACCCTACTAAGTGATGGTGGTGTTAGGAACTAGGTTCAAATGTGTGAAATAACACAGGGCTGAAGAAGCTGGGGTATTTTTCCAGGGTCCTTTTTTGACTTTCTGACTCCTCTAAGGCTTCCAACCCAGTTGTGAGAGCACTGGGGCAGGATGGAAAGTTAGCTGTGGAAACAAAAGGCTGTGGGTGGGGAAAAAAAATTTTAAAAAAAATTCTGGGTCCCTTATGTAATTCTACCTTCTATGGCCTCATTACCATGTCTCCCTGTTCTCTCCAATGCTTCAGGAACCCTCCCTTTGGGGAATGAAGAGGAAGTTTAAACTTGTTCCATTCCAGGAGGGATTTTTAATCTTTCACACAGGATAAGTGAAACATAATTTTAAATGTGAATGTCATAATTAAGTCTAATTATTTTACCATACTTTTGCCTTCATTAGACATTGTGTTTGTAATAATTGCTGTAATCAACCATATAGTTAGTGTTAACTCCTTAACTACAAGAGGGCAAATGATCTCTGCAGGAGGACTTTCAGGTCTTGAGTCCTGCCACCCCAGGGAGCAGTGGGGGGTTGGCTCTTCTTCACCTCTCACAAATGAGCAGGAGGACAATATTTCAGATTCTTCACATAGCTGAGCAGGTTTGGTAGATGTGTAAACCTCAAACCTTGCTTTGGGTATATCTGACTATTACCTCTGCAGTGCCCCAAAATACATCTGTGTGGGTGCTCTTCATTCCCAGGGAGCAAGGACAAGGAGCTGGTTGAGTTGTGGCAGCCTCACTGGGTAGCTCCCTCTGGCTCAAAGCTGGACATTTTTGATAGGCAGACTGTCCTGGTTGAACAGTAGTATGAAGTGAGTATGTAGAAGAACTTCTCTATCCACTTTATCCACAACACCAACTTTGACCTTGTGCTGCGATTTCAAGGAGACTTTACTAGCATCTGAGTGTGTAATGATGGTATCTAGCAAATAATTCTAGTTCACCTGTCTTTCTAATAATTTTACCATCTTGTTGGTGATGATTCCACTCTAAAATTATTTTTTTTCAGATGTACTGCAAGAAAATATAATCCAGAGTAAGGACACTGTAATTGCTGAGGAATATAGAATATATGTTAATATTTCTTTTGTAGTGTATCAGACTGCCAGAATCAGCTAATCAAGTGTTTATATTTCTGTGTAATATTTACAATTACAATTTAGAATACTTACTGAGTAACAATTTACTTGACCCACTATTAGGTGCCTTGATTTTCACTGATCCTACCATAAGTAGAATCTGGCTACAGGGAAAACCATAGAATAGAATATTTTCTTACTGCTGTTTTTCACCCAAATGTTTCACCTATATGTTGGGTTCTTCATTCAGTTTCCTTTCTTCTGTTTCCAAGAAAACAAATAAGTGTATTTACTCATAGAGTCAACAGTGATGATAATCAGAGCTATTTCATGACTCCTTCAAGAACTTTAGTGGTGATGCATCAGGTTTGTTCAAAAGTTTTCTGAGTTTCATGGAGGAGTTGGTGGTTACAACCAGAAAGGGTGGGGTGGAAGATGATCCCTGTCTCAACTGACCTTAGCTGAAGTCTGATCAAGTCCAACTACAAAGCCCTTTACAGCCCATGCCTCTTAGTACCAGTGATGAGGGAACAAGGATGATATCCTGGTACTGATGAACACCTAACTGTCATAGGCACCTGACTGGAGCTAATAAGGAATAATTTTAAGCTTTGCATGTTGAACCTGGACTTTGGACATAGAGCTGGGGTGATGTGCCTTTTGTTAAAAGGAAGAGATCTTTGCCTCTTGTGATTTGTCTTTTTCCCTTATGCAACAGAAGGTTTCAAAATCCTGGGAAGTGAAAATTGCTTCCCATTTGTCACTTGTCCCAGTGGCACAATCTGAGACTGCCCTGAGGAACAGGAGCTGAGAATGCATGATCCTGTCTGATCCTCCTTTTGTGCCAATGAAAAGAGCTTGCAGGGGGCATTCAGCTTATCACACAGATGAGCTGGGATGTTAACTTTACCATAGGTTAACAACTTGCTCCCTTGGTGACCCTCTTCCTTTCCAGGTTTGAGAAGGTAGAGTGGGACAGCGGGGGGAGTGACACCTGTCTGAAAGGTAATATGTTCTTCCAGTTAGTGACAGTGGCATCAGTATTTGGGACAGAGCAATTAATTATTTAAATAAGCTTTGACAGACTTTTCACAGAGTTTAAGTTGGCGAGTACCATGACTTTTGTCCCAGGCATATGCTAGTTTTCCCTTCTGCACAATTCTGCATGATTTTAGTAATTCTTTGTGATTTATTGTGATTTGTAAGGAGACTAAGTGGGACCTCTTTCCATTATGGAAAGAAAAATCATAGAATCATAGAGTCATAGAATGGTAAGGTTGGAATGGACCGCAAAGATCATCTAGTTCCAACCCCCTGCCATAGGCAGGGTCACCTCCCACTAGAACAGGTCACTCAAGGCCTCGTCCAACCTGACCTTGAACACCTCCAGGGAGGGAGCAGCCACAACCTCCCTGGGCAACCTGTTCCAGTGTCTCACCACCCTCATTGTAAAGAACTTCCTCCTAACATCCAGTCTAAATCTCCTCTCTTCCAGTTTAAACCCATTGCCCCTAGTCTTGTCACTGCAAGACCTTGTCAATAGTCCCTCCCCAGCCTTCCTGTAGGCCCCCTTCAGATACCAGAAGACTACTCAAAGCCTTCTCTTCTCCAGGCTGAAGAGCTCCAACTCTCTCAGCCTGTCCTTATAGCAAAGCTGCTCCAGCCCTCTGATTATCTTCGTGGCCTCCTCTGGACCCTCTCAAACACTTCAATGTCCTTCCTGTTCTGGGGCCTCCAGAACTGTACACAGTACTCCAGATGGAGAGAATTGTTTTGTAGTAGATAAAATACATTATTGCTTACAATTGCAAAGGTAGTGAGTAGAATTTGGGACACCTTTTCATGGGGACATAAATAAGAAAAGTGCTTTTTCTCAAACACAGACTGAAAGGCAGCAGAAAATCTGTAACTGAATGTTCACAAAGCCTGCGTAGCATTTGGAAGCAGGCTTGTGTCTTGCAAAACATACAAAGCCCTACCAAGCATGGAATATCCACTTCATCATTTTAAATGAGAACTATAAAAAATTACAGTCAGCACATAATAGGTGTTTTGCACCCATGCTAAGTACTGCCAAGAAAATAGTTATCTAAGTAAATCAATAAAGTATCATTCTCTCCCAAGGTCTTCCTGTCCCAGTCCCTGAACCTCTCATTTCAGAGGAGTATTGAAATCTTTTCAAGATTTATTTTGATGAAAGTAAGTATCTCTGCATTATCAGGCAGTAAAGAAGTTGTTTACTACTACTCCAGGAGTGTTGAAAAATCCCTCTAAATACATACTTGCATTGTAGCTGTCATAAAAATGTCTACCAGCTATTGGAACTCCCAAATCGATTTTTTTTTTCTTTCCAGAAAACAAAGAGTTCAGCCCAAGACCTAGAAATTGCTTCATAAGAAAACCATCTTTGTTGAGGGAGGTGGTCTGAGGTGTCTTGTCACAGACACTGTTCAAGTCTGGTATAAAACATTTCTATTCATATTCTGCTAGCAAATAAGCCTGGGTTGAGGTAACAGCACCTGTTCCAAGTTCTTTTCCCATAAATCAGTCTAGATGTTTTATACGTTCCTCATTACCGGAGCATTTGAAACCCAGCAATACACCCAAAAACCAATTTACTGGCATAAATGCTCCAACAAAGTGGTGAATTTTCAGCTCACACTGTTGTCACTTATTGGCAGGAGGCAGAATTTGACTTGGCCCTTGTCAAGGTTAATACAATTCACAGTCATACTTCTTCGATCGGGCTATGAAAATGCAGCGTGCAGATATCACCATTGCAAGAGCTGGGATTCCAAATTTTTAACACATGCAACAAAACCTTTGCACAGGCACTGCATATATAAAAGGATTTTGTGAAAAATTTCAAATAGCAAACACATTAAAAAAAAAAAAATCTTCATCTGTTTTCAAAATGTGTGAACGTGAGAAAGGCTGACTCAGCTCCTGGCTGTGAAATACTTGCCCTGCTCTCAGTGATATTACAAGTAGTTGGCAGAGCAATGCTGCAAAGGGGAAAATGCCTTGCACCCCTGGGATTTGCCCCAGAAACAAAGCAGAGTGATATCCCCTGCTCTGTTCTTCAGCTCAAATCAATTTGTGGAGAGTAAGAAGGCAAAGAGGAGGACTGCTGACCTGCTTGGTATAGGGAAGTAGCAGTTGAGTTTCTCATCGCTGTCTCACCTTCTGTCAGGCTCAAGCTCCTGAGGGAGATGCCAAATGAGCAGACTTCATGGACCATCCAGCACCTTAAAAGATCTCCAGGGACTGCAGCAGTCTTCTCTTTGAGAGACTGAGCATTTAGCCTGAGGCTCAGCTTTGTTTTAGTCATCTGAAACTTACTTGTTTGAAGTTACTTATTTAGACTTCCTGCATATAGCAGCTGTTTGAGTTTTGACTTGAAGATTTGACTTCACCCGGATGAGTCTTCTCAAGATCCCAACCAAGAAATGGAATTTTGTGCAGCTGTAGAGATGACCAGACTTCTGTAAGCCTGAAATCATTAATATTTCAGTCTCCATGAACACCCTTGGGCAAGGAGGCAATCTTGTAGTTATGTTGCTCATGTTGGAGCTATGCTGAATGAAGGAATGAAAAAAACTACAGTCATCATTGGAAGGATACAACCATTATTTCTGTGTGCATTGTAGATGTGAGCAGGCTGAGTCAAGTTTTAGCATCAGATACTGTGGGCAGCTGGTAATGAGGACAGTTCAAAAGATCCAGGACAGCTCTTGTGTCTGTGCTTGAGAAGATCCACTACTAGAGAGAGGAGAGTAAAGTGGTGGTGAAAGAGGTAGGAGAGAGCAAATTTGCCATAGGAATTGAGAGCGAGCCTTTCACTCACACAACTGCTGATTCTCTTTTCCAGATCTGGCACAATGTTGGCTCTTCACCATTATCTTCCTTCTTGGAAACAGAAAGTGTCATTATCAATATTCCTGCAATGCCCAAGCATAGTCTCTTTTTTAGTAAACTAAAATATTGGCTTTAAAGCAAATGTTAGTTGGGACTTTTTTTGTTCCATGTCCCTTGTTTAAGTCAAATTTCTCCCTTTACTCTAAACTGAAAAATAAACCTGTTGGGTTTTGTTTAAGGTCTTCATTTTTGCATCTTGAATAAGCCTCTCTTGTTGATGCCTGCCTTTATATTTCTATGTACAAATCTATCAAGACCATCGAGAAATGGTTTCCCAAACAGAATTTATTGCAAAACTGATTATGTATTAATATATACAAATGACAAATCTAAAACACAATGTCAAAAAGCAAGAAAATGCAATCAAGAATTTATTATTCTCCCATTACTATTCAGCTGGGAAAATAGCTGCTCTGCTTCACCAGAATAACTTCCCCCTCCCAAACCTCACACCCAACTGGGGTTTTCTAAGTAAGTGTCACAGAATTATTTGCAATAAAATACTTTAATATGTTATAATATCAGAACTTCACTGTAATTTATCCACCAATTTTTCTCACTTCCATATTCCATGTAGGCTTGTTATAAAAATGTATTGTCACAGATATGCATTGTGTACTTGCACGTATATCTCCAAACTTACCAGTCCATCTTACAGATGGAATAAGTATCTTCTGCATTTCATAACCTTGAATCTTTTTCTCTCTTGCAGCTGATTTTTCCCAACATTGTAGATAAGGTTTCTTCTAGAAAATCTTCACCCGAGTTCTATTCCCCTAAAAGTGCCTTATCTCAACTGCAACGCAACATTTCTTTACATAATTAAAATCCAGTAATTTAATAAAGTGAATTTGGAAAAAAAAAAAAAAAGTATAATGCTATGCTTTTCCCCTTGTAAGGCAACATTCACAGAATCACAGAAACATTCAGGTTGGAAAAGGCCCTCAGGATCACAAAGTGCAACCAATAACCTTACTCTACAAAGTTCACCCCTAAACTATATCCCCAAGCAGCACATCCAAATGACCTTTAGACACATCCAGGGTTGGTGACTCAACCTCCTCCTTGGGCAGCCCATTGCAATGCCTGATCTGTGAAAATTTTTTCCTAATATCCAGACCTACCCAGGCACAACTGGTGGCCATTCTCTCTTGTTCTATCACTAATTACCTGTGAGAAGATACCAGCACCAACCTCTCCACAATGTCCTTTCAGGTAGCTGTGGACAGCAATGAGGTCTCCCCTCAGTCTCCTCATTTTCAAACTAAACAATCCCAGCTCCTTCGGTCGCTCTTCATAAGATTTATTCTCCAGGCCCTTCACCAGCTTTGTTGCCTTCCTCTGCACTGGGTCCGACACATCAACATCCTTCTTGTACTGAGGTACTCAAAACTGAACACAATATTTGAGATGTGATCTCACCAGTTCTGAGTACAAGACTTGTGACAATGTCTGATCTACCGTAGAGTTCCATTTTATCTACCACAGAGTTCCATTTTATACCTCAGGAAATAACTCCTCCTCAGTTTTTTTCCAACTAAAGGACTCATCATTTTGCTAGCCCTTTCATGTTGTGAGCTATTAGGAGACATGGGAAAAGAATTATGTCTTGCAATGTCTTTGGTTAGCAGCATCACCACATGTTGCATTGACACTGTCATAATTATCAGTACCAGGTGTTGCTAATTATGGGTGAATTTTGGATCTCGCAACTCCTACATGCCTATATATGAAGTGTCCCTCATTTGCAGTGGAAACCTCTTTATCATTTAGAAGTTTAGGGCAGCTGTAGCAGTCCATATGCTTGTCATCAGAAGCTTGTTCACTGCTGTATGGTCTGAGGGAGTATGCTGGTTCCAGATGAGAACAACAATGGGAGAAAATGGTTGATATACACAGATGCAGAAGTGCGCACACACACACAAACACATATGCGAGTTGTATACTACACGCATGCATCCATGTGTGTGTGTGTGTGAGTTTGTTCACTTATATGTGTTTAGGACTGAACTCTATGAAGCACCCTGGGCATAATGCAGAAATTATCTCTCTGTGTTTCACATAGAGACAATCTCTCTCTACAAGCACATAGAAGAAGTCATTATAATAGTTATGCTATTTATGGAGAAATGTGTAGCTAAAATATAGGAAAATTATTGTTCTCCGTATTCCCACTTTTTTATTGAAGAAACAAATCACACAGTAAATTACATCTGATTTGCATGAAATGTTGCTTGCACCTAAAGCTCAGCATGAACCTGGGAAAAAACATTGTTTTAATTCCACAGCCTTTATAGTGGTGGGTTTTTGTGGACTTTTTGTGCGGTTTTTATTTTTTTAATATAAATTTCTGAGCTATAATTCTTATTTGGCATCTCTTGTATTTGATAGACCCTCTTGGGTGTAATTTAACATCTGGAAATTGCCATGGTGAGTAATGCCCACTGCCCAAGAAAATGTGGAGGAGAAGCAGGAGGGAGTCCATGTCTGCCCCATAGCGATGATGGATGCTGCCCATACCGGGACCTGCTGCCACTTGCTGAGGAGATGCTCAGAGGGAAGGGAGGCTCCTTGTGGGGGGTGTGTGTGTATATCTGTGTGTCTTGAAACAGCTTGGTTGCATCAGGTGTTTGCCTTGGGCCAGCCCAACACACTGAAATTTTGGCCTCTCCTTTTCCTCCAGTTTCTTCCCCTTCATTTCTCTAAATATTGCAAGTGAGCTGAAGATCATAAATTTCCCTGTTGTGGGTTCCCTGGGCTGTCTGAAAGCTGCAGAGTGGCTGACTACACATGTACATCGACATTAGGACACATCTGAACCAGGCCCAGAGAAGGGTGATGTGGTCAGTGTGGTGGTGTGCTGACACTCTCCGCTTCACTGGGTGAACAGAATTTGTCAGAAGCCTAATCTAAGACCTGTCAACAAGACCTGACCAATAGGTCTGAGTGAAAATTTGCTGTGTCATGGATTTTTGATAAAGCACCATTTTATTTTTGCAATGAGTGAGCGTTTCTCATAGAAATTCCAATGTTTCCTCTAAGAAACCTGTGTTCGAATACAGAATTTTTTGGTGGACCTTCTCTGCCTTGTTCATGTAGTTGTAAGTGAATAGAATGGTTTAGCTTTCCTTGCTTCTCTTTGCTGCAACATGTGCTTTGCCTTGAGTTATGCAATAAAGGGTAGCCCCATGTCATTGAAATCCTAGGTGGGAAGATGAGGCGCATACATATTGTGTGTATGGACACACATTGGGCACACATTGACACAAACTCTTTGCAGAGCTCTTGTGTTGTACTCAATTTCTCTTTAGAGCTATAGGAGCCAGCACACAGCCACAACAGTGTCCAGTAACAAGGGATTGTGAGACTCCAGTATGAACGTGGTAGGGGAAGAGCAAGAAAAAAAGCAAAGGCAGAAGCCTTTGTGAAGGATAGCAAAGGGCAAAAAGGTAGTAAAATTCTTTGTTATCTTTGTCTCCTTCCTTAAGCCTACATCTGGCGGTGCTTCTTGGGAGGTATGGGTCAGATGATTTTTGTTTTCTGCAGAGGTCTCTGCCAGAGCTTGCTGTGATTCACCATCCATTCCCTCTCTACCTCAGGAATGTCCCACCATGTTAGGCACAATATGATGAGACAGGTCAAGCTAAAGAAGACAAAGAGGAGTGTGCATTATTAGGCTTGTGCTCCAAATGGAAGTATTTTGGAGTTGAGTCACAGTTCACCCATAATTGTTTGCAGTTTTCTAGACAATGGGTTCTTCAGAAAAAAATGTTTGAAGGAGGGCAGCAAAAAAACTCAAAGTGGGCAAAACTATCTCAGCTAAACTGGTTAAATAAGAAGTGATATAAAGAGTAAATTGGAAGGACGTAAACAAGAGGAGGATTTTGGTTTCTAATTCAGACAAGTGCTTAAATGAAAGTCTTAAATGTTATCCTGGATGAGAGTCTTGGTAAGGTACATAAGACTACAGTTGTAGCATAAAACTGAGTAAATAAGTAGCTTCCCAAAGACTCTTCGTCTTGGGGTTTTAAAAAACAACAGCAACAAACCAACACCACCACCAACAACAACAACAACAAGAAACCAAACCAAACCAACCAACCAAACAAACCCCAAACCCAACCGAAACTGATTATATCATAACCCTTGGGAAAATACAAAGCAGTTTGTACAAATGTTCTTCAGGTTACTGTTTGTAATGGTTTGGGAGTTACTTGCCCCCCCACTTTACAAAAATCACCCAGTCTAGACTCAGCTGGCTGGAAGTTAAGGAATGAAGCTCTATTTACAGCTCAGCACAATATACAAGCAGATATATGCACTATATACAGGAATAATTACAGAAATATACAAGTCAAAGGTAATACAGAAACACACTGCCCCTCCCAGAAATCAGAGCCCCCAGGAGGGGCTCCCAACCACCCTTCCACCTTCTTTCCACCCTTCTACCTTATCCCAGGGTCTACCTTACGTTTGGAGGATCAGCATGGGGGGCAGAAGCAGAGAGATTAGTTGGGTTACACAGCAGAAAGCCCAGAAGACACACCAGCTCCCAGAAGGAGAGAGACTCTCTATGTTATCTATGTTTGTGTTCTTGTTTTTATACATCTCAGCAAGCCTATGAGTGAAGTAGACATCACCAGTGTTTTCTTTTCACAGCCTATAATCTAATTATTTTCATTAAAATATTCCAATTATCCTCAAACCAGCACACTGATTTATTTCTGGGAGTGGTTTGTGAAGGGTGCAAGCTGCCCTGGTTTAGCAACTGAGCACTTGCTTTGTGATTTGAACTCTGGCTGGCAGCAGGCTCCTGTCCTTGTGTGATTGTCAGCAGAGTTTGTGTACTTCTGCTCTCCTGACAGTGCCAGGCCACTGCAGTGCCTGTGCTGTGGCTTTTTCTCTGTGCACTTTTGTGTAAGGCCAAATCTGTCCCATGTTTGGTCTTGGCAATGAAATGGAGGTACAGTGGCAATGCCACACAGTCAGCACTATTTTACACAAATATCTTTTTTCTTTCTTATGCAGTTTGTCTGAGGGTGCTTATACTTGGTTTGCATGTGAAAATGTTAAGCTCATTTTCATATGTGTATGTGCATGTGTGTAAGAGAGACAATACCTCCTCAGAATAAAGACTCATTAAAAGTTTTTAATGAAATATTCTCTACTTCCTTCTTTTATGTTGCTGAAAACATGCTAAAAACTGCTTAGTATGCTGAAGGACTCAGAAACTCATCTCAAAGTCTAGCCTTGAAGGGTGTGATCTAGTGCAATTAGAAATGTATTATTTTGCAATTACTATCACCACTTGCTTTTTACCTGCAGGCATAGAAATAAATACCTGTTGCCTGTGGATATTTATATCCTCTAAATTCCTGTGAAGAAGGCAGTCCTAATTTCAGCAGCTCTGTTGGGGTGAAGCTGACGCCTCTAACTATCCCTTACATCTGCAACCACATCTGGGTTGTAACTATGATCATGCAATTATTGTCACCTGTCTGTAGCAAAAAAATTGAAAATAAACATATTTAGAATACTAATCTAATCTGGGAAGTCTAGAGACTTCTGCAACAACCTAGTTTTGGACATATGGCATGATTTCTTCACCTGGAGAATATTAATGCCCAGACATCTTTTTCACTCTTTAGCATTTCTGAAGGAGTATATCAGAATTACTATGTATGTACCACCCCTTGTTTTTGCATACAATAACCAATTTTCATCAGTACTGTATTTGCAGATCTCGTTCATAGGTAAGTGTGATGACATCAGCCTTCAGGTGCATGTTGGCTCAGGAGTGCTGAATCAGACACTTCCTCTGCTGGACACAATCTGAATGGTACATCCAGAGGGTGGTTTAAAAAGAACAGTTTAGCAAGGGTGCCATGTCAGCCTCTTCACCATGTCTGCCCTGATCCAGCAGAAAGTAAGGCTGCAGGAACAAAGTGTAGCTGTTACCCTCCTTAGCAGCCGTAGGATGGGGAAGGAATCTGAACAATGATTGAAGCCAAGGTCTGCACAAGACTCTCAGAACCAGAGAAAATTAAAAGTTGGAAGTGACAGAGATCAGCAAGTCCAAACCCCCTGCCAAAGCAGGATCACTTAAGGTAGTCTGCACAGGAATACATCCAGACTAGTTTTGAAACTCTGCAGAGAAGGAGACTCCATAACCTCTCTGGGCAGCCACCACCAGTGCTCCACCACCTTCTCTGTAAAGAAGTTTCTCCTCATGTTGAGGTGAAATCTTCTATATTCAAGTTTGATTTCACCCAGAAGAGTGAAAGCAAATTATTAATATGAAGTTCATAAAGAGTGTTTGTGTGTCTTTCCTGTTCTGTATCAGCTTTTGCATGGGTTGGAGTTTTGAGGCTATAGGCTGACACGAAGGGACAAAACTGATCTAGATTAAAAATATCCCCTGTTTCACTTTGTTCCTTGCTTTTTTTTGCAAACTTGGGTTAGCTTATCATTCCAGGTCACCATGTGTTCCCTCACATTGTCAGTGCAGTTTAGGAGATGACAGTCCATCCATGGGAACAGAAGTGTGGAAGGAACATTTACCCCTGAGCCCTCCTGAATGACACCACCATTGATCAGAACTCTCCTACCTGTGTAAGTCTAGAGTAAGTCTATGAGTTGGCATAGCAGAAAGCTGAAAATATCCCACGTCAGAAGCTGCAGGGTTTGACAGGAATTTTCAGTCCTGATGGAGGAGTTATTTAACTACCTAAAAGCAGATGGTGTCATTCACTGAGAGCCGTGTGTTTAGTGAAATGACTCTGTCAGCCCCTGCCTGGACTCACTGCTGTCTGATGAGACTGCTGAGACTGGAGACAGTGCAGTGGCACTTGTTGAGATTCGTTTGTAGGAATGAACCCTGGCGTTATTCCGTACATGTTGGGAATACATGCTGGGGATCAAAGTGTTTTGAGATATGTTAGTCTGATTGGTGGTGAAGGTGTTTGCCTTTAAAACAAGATATAGAGAGAAGATAATTTGCTTTGCCACTTATAGTGAGTTAAAGGGGTATAACGTCTCCTGACTATTGCTTCCTAACTAGAAACCACAAGGAAATGGAATTGAGCAATAAGGGACTGCTGTGTGCACCATATACTTGTCAACTTAGTGTATGATTCCAGATTGAGGAGCAACATTTTAACCACAAAAACATTTTGAGGGAGTGACTCACTGAATTTCAGTGCCTTCTCCAGTCATTCTCTGGAACTAACTCGGGAACAAAACCTTTGAACTATAGTTTTTTTTTGTTTGTTTGTTTGTTTGTTTTTTTTTTGTTTTTTTTTAAAGAAATCAGGAGTATTTATAAAGTAAAATTTTAATACTGTATCCTCTGCAAACCCACTCCTTGGGCAAGCTGTAGGCCTTACTGTGTGGAAACAGGTGTCCAATTGTGTCTTATAAAAATCTCACAGTTAAAAAAAGGACCTCTTTCATCCTTTCAGACTTCTGAGGCATACATATGCAGTCACTACAGTGTTGCTTGGGTCCTGTATAGTTAGGAGAGTTGATGTCATCGTTTGAGGAAGCATCATAGTGCATTAAGCCTTACACACCACAAAGCAGGCTGAATGTGTTTTATGGAGTAGCAAGAGAGATTTCTTGCTGATACATGAACGTAGGATATGCAAATACAAGAGTAAAGCTAATGTGGCTGATATTCACACTTTCACCCTTCTCCCTCATTTGATTAGATCCTGCTGGCTTTTCCATGGGGGCTTTAGCTTTCCATGAGCCATCCCTGGAAGTAGCCTGCTGTACTGTGGGTTCCCTGGGCCCTTCACAGATGGAGAGAGAAGGAAATTTCCTGCTCAACCTGAGAGGTGGGAGCACCAGGAGAAGGTAAACTCCAACTCCTTCTTGCTCTGTCCTTCACTCTTGCACATTTCTCCTCTCTCTCCTATGACACAAAATTACCTCCTGCCCATTGCACGGGGGGATTGCTACACATTGCTGCAACCACCCATCACTCCCAGCAGTGCCATTTACTTGACACGTACATATATGATATAGCTGTAGGAATTGCAGCTTTGCTTGTCTTGCGGCATTACTCATCAGCAAAGAGAAAAACCTGCCACATATCCTACAATGTTGAAATCTGCTCCTTGATTTTCTATAAACAATTTTCACATTATTGCATCCTCTCACACATAAGTAATATGCACTTAAGTAATATGAAATTATCATCAGTATAGCTGTCACAGGTGAAAAAAGCCTACAATGTTTGTGATGCAGTTCAAGCTACTCATTGATTTCTGGACCTGCTGTAGTCCTTCAGGGCATATCTTAAAGCCAAGCACTGTCCTTGAGAGCCAGATTTTGTATCTGAATTTCTGAATGAGGAGAAAGAAGTGTCTGAAAATCTTTGTGTGACTTGACTTCTCCCTTTGAAGGCAATTTGTATGTTCCCTGTAAGCAGATGAATCTGATATACAAGGAGTTTGAGAATTTGAAGACCATATACATGAACTGGATATCAGGGACTGTTTTAGATATTAGGATGTGATGAATTGAGGCGTGCTGTACCCTCCTCCAGTTTGCCACAACACTTATGAAAGGGAAATGAAACAAGAAAATAAGATATGCATTTTCTTCCCTTGACTACATAAAATCACATACATTTCCAGTGGACATATGGACCACATCCTTTTATTCAGAACAGAGAAAAGTAATTCTCTCAATGGGATTGCTGAGAAACACACAGTTCACACCTTGTCCTCAATTACAGACTTTGTAGTGAAACTCTAGTTTAATGCTTTTCTAGTCTGGAGAACACATACTATGATCAGAGCTGCCAAAAAGAGGTAATGTGTATAGCATAAATATCTGTAAAAGAAATCAGCTTCTTAAAATTACGCACTAAGAAAGTAAAAGCTGATTTGTTTTAGCTTTTGGGTGTTCATTATTTATTTTTCTCACCAGGTTTTAAACATCTTGTGAATGTTGGCTTTATCTGCCTGTTTTCCTTGCTTCTATGGATTAGAAGTGGAGAGAAAAATAGTGCAGAGAAGCCCAAACACTGGAAAAGTGGGAAATTGTTTTGCTTGATAAAATACCAATGTACAAGAAAGAAGTTATTTCTGGGAGGGGGAGAATTTTTTCGTGTTAAAAAGTTTTGGATAAAACTTTGACTTCATCTAACAATGTCAAGAGCACTGAAATCCACCTCCTAAGTCACAGCCTGGGTGTACACTGAGCCTTGCAGAATGGTTTCTGCAGGATAATTAGCATTCTGCCTAGCAGGAGCCAGAGCAAGGAGATCAGGTTTCAAAGCGGGAAGCAAGGGTAGTCCTTCGAATTTTGTATGTGGGTTAGCTATAACCAGCCTAGCAGGTTGTATGATTCTGTTATTCCCTTAACTCCTATAAATGCATTTAGCTTGTTGCAGAGGTAAAGTGACCATTTCTGAACATAATGTAACACTCACCTACCTTTTCATTTCCACTGGTTTGAATACAGATACTGTGATGGCTCTGCCACTAGTGGTCAAGTAGACACAGATGAACAGTACTGTGCTCTGTGTGCATATAGATATAGAAGTACCTGTAGATTCCTGCATTTAAGATACTGTGGGCTTTCCTTCTCTTTTAAGTCTTAAGAAATAACCATCTTTTTAATCACAGAATCACAGAAACATTCAGGTTGGAAAAGACCCTCAGGACCACCAAGTGCAAACAATAACCCTACTCTACAAGGCTCACACATCCAGGGTTGGTGACTTAACCACCTCTCTGGGCAGCTCATTCCAGTGCCTGAGCACTCTCTCTGTGAAAAACTTTTTCCTAATGTCCAATCTAAACCTACCCAGTCTCAGTTTGAGGCCATTCCTCTTTGTTCTGTCTCTAGTTACATGTGAGAAGAGGCCATCACCAACCTCTCCACAATGTCCTTTCACGTAACTGTAGACAGCAATGAGGTCTCCCCTCAGCCTCCTCTTTTTCAAACTAAACAGCCCCAGCTCTTTCAGTCACTCTTAGTAAGATTTATTCTCCAGGCCCTTCACCAGCTTTGTTGCCCTCCTCTGCACTGGCTCCAGCACCTCCACATCCCTCTTGTATTGAGATGCCCAAAACTGAAACACAATACTTGAGGTATGGTCTCACCAGCTCTGAGTACAAGGGGACAATAACCTCTGTACTCCTACTGGACACAGCATTTCTTATACAAGCCAGAATGCCATTGGCTTTCTTTGCCACCTAGGCACACTGGTTGCTCATATTGAGTTGCTTGTCAATTAGAAGCCCCAGGTGCCTTTCCCCTAGGTCCCTTAGATAGGCTACTTATGCTGAAAAGAAAGGGCTTGTTCTCATCGTCTTTCTGTTGCTGCAACATTCTTATGTTTCTTCCAGAGAGAAGGTTTGTGGTAATTGGTATCACCATCAGAAAAGAAGGAGACTTGATGTTTACCAGTTAATTTGATTTTCTGCCAAGAAATACTCCTTTTCTCATTCCAGTACAGGTTTGGTGTGTGACTATGAGTAAGAACCTTGATCCAGACTCACATAAGTCTACCGAAGTGGCTAATATCTGTAAAGGTCTGTGCTCATCTCTCAGTTCCTCTAAGGCTGAGCAGTATGTAAGCACATAAAAGATTTTTATTAAAATGTCTATGTTATGGGCAGAAAGGCCCTTGGATAATGCTGTGTTGGAGAATCAGAGAAGCTGAAATTTGTCTTCTTGAGCTTTGATGTCAGGGGCCAGGCTTCTGTGAACATTTTCATATTTTCCAGTGCTTCCAGATGATGAAACAGTGTTGGCACAGTTGGGAAAAGGATTTAGTTTCCTGAAGTCACATTTGTTATGCGTTCTGCTAGCCATTTCCTAAACGGTCAGCAGTTTTGGTTTGGACTGCTTGCAGTTGGTAGAGAAATTCTGCAGATAATCACCATGCTTTCAAGAGAGATATTCCTAGAAGCAGCAATGATGGGGGAGGGGGCGTGTGGCAAGTTACAAATGAACGTCAATGGTTCCATTGCAGTTACACAAAATTAACAGAAATTAAATCTCTAGTTACTGAAGAGAATCTTCTGTAGTGAGATAGCTATTAAAATAAAACAATCAGAGACTATGGTACACGAGAGCCTTTTTAATTGTTAATTTGCCCACTTCAGAATGACCATACAGTGAAATCTCTGTCTTTTTAAATAATATTGTTTTCCTTAAAATTGGTTTCCCTTTTCAGTGTTATCTTTCTGAGAGCACTGTGGTGATATTGTTGGGAATTATCTATCCCAGACTGAGGGGAGCCTATCTGAAGCTAACACAGTCCTTGCAAGTGCAAGGTAATTACCCATTCTCCTCCCCCTATTTATCTTGATTTTGGCTTCCATCTAGTTGTTTTTCACGCTTGTAAAGTATAATTTGCATAGAGTTTTAGCACTTTCTTCCTACACAGCTCCTCACTCTCCTTTCTCTCCATAAAACTGCAGTGATCTGAGTGCGAATCATTTCAGAGTAAGGGTGGGTGAACTGTTCTGCCTGAGCACAGCAGCACCGAAGACAATGGAGCACAGCATCAGCGACTGACACAGTGCTTTCTTTTAGAGATGTTTTGTATGCTAATGAACCTCTGATGGCAAGGCCAGACTTTTTTACTGCTAATTCTGGCAATATCTATCTCAGATGGAAACCTAATTTCCACCCACAAGGATATTCAGAGGAAAGGAGTGAGCAAAGAGTGGTACTGAGTACTGATGTGACTCTCTCCTTGGCTTCACTCCTATGTTTTGCCCACAGCCAGGAAAATAGAGCCTCTAGACCAAAGCACGTGGCACCTGGTGTTTGCTTTCAAGTGCTTGTATGAGTCAGGCTCCTTTCACCATTGGAACTTCTCTTTAAAGCAGCTGCTGCTTCCTTTGTAATTAACCCACAAGGCACATCAATGTAGCCAGGAAACACTGACACAATATGTCTAAGTGGTGGTGATCAAGACCAAGCAGCAACCATGAAATGGTAGTGTTGGGGACCCGTAAGAAGGCACTTTGTTGCATTTTTTGTGCTTTACGCAATGTAAAACGAAGGAAACACAGAGGCACAGTGAGATTCAGATAACCATGTTTACAGACTCAGTGTCACATGCAAGGCATGACTTTGTTGAGTAGCTTTCCAGAAAGTTGAACACTCAGAGCAATTGTTCTCAGACTGCTCTTAGCTTGAAATCTGTGGCTTTCATTTCAGACCCAAAGAAGGGTTTATGAGAGCCATAGTTTGTCTGTTTTCCCCAACTAGGTAAACTGGTTTAAATAGAGACCATGTCTCCCTCCATGGCTTACTTCCCTAGGCTACTAAACTGTTTGAATAGATAATCCCAATTCCTAATAATTACAGCTGCAATATTATATATATTGTAGAGAGAGGTCTTTCAGCTGAAAACTTAGAGCTGCATTTGTTTTAGTCCTTTGTCGCTAGGTGCAGCCTGGGTTTTGTTTTCTTCCCTTCCTGTGTACCATGCACAGTTTTTCCTAGCACTATTGAAAATCTTTGTCTACACAGAATCACAGAGAATCACAGAACATTAGAGGTTGGAAGAGATATCCAGAGATCGAGTCCAACCTCCCTGCCAAAGCAGGATCCCCTAGAGTAGTCCACACAGGAATGCATCCAGGTGGGTTTTGAAAGCCTCCAGAGAAGGAGACTTCACAACCCCCCAGGGCAGCCTGCTCCAGTGCTCTGTAAAGCAGTTTCTCATCATGTTGAGGTAAAACCTGTGTTCCAGTTTGTATCCCTTGCTCCTTGTCTTATTGCTGCAGATCACCAAAAAGAGATTGGCCCCATCCGCTTGAAACTCACCTGTCAGACATTGATCAGATCTCCTCTCAGTCTTCTTCAGATGAAACAGCCCCAGGGCTCTCAGTCTCTCTTTGTATGGGAGATGCTCCAGTCCCCTAGTCATTCTTGTGGCTCTTCACTGGACTCTCTCCAGCAGATCCCTGTCTCTGCTGAACTGAGAACATGAAATTTGACACAGTATTCCAGGTGTGGTCTCACCAGGCCAGAGAAAAGGGAGAGAAGAACCTCCCTAGACCTGCTGGCCACACTTCTCCTGATGCACACCAGGATGCCACTGGCTCTCTTGGCTACAAGGGCACGCTGCTGTCCCATGCAAAGCTTGCTGTCCACCAGGACTCCAAGGGTTTTCTCCACAGAGCTGCTTTCTGGCACCTTTGAAATAGAATTGCCTCAGAAATATATCCACGTTTCATGGTATCCAGAAGCATTTAGAAAATCACCAAATCATAAAATGTCAGGGGCTGGAAGTGACCTCGAAAGATCATAGAATCAAAGAATGAACCAAGTTGGAAGAGACTGCCAAGATCATCCAGTCAAACTTATCACCCAGCCCTATCCAATCAACTAGACCATGGCACCAAGTGCCACATCTTGTCTTTTCTTGAACACCTCCATGGACGGCGACTCCACCACCTCCCTGGGCAGCCCATTCCAGTGTCAATCA
>VWZE01019166.1:46224-150736 GCA_013396675.1 Eubucco bourcierii | reverse complement strand
TGGAGTTCCATGGCCTCTAGTCTGTCTTTGATGTAAATGTGATGGGCAGACATTCAGGTACACTTTAGTACTGCTGCAGGGAGATTTGAGCTCCATGCTTATACGTCTTCCACAACCCTCTCTATGATAGGTAATCAGTGTAATATTTCCAAATTACTTTCAGGTCACAGCTGGGCTGTCTCTATCTTAGGACCAAACATTCATCTCCCTCACTTCCACAGGTCTCATGTTGGGATTCCAGTAAACTGAAAGGGCTGGAGTGCATAGAGGGATTGACGTGGAAAATCAAATATGGGGGTGAAACACTTCTTTTATGATATACAAAACCCATTGGTGTGGTCAACAGATGGAATGTAGCCAGATGCTCATTACAGCAATGCTATTGACATTGCTACAATTAAGTCTTAAGAGTCACTGTTTCCACTGTAAACTCCTGTTTGCAAAACCTTATAAATTGGCCGTAAAAATTCACTTCAGGCAGAACCTTAACACACAAGGTCTCAACATTAAAGTATGGTTCACATACATTTAGAAAATGCTGTGCCTTTCAGATTACATGGTAGCTCTAAACAGTTTTCCCATTCTTGCTCTAGTATTCTCATCACTTCTTGCACTCAGAAAAACCTTTGTCTGCTAGGTAGAATGATGGAATTTTCCATTCTAATTACAATTTTCCATAGTTGGAAGGAGTTTCATTTCTTATTTTACTATCACATAAATGAGCTGTTAGCTTTGGAAAACTGGTTATCATCTTTTAATTCACAACACCTCTTAACCTATTTGTTTAACATAATTAAAATACTGCTTTGTATAATAAAGCACCTTGGTTGAAAAGGATGCATTATAGTTTTTAGTCTGTTTTCCTCAAATAAACACTCGCCTCCCAACGTAAAACAAATTCAGGCAACTAATACAGTATGTTATCCTTTGTTCCTGAAGTAAGAGGGAAAAGTTCCCTTGGATCTCAACAGTAGCAGACCCAAGCTTTCAAAATACATGGGTGCATAACTCCATAATTACTTCTTATTTATAGAGTGCTGACAGTAGGTTCAGTGCTGTACAAACAAAGGAAGACATGGTCCCTGCCCCTTGGGGCTTGCAATCTGAAAACACAACAATTGAGGCACATAAAACATCAAGTGGTGATACAGTCCACAGTGCAACATTGACATGTTTGTTTTCTCGTAAATAAATCGCTCTTTGGGGGGGTGGAGAGAAAAGAGGTAAATAATCATCTTCAATTTGGTTTTTAAGAGGAGATTTGAAAGAATTTGTATCCTAGCACACAGTCTTCCAAACTCCCCCAAAAAATGTGGCTGTGAGAATAAACAATCTACGTAAGGACTTGGTAAACAATTATTGCTGCACAAAGAGTGTTTGCATTCCATTCTGAAGGAGCAGAAATGCTGCTACTGTGTGTCTGTGTTTCTCAACGACTGAAAACTTCAATTTTCTAGAATGTAACCATGTCTTTATACATACACATAACTGTGCAACTAACCATGGTTGTCTATACACACAAATGTGTAACTACCCGTGGTTAACGCATACGCACAACTGTGTAACCAGCTGTGGTTAGTGCATACACACAACTGTGCAACTAACCATGGGTAGTACTCGGCACAGGACACTGTACTTTTCAGTTGAAAAGTGAGACTTGCATTGACATATACAAAACCATTGCACTTCAGAGAACAAATGCATTAAAGTTGTCTAACTCAAGAATGACACTGGTCTAGTACTCTAAGTTAGCCTTCATTTCAGCAGCCCCCCAGGAGAAGAATAATATTTAATTCCATTCCCTTCCAAGCACTTTGCTGGTTATGTTCCTGGCAGACACCATGTCAGACTAATCATATTCTAAAGAGTAAGTCCTTGTTTTGGTATAAGGAGTTTTATTGTAATCAGCTCAGCTCCAGTGCAAACATTAAAGTATGTCCAACTGCTTCTTTCTCCCAATTCCATCTCTTCTGGGCAGTGACAGCAAAACAGTGTGTCCTCTATGTTGTCTTGTTGCCAAATTAAGTGAGGAAAAACTTTTCAAACAGGAAGAGAGTTTGGCACATTGCAACATTTAATTCCATCTCAAGTACAAATGTTAATGCTTTTGAAGCGCTCCCCAGTTGTGTATATGATGAAATCTAGTCAAAACTTTGTAAGAGCTAAATCCTGCAGCTAGTAAGCTCCACAGTGCAAGTGCCTGAGACTACAGCTTTGCATTCTTCACATAAATTTCTTATGACCTATGGCTTTGTGACTGGATACAGGTTTTACATTCATCCAGCCTTGATTATTTGTCACACTAGGTCAGAGACAAGGTGGTTTTGTTTTGTTTTTAAATATCCTAAACAAATATTTACACTGTTAACTTAATAGACTGGTGGTAGTTGTGTGTTGTCTGTTCTCTTGCTTGCTTGCTTGTTTGTTTTTAAGTGATAGATCAAGATTGGAAAGCAAAGAATTTGACCTATCCTGGCAGTGATCCTCTCTTGCATTTATTTATTTTTGCTAACTGGCTTGCAACTGGTAAATTAATGAAAGGCAAGAGATGTTAATATCAAAATACTAAAATCCCTATATAGGGCGTGTCAAAGAATATACAGGAATTAACAATAAGCTCATTTGTTTACTTCAATGTCTAAGTAGTTTATGCCTTTGTAAAAAGTTATTTGAGGGAATATTCAGAGTCTAAAAGTAGAAAGTGTAATTCCTTCCATGGAGGGGCCATGAGTAATATTCCTGTCTCAATACATGGAAGAGAAACACACCTGTACAGCATGGATACCCACAGCCTACTTGAAAAGCATCTTGAGAGAAAAAAACTTTGCCAAGGGACACAGTAGCCTTGACTTTAATAGTCAACTTCCAGGTCTCAGACATTTCAGGTAGGTGCTAATATGCTAATGCATATTTAAATCCAATGCCAGTTCAGTTGCAAGTGTACTTAATAAATGTAAACATTAAAATCTTTTATGCCTTTCTAGGTAAGGACATCTGTTGTTAAGGATTAAATTGCAACTGAACAAGACATTTTACTGATGCCAAATGAAAAGCAATTGACTTAACTACCTGCAACAGGATACAAAAGTCTCTTACAGAATTCCCCTATTTGATCCTTGCTGGGGTTGGCTCAGTCGCAGGGAGAGGAGGAATCTTATCTTTTCTTTGATAAAAGGCTATTGCAGATACCTTCCTGATATCCAGGAAATATCATGTCTAATGAATAGGCACTTTGTTACAGAAGTTCAACTTCTGGTTAGAAATAATTTTTCAAGTACTATATATAAGAAATGACAACTGAAATCTATCCAAAGAAAGAATAGTCTGTGTGATTTATAGTCTGCAATGATGGGAAAACTTCATTTTTGTTATGCTGAATCAGTAAAGACATTCAGGGTAAGTTTGTATTTGACCTTTATAGAGGTGAAATAGCAAAACCGTATGTTAGTGAACTGTTTAAAGGAAGCAAAAAAACTTCATATTGGTTAAACACATTAGTATTCCAAACTCCTGGGATTATTTGTTTGTTTTAGCAGTATATTCCTAAACCAGCATGAATATGCAGCAACTGCAAATATTGCAATTGATCCCAATGGATATAATTCTACAATTGCCTTCAGTTTGTCTGCTTTCCTGCTAAATGGAGACATCCTGTCTTTCTCTGACCCCTTTCCCTGTGCCTCCCACCTTTCAGTCACAGCCATGCAGTTCTCATCATTGGCCTTTTTGGCATTACTGTTCATTTGGCTAACTAGCAAACTGGATAAATCCATAGATCCAACAAAACAATACTTTCAATTTTTTTTTCTTGGTAAGGTTTACCGTTCAGCAACATCTGCAAGAAGAACATGAATAGTAGCAATGGCAAAAAGACCATGCAGCCAGGAGTCAAGGAAAGGGCAGGAGCATCCTTTACAACACCACCAACAGACTTAGAGCAGCTGTCACAGACCATAACAAGCCATTTCAGGTGTTTTGTACTTTCCATACAACACTCTTCTATCTCTGTTTTTTCATGCCTCATTGTTATCTCCTGAGATATATTTTTAGTTATATCCTATGGCTATAAAATAATAAGCTAAGAGTAATGAGAGTGCCTTGCTCCCCTATGGAGCAGCTTTAAAATTTAAAAGTTCTGCAAGTTCATTTGATTTCTGTTTTATGAAGCTAGGAAAGTGGACAAGGCAGGAAGTTATAGGCCTTTTCCTTTAGGTAACAGATTCAAGTTGCATATAGTAATTATGCACAATTATATGCATAATACATAACCAAATAACCTTATATCTGACTAACATTAAGTGACTTACTGTCATCTGAGTCCTTAATGGACTTAGTAGAAATACTACATAGTTGGCTAGTACAGTGTTATTAGTAATCTAAATGGAGAAATCAAGGCAGAGAATACAAGATTCTGGGTTACCAAATATAGAAAAGAGCTCTTTTCATAGGATTCTTCTGACTGCTTTTATAAATTCACATACAAAAGTGTATTGGCTCTAGTGGAGTCACCAGGAAGGTATGTGCTGAGTTCCTTTCACAGCAGTTCAATCTGATACAGAAAAAGGGCATTTAATGATTTCTAGATATGCAGGTAAGTTTGATTCTGAACTCCCCTGTTCCTGACTGACTGCTGCTGAATTAAAGCCTCCTCTATACAAACTCCAAGTCCTCCTGCTGAGAAGGATCGTTTACATAGAACTTGCGATGCCAGCAAAGACCTTTCAATTACATCTGGCGGTTTATTGTCACGTCCACAACACTCCTGCTTCGTACTTGCTTGTGTGAAAGGCAAATAGACAAACACATTAATTATTCTTATTTCTGTACTCCCCATTTATATATTTCCATATATTTCACTGACCATATACTCTGAGGTGGTAGGAAAAAAAACTCAGTCCAAACAAGGACCTCAATAACCTGATCTAACTTCAAAGTTAGTACTGGGTCCAGCAGGAATGTCATCTTAAGTAAAAATCTATTCGTGATAAAATATAGTGGAAAACTTACCAAATTATGAAGTTTTCTGTAGAATTTCGATTTAAGCCTGAAGTCTGTTGGGATGAGACCAAGTGTCATAGGAGTACTGTTAGTCAAGTCTGGCTCAGGAAGTGTTTATTCCCTTTTGCCTATCAATGTACATACTTTAAAAAGTTATCTCTGCTACCACTTGGTTGTGAAGTTCGTCAAACATGAGGATGATTTTTATAAAACTGCCTATTTTCAAAGAACATTTTTTTAAATATAGTTTTTATGCATGCATGCCCTATTCAAGTACATTGTCTACAAGTCTCTAGAACTGCTAGCTGCACATGTATTCGTTAACTTTTTCCATTAAGCTGACCTACTTGTTTTCTGCATCACCACCTGAACCTTGCCTACTAAAAATTGTCACTCCCATGTAACATAATCCCAGCTAAAATTCACATGCAAGATGTAATCTCAGCAAACCACTTGGAATCATCTCTAAAATGAGTAAAAGCCTGCATTCTTCCAAGGGTTTGAATCAGTACGGTAAAAGTGTCTCAGGTGTCTAATCTGTTCATATGAGAACCTGCCAGCAGAACACTCACATTGTAAGATTAAATCATCTTTATAATTTGTCATTAGAAGCAGGAGTGATTTACTCAGTTTTTATGAAGCTTCTCTTAAATTCCTAGCCAAAACCTTTCTCTCACATTTTCGTATTTCCATGGAAACTCCACCAATGAAATGTATTTTAAAAAGCTAAAAATCTAGTTTTGCTCATAAATTACTGTCTAGTTTTGCCTCTCAAAATCTACTTCCATTCAAATCCTTCCTCCAGAAAAACTGTATGAGGTTGAACTACTAAAACAAGCTATTGAGTGCAAATTTATGAGAATGTTCTTTACTTCCACATTTTTTATTTTAAAATCAATTAATACAGCTCTCAAATTACAGCACTTATCTTTGTGAATTCTTAATACTGATCATATGTCCAAGTAATTCTGATAGTAATGCAGAAAACATTCTATTTCCAATAGAAGCTTCAAATAAAGAATCAAAATACTAATACAGGACAGTTAAGGTTCCACACTTTATGCAGACTTTTTTATATATGTGTGTCTATATATATATAAAAACTCTATGTAAACTAAGCTAAACAACTGGCCAATCATATCTTTAATCATTAAAAAGCAAATTATTAAAAAACAAGACAAATTTGTCTACAACACAAAGTAACTAAAAATATTATTTCACCCTCTTCTAAAGTTTTGCTTTAGAAAATTTTTTTCCACTGACATTTTTCTTATTGCTATTCTTTAAAAACCTTCCTACTTCAAAAACTACCTCCTTGGTAGCAAAAAACCCTCTGCCTTAACTCCCCACAGGAACCACTAGAGATTACCATTCTAAAATTAAAGAGAGATGAACCAGTAGCTTTAAAGAGGGGTTTCTAAAGTAGGAAATAAATATAAGCTAATTCTGACAGCTTTGCTAATGACTTGATAAATCATCTTCAGAGACAATATTAAGGCATGTGACAGTAGTTTACTTTCTAACACCTATCATCCAGAAGTGTACCTATTTGCCCTTTAAATGGTGTATATTTGAACGAGGACACTTCAAGCCACACCTCATTTTGAGTAAAATCAACAGAAGTTGAACAAAACTATCAAAATGACTGAATAGTTTAGGCAGAAAAGTTAAAACATACTAACTGCAACAAAAAATAAAAAAACAAAAACCAAACAAACAAACAACCCACAAAACAACCAAAAGCAAAAACAATGAAGACTTTTAAGTGAGGCAGGGCATCAAGAAAATTACTAAGTTAGAGATGATATTAAAGATCTCTACCTTCCTCAAAAATCAGAGAATCCTAGAATGGTTTGAGTTAGAAGAGATCTCCAAACATCATTGAGTCCAACCACCCAGCAGTGAGCTGGAACATCCTCCAACAGATAAGGTTGCTCAGAACTCCATCAAGCCTGACCCTCAGTATCTCCAGGGATGGGGCCTCAACTACCTCCTTAGGGAACATGTTCCAGTGTTCTGCCACCCTTAAGGTCAAGAACTTCCTCCTAACATCCAATCTAAATCTACTCTTATTTCAAACTTTTTGCCCTAATCTTATCACTACAGGTCTTTGTAAGCAGTCCCTCTCCAACCTTCTTGTAGGTACTGGAAGGATGCTATTGGATCTTCCTAGAGCCTTCTCTTCTCCAGGCTGAACCACCTCAGCTTCATCAATCTGTCCTCATATGAGAAGTGCTCTGGACTCACTCCACCAGGTCCTTTTCCTCTCCACAGCTGAACGCAGTACTCCAAATGAGATCTTACTAGAGCAGACTAAAGTGACAGAATCATCTCTTTTGAGAACTCTTCTTGCTTCTGCTGATGCAGTCCAGGATGCCATTGGCCTTCTTGGTTGCAAGTGCACGTTGTTGACTCGGGTCCAGCTTCTCAACTACAAGAGCTCCCAAGTCTTTTTTTTCAAAGCTACTTTCTGTCACCTCATCCCCCAACCTGAATTGATAATGAGGATTATTTCAATTTAGGTGCAGGGCCCTGCACTCAGTCTTGTTGAACTTCAGGAGGTTAATCTGGGCCAACATCTCCATCCTGTCCAGGTCCTTCTGGATGACATCCCATCCCTCTATCACATCATCACTCAGCTTAGTGTCATCTGCAAACTTGCTGATGGTGTACTTGCTCCTACTGCCTATAACATTGCTAAAAATATTAAACACTACTGGTCTCAGTAAGGACTCTTGAAGGATCCTTGCCATCGATCATCATCTGGACTTCAAGCCATTGAGCACCACCTTCTAGACTGCAGCTCTCTAGTGAAGGTAAATAAAGCAGTGACTGATAACAGTGTTCCAAAGGAAAAAGGAGCACCGAAACTCCAACAACCACATTTCAGCCTCATCTCGGATACTTGATACCTGCACAGCCGTGGCAGTGGAAAAAGTGATGGAATTGTAGCCTTATTTTTTCCAGGTAGTGTACAAATCTGTGGCATAATTGTTATCTCGGAACTAAAAAGTACTTGACTGAATTCCTAGTCAGTAGATCAGTTTGTGTAATGAAAGCTTTCGTGCTGTAATACTTCAGCTGGTCTCTACTAGCACTAGAACTTGTTATCACTCTTAAATGTTTTCCAAGTCAAAGACCTGCCAACTAAGGGGGTCAAAAATGCTTTTTCTGTCTGATAATGTGCTTAACTAGCTTTCAATGAAGTTGCATGTCATGGTTCATTGCCCCCTGAATTTCTTTTCAGGACCCAAAGTGACTGGTTTAGTGACTCGCAGTTAATGTATCAGTGCAGATCAGCAGCAGATAATTTAGTCTGATCTTGTTTGATTTTATAGGTCTCCTAAAAACTTTGTTTCCACATAGCTAGCAGCTTAACCGACAGACATATGATTTCAAGCTGCTAAACTTCAAGGACTGTTGTAGAAGGGGCAAGAATGCATGGTGGAGGAAAAAAGGGTGGAATTAATGCTGGGAAAGAATTTGACTCTGGCTTATACTCTGTTGTCCTTCATTTTCAGACATGTCTGCAATGAATATTATAGATTTCTGCATCTGTTTGTGGTACAGAAAGCCAGAAATATGATTACTACATTTTAATAAATAAAATGTTTTCAGATGTATATTGCTCTTCGTGTTCCTCTAATAGGAAAAGAGCAAGTTCTTTATGATTCTAAATATAACTTAACATCCACAGCTAAGGGATTCTTGAAGTTGTTATTTAAAAGTAATGCTTGTATAAATAAAGACGTACCTTTCAAACAATTACTATAGAATTTCAGTGGGACAATGTATGCTGTACATAGCTGAGGTTTTAGACTGGGAAAATGCAAGTGAATGGATTAAAAACGTGGTTCAGGGTTTGTTAGCTTTGAAATGGGGGAAAAAAAAATCCAGGTTTATTTCCTTTTACTTCATTCATAGAGTTTAAAAAAATAAGTCAGTTTTTATGCTTATGCTCTTCATAAAAATGAAATTCTGATGTGGAAGTTAGTAGGCTAAAAAGTTAAGGGAAATACAATATGCTAACAAAGTTGCCCTCCATACACCACCATCCTTGGGAACCAATAGTTTAGAATTTTATGTGAAGGATTAATTTTCTTAGCATTCCCACAGAATAAGATATACAGTATCTTTGAAAAAAAGCAGTCCAAGAGCCCAATGAAGAGAAAATCCATTTGTATCCTTAAGAATAGTCATTGGCCTTAAAAATAAGGCAATACACATTGCAGACAAACATTTTTTGTCAGCAAACAAATCTGATTTTAAAATACCTCACATTTCAATTTTACAATTGTGTTAGTAGTTGTGACTGCTGCCATTTCTTCCACTTAGTTGTTTGGGGATTTTTTTTTAATCCTCTTATACTAAGTATTCACATTCAGTAAAATAAATTACAACAGGTGACCATTATTTTAATTTTAGACAGGATTTAATAATGAGTTGTGTGTAGAAGAAGCCAAATAACAGAGATCTACCAGATATTAACCAGGGATCACAGGGCCTCAGTTTTCTGTGCCGAAGATTTTGATGTGTTTGTGGAGTGTAGCATAGTGGATAGTTTGCTGTTCGGTTGTTTCTTTGTTTGGTTGGTTGTTTTTACCTCAAGTTTTCTGTGCCTAAGATTTTGATGTGTTTGTGGAGTGTAGGATAGTGGATAGTTGAGTACTTGAGTACTATGTCCAGTTCTGGGCCCCTCAATTTAAGAAGGACATTGAGGTGCTTGAGCGTGTCCAGAGAAGGGCAAGGAGGCTGGTGAGAGGCCTCGAGCACAAGCCCTATGAAGAGAGGCTGAGGGAACTGGGATTGGTTAGCCTGGAGAAGAGGAGGCTCAGTGGGGACCTTATTGCGGTCTACAACTACCTGAAGTGTGGTTGTAGCCAGGGGGAGGTTACCACCTTCTCTCAGGCAACCAGCACCAGAACAAGAGGACACAGTCTCAAACTGTGCCAGAGGAAGTTTAGACTGGAGGTGAGGAGAAAGTTCTTCACTGAGAGAGTCATTGGCTACTGGAATGGGCTGCCCAGGGAGGTGGTGGAGTCACCGTCCCTGGAGGTGTTCAAGGCGGGTTTCGAGGTGGCACTTGGTGCCATGGTCTAGTCTTGAGGTCTGTAGTGACGGGTTGAACTTGATGATCTTTGAGGTCTCTTCCAACCCTGGTGATACTGTGATACTGTGTGATAGTTTGCTGTTTGGTTGGGGTTTTTTGTTGTTGTTTGTTTGTTGTTTTTTGGTTGTGGTTTTTTTTAACAGAGAAGGTATTTCTGGTATGAGCAGGAATTTGCTATATGCAGAATAGAAAATACTGTTAATACAGTTAATAACCCAACTAAGAGGAGGAAAAAAATCATTAAAAGGAAATGCTTTAAGGGCCTTCATGGTACACTGTAGCATTAAACACATGGCAGCCCATGGACTCAAACCAAAATCTTACAATTTGAGTGTGATGTCACTGGTCAATTATTTCACCATGGAAGCAATACTGATAGTGATGTCACACCTATGAAAGCTGGAATTCATCCAGCTAGGTTTGAGGGTGCGATCAACAATCTATTAGTGTCAGTTGAAATGTCAACCACTGCCTTTTACACCAAACTATAAAAGCAACTCTTAACCTTCACTGCTGAAGGTAAGGGGGCTGTTGAAGCAGTCTGTTCCTTCTAGGTATTAGGTTCTTATGAGCAGCTTTTGACTGCGTTCTGATCACAACAAATATGTGCTGGTAATTGCTACTAATAATGTGTCCTCTTTTTAATAAATTTAAACTTCACAAAATTATTTGTAAGCAGGAACTATTAGATTTCTGATTTGATAAACTGAGTTACAAAGATGTTATGACCAATTCCTAAATGATTTTGTATTATCCCTTATTATCCATTTGTATTGACCTGGTTTGTGACTAACTGGACTCTTAATGCCATTTTGAACAGCAATGTCCCACAAACTTTTAAAAGTGAAATGTAAGTCTCAATTTATTAAGAAAGATTTAAGTATATTTAATTAACAGTGATCTCTGGCAATACTGTAGCTCAAAAGGTTTATATATATAAATATATATAATTAAAAAAAATTGAATATGTATACAGTGATTTCTGTAGTCTGATCACAAAGGAATGTTGTGGGTTTCATTGTTCTGTTTGTTTGGTATGAGTTTTTTTGTTGGCTTTTCTTTTCGTCCTTAGGAACATCTGTATCAATATGTGAAAAACACATCAATATATTAATATATTAATATAGTTATATCCATATATCAATATTATATCAATATTTGTACAAAGAAGTTTTATAACATTTATTCACTTGTTCTACTGTGGTCTTTTTATAGAATTTTTCTAAGTTTTAATGTTAGAATTACAACGCTTCTGATTCCAACAGCAAAGGAAACAAATTAACTAGGTTATTACAACAAAGCAGTAGCATGGGATTATTTATCTCAATTTTATACTCCCAGTTTACAGACCTGCCTACTATCCTTTCTTGTTATAAAGGCTTTCTGACCTTTTCCATTAAAAAAATCCTTTGTTTTTAGATGATAATTTTATAAAATTACTTGGGACACTTGCCAAGTGAGGTATCTGTCTCAGGAGTTTATTTTCTGCAGAAATGGTTCCATGTACTTAGCTGGAAAGCCTTAGTTATTTTCAAGATAGAAAGACAGAGAATACAGAGGGAAAAAATCCCAACAAACTAGTAAACAGTAAGTGGCAACTTCTTCTAAAAGGTTTACTGATCCAATTGATTCAGGATGCTATCCTGACTTTTAGTAATTGGATAGTAATAATTTCATAATGTACTTTTTCTGTCCAAGTAGATATTTGCTAAATTTGGTGAATTTAGAAGAACCTCACTTTCCATGAGATCATTAGGTTTTACCAACTAGGGTTCCATCTCCATTGGCTATATGGATGAGGAGGATTTTCCTTATTTTAAATTTGGGATGGCTTCTGTTGTGCCAGATCCAAAACTGAAGCTGAAAGAGTGTCTCTCCTGTATGTTGTGTCATCTGACATTCTGAAGCTGTGCTTTGAAGGACAAGAATAAGGTCCAGAGGTGTCATAGACTGATGAAAAACCCTGGGGTGGGAGGAATAAGAGTTTGGCATATCTGTCAATGGATAAGAAAGTGTAAATCAGCTGCAGGGGGAAGGTAGCTGTGCAAATAGATGACAATGGTTGGTGGGTCAGAAGGCAAGGAGAAAAATTGACACTGCTGAACTGTGAAGAAGGGGATGTGAGATGTGAATTGTGGGGCATGGTGAAGGTCAGAGCACAGGAACAGGAATCATTGACTATTAAAGGTGGAGGGGAAATTGGAACTGGCTGAGCAAAATCCCTGATAGTAGTAAGTAAAGAGAACTCAGGGAGAGGAGGATAACTACAAGTAGACAAAGTAATGGATGCCGAGACTCAGGTAAATTAATGCCATTATGTTCTGAAAAAGAATGCTCTAATGCAAACTTATGAAAGTAAGAGTTTTATTTTGACAGTGGTGTTTGAGCAATTTTGAATTAACCAAGCTGAAAGATAAATGGTCATGGGCGAGGACCATTCTGTACTGATTGAGGCAGGAGCCCTGGGGAGAAACAAAATATGTAATAAGGTGCAAAATTCAAGATATGAACAGTTCTGGAAGTGTTTTCATTTTGCTTATTTCAACTTGTGAAGCGATCATTTCATACCACACAAGTTTTTCTGTCTGTGGAATACACCCGAAGTAGATTGCACGCAAGATAGACAAACTTCTGGAGAGTCATTATGTAAATTAAATGGAAATACATAGCTGTGTGTGCCTAGGCTTTAATCACCCTGTGTGGTTAACATTAAGCTAGATGACAGACAAGAGGGTCAGCTGCTCAACATCCTTTTTATTAGTAAAATATCTGCTGCTTCATCACTGCAAGAGGCTGAGTGTACAGCAAGAGATTTTCTAAATGATAAGGGCTTTAATATGACTTTCAGTCTTTTATCTTCAGTATATGAACTTGTTTCAGTCATCAATTGTTTTGTAATCAATTCCATTATTCTGACAAAACACAGCTTCCTTAAGTGAGCTGCAGAGCCCCGCAGCCTTTATACTATAAGACCTAAATGTGTCAATATGGACAGGTAGTTCTGTCTTTTATTTTGTTTTCTACAAGATAAAATCTTTACCTTAAAAAAGCAAAGTAGATTAAGTAAATACTGTTAAAGAGACAGCTGTGTGCTTGTATGAAGAGAAAGAGTAACAAAGGAAACATCAAAAGCTGAGGATGATGTGCTTCAAATAAGCCTTGTTACATATGACAGTTCTCTGTTTAGGATTTTCATTTTTCATAAAGTTTCAAGGTAGAATAACAAGGTGGACTAGAGTATTGCCAGAATATTTGACTTGTCCTGTTGGCAGTTCTTTGAGCAATGCAAGTATTTAATTGAGCTAAATATATAGAATTTGTTGTCCAAGAAGTCGAATTCCTTCCACAAGCACTGTTTACAAAATAGTAGTTGTCAGACTCCATGATGGGGGTTTTATTTGACAGGATCTGGTCAGGAAGTTAGTCTATAGAGTAAACTTGAAATAGAATGAAATGCAAAAATCCCATTTTGTGATGCATTGCAAGCTATTTTGTAACAATCTTGAAAGCTTGTGCAGTCCTGTTCTCTAAGCAGAGAAGTCCCCTTCCTAAGACTGCCATACCACCTAGATTTTTACATTATTTTTAAATAAGGAGAATAGCATTCACCACAGCATAAAAACCAAATCTTTATCAATGACCAAATATAACTGTGGCATTATAATCAGCAAATGTCTCTGCCTTGATTTCAGCAGAGGCTGAGAAATCCATAAACAGAGCTTTCTTCTTCACATTACTATTGACATAGGCTATGGATCACTTATTACTAAGATAACGCTGTGAGCCACTGTCTAAATCTTCCACTGTTAAAGACTGCAGTTGTTCTCGCTGCTATCACTCTTTACAAAGCCCTGAGCACAGATTAGGTCTTGCATTAGCAATAGCTGACAGTTCGCTCTGTGTGTTACCACCTGGAAATATTGTTAAGAACAGTCAGTGAGGGGGGAAAAAAAAAATCAGTGATGCCGAGTTTGAATTCTGTAGAAAGAACTCAATAATGAGTTTTGTGGGGTTTTTTTACTAGATTTTTTTAAAAAATCTGAGTTTTCAAGTTGTTTGGTTTTTTTTTTTTAAAAAAGTTATCTTAAGGATTTAAACAGAAAGATCTGTTTAAATAAAGAAGGCTTTTAGTGGAAGAATAAAAAAAAACCACCTAATACCACCTAAAAAGGCTTCAAAGCCAACCTGTCAGGTTCTTTCTGGCAATGAAGCTCTCGCATTATCTTTTTTATGTTAAAATCAGTTCAAGTCAGTGAAATTTCTTTAATGAACTTTAGGGCACATCTTCAAAGAAACCTGCAATTGAACCTGTGGAAAGGCCAATGCCTTTGAACTGTGGAAAAGAACTTTATCCTAGATTAGCTTGATCTTTTAGTTTACTCTGCCTTCTAATCTAGTAACAAAGATCTAAGCTTAAAGAATACTCCTGAAATGCAGTGACAACCTGAAAGTAGTGTATTGTTATGGATAAATTCATTACTTCCCTTAGGTATTGGTATTTTAAATTAGTAAGGAGAGCAAAGTTGTTTATTTGTTACTGTGAATATAAACAGTCTGGGTCTCTCTAAGCACTGTTTTTTTTTGGTTGTTTTTTTTTTTTTTACTACCTTATAAATTGAAAATTTTACTAAATTTTCACGTAGTTTTCTAACATTTCACTGTACTTCTATCTAGTGCAGTCTTCTATCATTCAGATGTGGAACGCTGTATCTTCAACTGTAAAAGAAATAACCAAATATGGAACAAATTATGGAGTGATGGAGAAAGGAAATGCAGAACTGTATGGAAATCAGTATATTAATGCACAGACTCCAATGCACATTTTTAGTTTGAACTTCTGCTTTTAAATTTGACTGTAATATGATATATAGCATTTGCTTTGGTGAGAACTTGAGGGACTTTCAGTGCTAACAGTATTCTTTTCTATAGAAATTCCATTGGATTTCGTATTTTATACTCTTTCCAGGTTTCAATAAGAAAAACGTGGAATAGGTTTTTAATAGAAAAACAACACTTGGTGGTTTGCAGCTGGCAATCACAATGCTTCTACTGCTTCTTTTATTTTATTAAGTGGAACAGGTCAATTCAGTATCAGAGCCGATTGTGTTTCTTCTCTGGTCAAAGTTAAAATACAGGTCTAGGAATAGTTTGTTCCTTTGAATTGTTCTGTGAAATGCCTTTTACTGACCATCTCAATTTGTGAAATTGAGTAGCACAAGAGTGGTTATCACTCAGCTGGCAGAGAAAAATACACCTTTTGTCTATAGCTGACATTCATTGGTTGCTGCTTTTAATTACAGATTGATAAGAAATAGCACTGTGCAAGAAGTGTCAAAAAGCAGTTAAGCAGAAAATCTTGTTATTGATCAGATGAAAAAAAATATTCATATATGTTTGAAGAGGGGGAAAGTACAGAAGAGAAGAATATAAAATGCAGTCAGAGGAATGGAGAATAATTGAAAATTGAGACGATACATTTATCTGGCATTAAAAATTAAATCATGCTATATTCATCTGCACGCTCTTTTATTTGGAGATGAAATCCTTGACCTATTAAGTCAATGCAGAGTTCACTACTGCCGTGACTGGCACTATTTCACCCTTCATCTGTGAGTAGTTTTGATTTTTACCGTTGTTTCAAAATGGTTTCCGTCTTTCTCTTCTCCAACTCCATTTCCTAACAATTTGTAATCTTTTGCATCAAAAGGGAAATTTTTCTTGGTATGTCCTGCATAGTTGCAGTGAAGTACCACACAAACTGACCTAATGGACCGATTTCAGCGAAGCAGACATTTTGAATCCGGACCTTCTTAGTTATTGAGGGCATAGGATTTTGAATGCTTTTATCCTTTTATTGGTGAATGCACTAAAGTGCATGCAGACAGAGAATGTTAAAGTGGCAGTCAGATAAACTTGTTAAAGCAGTAGGAGTTTTTCCTTTCTTTCTGCGTGACTTTATCATCACAGTGAAGTTAAAAGGCAATTAGCCCTTCAGCTCTTTTCTGGCCAGTTTATGGGCATTTTACACACAACTGTTGAATAGACAGTGCCATATTAAAAATTCCAGTGAAGCTGGCCTGGGGATAACAGAGTCTAAACTTCAGGTTCCTTGAGAGGAACTATTGCCAAAAAGCTCAAATAAAATTATCTAAATACAGTGCCTATGCTGCGTGTACTGAGAGTTGATGGAAAAATGTAGTAGTCTTGCTACATGCTGTGTTACATTTCCAGGGAAATATTTTTATAAAGAGTGTTTGATGAAAAAGTTTATTCCTATGGTAATAACAGGCTACCCACTGTGTTACTTAAGGCAATGAACGTAGTGAGTAGAACTAGACATTTTAATCATAATAACAACAATTATACTTGCTTTGAATTTCTGTAATTTTCATCTGAGGTCATTAAAATACTTTACAAACACGGATTACTTATTTCTTTCAGTAAATGAAAAGGTGGGGGAGAGTTTATTATGTCAAAGCTTTGACCAAATTTAGTCCAAAATTTGTATTCCTTTATGGTTTAGCTTCTTTCTTTTTTTCTTTATTTCTTCTTTGTTTTGTTTTGTTGATTTTTTTTTTTAAGATTTATAAAGAAAATATTGAGGGTTTTTTGTTCCCTTCAGCGTTAATAGAAAATTAAACCTGTCCTTTGAGGTTCTTGTACCCTGAAATGTTAAGAACCAAAAAAAGATTAGAATATTTTTTCAGTGGTGAGAAACAAAACAGTACAAATGCAAAATTTTTAAGTTCAGTATTGGAGAGTAAATTGGAATTTTCAGAATATTTGAATTTTAATCTGATCTTGTGACAGAAAACATGAGCTTTGGTTGACTTGACCGAGGCTATTACTTGTCTTCATTGCCTCTATGAATAAATTTATTTAATTAAATTTTGTGGCTGATTCTGTTTTACTGATGTTGGAACAGATAATGAGAAATCCATTGAGGTCTGTGTGATTGAAAACCAGATGGTGAAAACAAAGAGTAGATCTGATATATTTAACCTGGCCATATGCGTTGCTCAGACTACTCTGAGTTGTATGTCACCTAACTGTGAAATCAACAAAAAGGCTTGTCTTAGAAGTCCAGCTGATTTTTGGATGGGATCCATTTCAAAAGAGGGAGGAAAATCTGCTAGGTGTAAAGAATCAGAAGCCCTGTTTTCACTGGTTTTTAGTTTACATGGCCACTAGAGAGAGGACACTCAGATTTTCTTCAGAGATTTATGCTCCAGTGTATCTTGGCAATAACAAAATGCTGAGGTATGTTATATTTCAGCGTCCAACATGGATCACTACAGGCTTATTTTAGAGGGTGTATATCTGTCACTATTAAGAGCTTGAACTCTGCTTCTGCTACTGATGAGACATCATTAAAGTTGGAAGTTTTGTCTTTTAATACATGTTGCAATTCAACAAAATGGCTTCATGAAGTGGAGGTTACAACATCAGTCAAAAGTCTGGAAGTTAGGAGATGCTAGGTTTAAAGTAGCTCGTAATTTTATAATTATTTGGGTTTGCTTAGGTGCATGTTGCAGTGCTTTCAGTTCTACATCCATTTACTGTCTTTTCCATAGCACCTCTCCGCTTTTTCATGCTTGCTATCTATTCTACTAAATGCCTTCTTCACTTGCATATTAAATGAGATAGTAACTGAAGGAGAGGCAAACAATAGTGTAATTGGTCAACTTAGCCTTATCTTTTCTCTTGCTACAGATTTCTTATGTGCTAAGAAATTGCATAGACCGAAATAGAGGTATTGTGTGAATTTCTGTTTGTTTCAGTCATGACCTGCCTCAGATGGATAGAGTGTTTACAGTACCTCAGAGCAATGAAAACACTGCCGTTATGGTACTGCAAGTACCATAATGGTCACCAGGGGACCAGGAGTGCTTCAGAGTTTTAGACCGTTTCTGACAATTCTCTGGGCTGCCTGGGCAAAAGTCATTTTAACATCTGCAAAATGAGGATGCTAAAATGTACAATTCGATTTTACAGAGATGTGTCAAATATAAGTGTTAAAGTGTATCCAACTCCTTCAAAAATGAAGATAAACCAAGAACAACTTTACACAAGTAAGCCTAATGCATTATAGCAAATGACCAAGGCATCTGCAACAAAGTCTTTTGAAACTGTGCCCAGTGTCTGTGCACCATCTTTTCCCACACAGAATGTAATGTTCTTTTCATATCACAAAGAATTTGCAGAAAGCAGTTTCATACTGTTCTGGTGATATCCAGATATGGTGTTGAGCAGCACAGAGAAGCTTGGGAGGTAAGTGGTAACAGTTTCAGGAAGATGCATGCTCAGCAAAGGCAGCATTTCAAGAACTTCTGGTAGTATTGAAAGGCAACTGGACTCCTAAAGAGACATTTTAGCCTGAGAAAAGGATATCATGGAGATCCTAGAGTGAAAAATGTGTGATCCTTAGTTGGAAATAACCATAATTTACTGACACCAGGGGGCAGAGTTAGGGTTGCAAATACAGCTCTGAACTGGCCATGTTCAAACGCAAACATATTTCTGCGTTAAACTATTTGAATAGTATAGAATTTGTGGCAAATAATATTCTAAGAGCGTGGAGGAAAAAAAGGTGTTTAAATATACTTGGAACAGAAGCGTGATTGATCATATATTAAAAATGTGAATTTAACTGAAAGCTATTTCTGGTTAATTTCAGCTATTGTCCAGCACATTATTTTTGTGGATTAATTAATCCATCTTGCTGAAGGAAAACCATCAAACAAATCCTTTCTTGAAAGTTAGACCTCTTTTTTATTCTTTTTTTTTTTCCCTTTTTTTCCCCCCCCTGAACTGCAGAAAATGCTGCAGATAACTGCAGCTTTTTATTTCAAATCTGACCTTCTACGTTCTGAAACTAATTTGCCATACTGTTTCTCAAAGTCTGCTCAAGGACTTCCTTTAGCAGAATAATGTGGTTTTTATTAAGTACATCCTATAAGACCCAGGAGGATTGCATGCAAAGGAAATAAGATGGAGACACAAATGAATTTCCATCCTCCAGTCAGATATATGATATTGATGACCAGGATGTATATGAAGGATATTGCAAAGAAGACAAAGAAAGAAACTTAAAGCAAATGTCTGACAAATTGTCTGTCTTCATACGCAGAGAGGACAAGTGGTCTGTGCAACTAAGTAGAAAAGGTGTAGGCATCAAGCCAAAGAGTTATATAGTCAACAAGTCTCTTTGAATCACATGGTAGAATGTAACCTCTCTTTTAAATAAGGCCACACTTTAAATTACATCATCATGGAAGACTTAAAAGCCATGAAGTTTTAGATGAAAACTGATAGTTTCTCTTAATTCCAAATGTTGTTTTGCCGTGGTATGAATTTTATGTTTTTACCAGAATGCTCTCTTGAAGTGGAACTTCTTTAGAAGAGTCTTTCCCTAGTTTTTAATGAAACGCACCGAATATTAATGATTTTGAAAACAGCAACTTTTATTTCAAAGTCTCTTTCTTCTTTTAGTTAACACTTTTCTGTAAGGTAACAAAATATGTTCAACTCTGGATAATTTGATGGAAAAATGCATTGAAGTAGCTTGAATGTACTATAGCCTCTAAAATTCCTGATGTTCCGGGTCTAGTGTGTCTTGCCTAATGTAGCTAAAAGTAGATGTCAGAGGTTTTACAAGGCACTTGGTTGATGAGGAAGATTTATGCTCTGTATGTGACTCAGTGCAAGTAAGTGTAAATAAGCGAATGGACTTCGGAACAGTCATTATTTTTCATTTCATCCTTCAACAACATGCAGAATTTGGATAATCAGAATTCTAATATGATTTTCCTATTAATCTGTTTTAAACCATGAAATCTGATATTTTCACCATGACTAATCCGTGAAATTTGTCAACTTTGTCTGTGATTTACACAAGCTCTATTTATAAAGAGAACTCGATTGAGTCCTAAGGCATGGAATATTATTTCCCATCATGCTTTTAGGGTCGTTTTACTAATAAGTATAAACAAAATGTGCTCATTGATTATATTATTATTTCAAGATCAGGAGGTAAAACATGAGGAATGTTCAAGAGTATATTCCCCATAACAGTGTGTATGAATCTTAAGCCATTAAGAAGAAAATAACCTATCATATCAGAGTTGGGAAGAATGGTTGTGATCATAAAGTTTACCTAAAATAATTGGATAACTTGCCTGTAGATTAAAAACATATGTGATACTTGTATGTCTTTGTGCTGTAGGCTTTAGAATTAATTACTGTCAGCATAAACCAGACCAAACAAAAATAGATTTGCATCAGTTCATTGTAATAGGGGAAAAGAAACCTTGAATGACAGGATAATTCTATTTTGTGTTTGGGGGGGAAATGTTCACATACTGGAGTTCAATTTACTATATATGGGGAAGAATAAAGAACCTTTATGTAAATGTAATAACATGCAAGTAGTACCTTCAAAAGGAAAGAAAAAAAAAAGTGTCTGGTGTACAGAAAGTTAGTCTGCTCCAGCTGTCCTCTCTTACTTTGTAGGGGAAAGACGTTGGGGAAAGGCCAAGATGCAGATATTCACAAAGCATCCAATTTTTAGTTCGGCATAATGTCTTAATCAGCTTTTACAGAGCTACTCTGCTCTGTACCAAACATGCTATTAAATGTGCGGCGCATCCCTACATATAAATAAGTCGCACTCCCTGTGGTGATGAGAACAAGATGACTACATATTTCAGTAACTGCAAAATGCTGCAGGTAATTGAAAAGCAACATTGTCTCTGCGTTTTTAACCTGAGCGGGAGGCTAGAGTTAGAACTTCTAAATGCACTTTCTACATTGTTTCAAACTCGTGATGAAAGATCTCCAGAAATCGTACACATTAACATCGCAAATGAGCAACTTGTGACAATACCTGTAGGCTGGAACCAGCTGGCAAAAACTTGATTTTCTCCGAAATTTGGTCTTTCTCCAGAAGAAATGACCACAGATCTATTTATGTGTCCATCAAATTATCAAGACACATCATCTGTCATGTTCCCAGAGCTTGGGAAATACGGTCTTCAGGTGTCTTGTGCAAATGTTGTGGTCATCTTGTGTGGTTACACAAGTCATGGCATGGGAACACTGTGTGCTTGTGCTTCCGGATGGCCTTTTCTCACTATCAGTTTTGTTCTCAAAGGCTCAGCTGCCTCTTAAACCCATTTCTGAATGAAAACAATCAACTGGATAATTGATAACTGGATAATTGATAACTGAAGAACTGATGTTTAACCAAATGCCTGTGAATTTCCAAGAAGTGTAAAATCAGCCTTGGTGAAGTGAAGCAAAATCAATTACTTACTATCCCTCTTATAACAATTAATATCAGTATCAAATAAAATGAACAGATGGAGAGTTTAAGAAAAATGGGAGAGAAATGTGAGCGGGCAGGGAGGATGGCACATTTCTTTCTAGAAGCTGCTGTTTTTCTATGGAGTTATTGCTACATTGTGCTGTGAGTGCCAAAGTTTTTATTGGATCAGAAAGCAATTTGATTAATTCACAGGGAAGAGGAAGGAAATCCACCAGAGGCTATAAATGCTGAGATGATAATGTAAACTGTGAAGGGTGCTTAGACTGAGGGACTGTACCAGGAACAACCACTGAAGAAAGGGTGCTGCAGTGGATGGACCTGTGGTGTGCAACAGCGTTCTTTAGCTCTCTGCCAGGCCTCCTGCATGTCTCTCATGACTTGGAAGTGTTCTTAAAATAAACTAAGAGTCAAGGGAAAGTGTGGCTTTTACTTGAGGCTGGAATCTTACTAAAGCAATTAGTCAGAAGTGATATTTTGTGGAGTACAGGGAAGAATTTGGAGAAGATGGATGTTTCCTGCATGATATTTTGCGCTTCTCTAGCTAAAAACCAGTTGAATAGATTTTCTTCTAGTTGCTCAGAGGATAAGACAGAAAGTAAGTGGAATCTTAGTATTTTAAAAGATCTTTTGACAATAGTGTAAGCGAAAAATAAAGTGAAGTGCGATTTTCTAAAATCCTGTCCCATCAAATATAGAAATTAAAATGATCTCTCGATGCATCTCATTTTAATACTGCAATATGTCTCTTTAAAAATGCAACTGTTTCCTTCAAAATATGAAAATGTCTCTAATGCTAGTCCAGAATACAGAATCTGTAAATATTAAATAGGGTAACAGATTCTATTACCGATATATTATACTTAATTTGCACTATTAATGTTGTGTGTATTTAGCCTAATATACATAGAATTGCACAGGGCAGAACTGAAGCTCTGTCAAACTACAAAAACTTTTGGCGTCATCCATTGTCTTTTCTACATTTTGGCCCTTAAAAATGAATGTCTTTATGTTATAAAAGATTCTAATTTACATGATTATCATGACATGCTCATATAGGACAATGTGCTCTCCAATGTAAGTTAGGTCTGTAGAATTTACCTAGAAGTTGGTGGAGTATAAACGTTGTACAGCAAGGCCTTTTCCTAATGCATATACATTTATCAGCTGAAATCTTGATTGTTTTGCCTGTATTGTGTCACTCATGTCTGGAAAGAACAACATCCTGCTGTTTGTGAAGCTGATCTCCTGCTGCTGTTTAGCCACTTGTAGGATTCTGTCCCAATTCCTCTAATCCACCATTTCAATAGCACCATATTTGGACTCCTTCACACATTCCTTTACTGCTCTGTTTGGGATGCTCTGTAAGCTGAATTGGAATTTTAATGTTCTGTTCAAAACAGAAGGAACCTTTTTCTTAGATTAGACTATAAGGAATAATCTCCTTCACTTCCCTGGACAGAATTTCCACACATGCACTATATTGTTTCCCTTTAAACTATTGTCCAGAAGTTTGGGGCATTATTTTAATACATTGGTTTATGTTACATAAATCAGAACTAGTTTGAGGTTTAATGTTGCAGTAAGGCCTACTACCATCTTAAATTGTTTCTTTCCTGTTGTAACCCCTCATTCAGAGTTCAGTACTCCTTGTTTCCATTATGTCAAAGGTTTACTGATAGGTTTTCAAGCTCCCAGTGCAAGTCAGGCCTAATTACAGCAGAGAAACAAGAGGACTGCAAAAATGGTGTCAGGAGTGACACCAAAACACAAACTGTGCTGTTGATACTCTGCATTAAGCAAGGTTTAGAGAAAATGACTTTAAGTTTGATTGATATGACTTTAAATTTGATTGATATGCCTTGTATATACCTATATACATTGTCTATTATTTAATTTCACAGCTTTTTAACTTCAGTGGAAATGCTCGTGCCTAAGACAGCAATTCAAAAACCAGGATGTCAGCAAGGGCTCCTTTTAAAAATAGACCTCCTAGGCTTATGCTTGCTTTATGAATTGTTCTTTAGTTTGTGGGATTTAGTTTTATGAAAAATAAAAACGTGCTTGAATTGTGGTGTTGATTTTACTCAATGAAAAAAAAAAAAAGAAGATACTTGGACACAAGGTACTGCAAAAGTCTCTGTTGCACAACTGTAAGAATTTTCACTGCAGTAGATAGAACTTACCTGGGGGTATAAAGAGAGTAAAGCCTGCAAAATTTAGAATGGTTTTTAGAGCGTGCAACACGTTTGTAGCTTTCTACAGTCCAGAGTTCTCCCTCATTGTGCTGGATTATCTTCAGCAGGAGCCACTGGTGACAGGAGCTAATAAGGAACTCCATCTCATGGATGGGTTTAGGGATGCAAGTTGAAACGGGAAAGGGGAATGGCTGCAGCGGTTTGACAATGTATCAAATGCTACTAAGTTTTGCAACTGGCAATGAAACAGAGAATATAACAAAGAAAAAAGGGGAAGGAAAAAGAAGATGATGCAGGGAGAGAGGAAGGCATATATAGGAGGAAACAATGGAAACCATATTGAAGAAAAGAAGTAGGACAAAGAAAAAAGTGTCATCTCCTTGCTTGCTTGCATTTGGCAAAGTAATGTGTGTGTATGACTTGTTCACAAATGTGTCACATTTCTCGTGACAGAAATGGGTAAGAAAGATGTTTAGAACTTTTTAATCAATGGATTTATTTTATGTTACGCAAAAGGAAAATATTTTTAAGTGATCCATCAGTGCAATATCAGCTGAAGACTTTTGGTTCTGCTGCTCCTTTTCTGTTTGTACTTCAAAATTAATTGAAAGCCTCATTGTTTTGTTTAAACTGTGAAAGCTTCCAAGGTCAATGAGTGAGGTAATTGACCTGCCTGTTGTAGGACAAAAATATGTATGTTAAATTGCATAATTAGTTTTAATTACATAATTATGGTGTTTAATGTGTGGGGGTCAAAGGTTACTATTACATTTAGAAGTTGTGGCAAGAAACACAAAAATAAGCAACATAGTTTAATTCTGTGTTTCTGTGGGTTTTAAAAAAGGGGTCCACTGTGATCTGTCCTTGACCTTGGATATTCGATGATTATAGCAAATAATATATTGCTGGTTTGTGTTTTTGGAATCATAGAGACACCTTTGTAAATGACTAAGTGACTTTACCAAAGACTTCATTTAGGCTTAGAGTACACGAAAGTTAATCAACAGTGGGAATTCAACTGACAGCAATTTAATCTGATTGGGTAAGGTAATTACATGATTACCAGGAGTGTTTATATATGGACAAGGATATTTTTATTGGAAAAAAAAACCTAATTACTTTCTTACTGAGAAGAGAAAAAAACAAACAAATTTGTTGTCACAGGTTAAGAGGACATCCTTCATTCCTTAAAATAGCTTCTTTTCATATTTTAGCAATAAAATTAACTCATAATTCATAGCAAATTGGCACTGGGATTACGTTATGAGTTCCTCTGTTCCCAAAAATAATGCCATATTAACTTAGTTTGTTTAGGAAGATCATGCCTTACACATTAGTTGTGTGATAGCCTAAAGATACGATGCTTGTAATTCATCTCTGTTTGTAAACACCGTTGCTTAAATATAGTTTGATTTCACCAAACCTAGGCCTAAAGGTCCATTATACTACTGGAAATTTCTGGGGAGAAGGGTGTTATTTGTTTTTCTGTGATGGTAAAAAATGAAAGCACTATGTACACTGTGTACAAGGTAGATGAAAGATGGTGTTCCTAAATGTTAGAGCAAATAGCCTCACTTTAGGTCCTCTGAATGGTCCTTTAGAAAAGGCTCTTCCAGTCTATTGACAATGAAGGGAGTGCTGGGAGATGAATCTTCATTAACAAACATTAACCTCTGTGTATACCTCCCTGAAGTGCACTACAGGGTAGAATCCCATTTGGCTAATAAATAGTACCTTGCTCCAAAACCTGTTTAAGTAATAGGCCAGTCTTGACCTTGCCATTTTGTATGGATGTGTTAGATAAAAAAAAAACAAAACCAAAAAGTTCCCCCCAAAAAAGAACCCTCCAAAAAAAAAAAGAAAAAAAAAAGAATTTGTACAAAGAACTTCATGTATCATCAGTAACTATCAAACACATTCTGCCAATGGAAATGGAATAAATTGTCTAAAAGCTGACTTCTAAGAAATTGAAAAATTAGTGAATTAAGTGTTAAATTAGAAGTAAACAAACTTTTGAAATCAACTAAATAATTACGGGAAGAAGTTCTGCGATGCATTCCATGTTATAAAAAATACTTGTTTTCTATTTTGCTAATTCTTTTTCCCTGAAGTAGTTATTTAGCAAATATTTAGCAAATTTTTAATTGTTTTTTCTAAACCAGATGATCCAGTCACTGTTGGAGGCACATAGCCACGGCAAAATCTCATGCTGTACATTGATCACCTGTCCAACCTTTGCCTAGAGTGTGATCCCCAGTTCCTTCAAGAGATCCATCTTTACCTGTCTATAAAGAAGAAGAGGAGGAGGGAGACATCTGGGATATTCAAAGTTTTAACACCAGAGCAGGTTGAATCTCCATTTATATTATTCTCTCTATATGTTGCTAGAATTGGATGTTTGGCTGAAGATTTGTTTCATTAATTATACAGTATGCTGTGATGGTTTGGGAGTTCCCCGCCCCCCACACTTTGTAAAATGACCCAGACTAGAACTCAGACGGCTGGAAGTTAAGGACTGAAGCTCTATTTACAGCTCAGCACAATGTACAAGCAGAGATATACACTATAGACAGGAATAGTTACAGAAATATACAAGTTAAAGGTAATACAGAAACACAACAGCCCTCCCAGAAATCAGAGACCCCAGGAGGGGCTCCCAACCACCCTTCCACCTTCTCCCCACCCCTATACCTTACCCCAAGGTTTGTCTTACATGCAAGGTGAACTTGGAGGATCAGCCAGGAGGGTTAGAAGGAAAGTGATCAGTGAAATTAATCGGCAGAGAGAAAGCCAGAAGCTAGACTGCCCGAGATGCTGTGCCCCTGCAGACAGACTTACCTGTGTTTTGGGTTCTTCTCTTAAACATCTCAGCAAGCCTATGGGTGAAGTAGACATCACCATGTTTTCCTTTCACAGCCTATGGTATAATTTTCTCTGTTAAAATATTCCAATTAGCCTCAAACCAGCACATATGCACTGAAGTTTCACCAGCATTAAAACGTTTTTGTTTCGATTCCTTGCATTCTGAATCTACACACATGTCTGTCATAGTTCCATTGCATAACTGAATCTGAAGACATTCTGCTGTTAAGAAGGTTAGCTAATGCTGAGCATGCCTGGCAGTCTGTACCTTTCTCTTGAATGTATGCTGACCACAAAGCCCAGAGTGGCTTGTTTAGAGCTGCTCAGTGTACTGTACTCATACCATTCTGTATTTAGCACGCACAACTCAATCCAAATTCTCAGCAAGTACACTCATTTTTATTCACTTGCTTTGGGCAAATAAACTTGCTTATTACTCTTCCTCTTTCATTTCCAAGAGGACTTTGATATCTACAAGACGGACAACGTTTCTCTTACTGTCTTAGGGACTGCCCCTTTAGGAGTCTAGCACAGCCCACACACAATCCTGGAATATGTCCAACTTGTTCTTTGAGCAGAATGTGAACCTCTGACCTTCTGGGCCTCCGGCAAGAGTGCTGCCTACTGAGCCACCAATACCCAGGCCATCAATAAGTTTTAAATGCCAGTTGCAGACTTCACAGAGATAATGACTTCAGTGTGTAAAGGTTTTGTTGTGGAGGCTGCAGTCTCACATATGGCGTGACAGAGTAAATATGCTAAAACCAGAGAGAGCTATTGCATAACTTGCCTTGATATAACAGTTTTTGTAATATGTTTTGAGGCATGGAATATTTTTTTAAAGGGACTCTGTTATTTAGGCTTAGGCCCAAAATGAAGCTATTATAAAAAGAATGTTTAGCAAAAACAGAAATATGTCCATAAAATTGTTGGAGTGGGAATTTCAGGGTAAACTTGCTTGGATTTAAAGAGACGCCTGCATGACATGGCAGTGTTGTGCTAAGGAATGAGAATCAGCAAAGCAAAATACTACTTACTAAGTGAGAATCAGAAACTGAAACTGATCACAATTAAGATATTAGGCCTCTATTACAATTGTTATAGCTTCTTGAAAATCTTACCACATCCTTAGAAAGATGAGATGAAAAAAATAAATTCCAACTTAGTAATTCAAAGCAGCATTATTGACACAGGTAAATAAATGCATTTTCATTTTGGTATAATTTTTAACCTGCTCTCAAGTAAGTTCTTGTAACTTTTATACCTATAAAGCAAAATTAATATGAAATAAGTGTTGGGATTTTGGTACATTTCAGTTTTATGGATGTTTTCTGCTTAAAATATATTCAAACCATGCAAAAGACATGTTGATGTTTGTGAAATTCAAAATTATAACTGTGATTACACAGAATATAGACAGATCAAGAAGGAAAAGGTAGCCAGATTCAAGCTAGGACTTACGTTATGGCAAGGCTGTTAGATAAATTGTGTGAACCTTCTATGGAGCAAAGACCAAGAACCCAGGACTTCTTTTCCCAGCTGAGTGGCCAAATCACTAGGCTACAGACTCTTGCTCCCTCTTGTGTTCTTTCCCTGGCCCAGTGAATCTTGAATTATTTTCTGTACAAGTATACGGCTTCAATAGGGTAGCTTTAATATATCCTTATCCTTGTCCCACTGTTTAACGCAGCCTGTAGCCTATTGATTAGAACATCATGCTCAAAGACATTGCTTTGAGTCTGTTACAGAGTTCTAAACTGAAGAAAGAATTGGACCTGGGAATTTTGCTTCTGGAATGAGTAGTCCTACTGCTAGGCTAGGAATGACTGCTGCTCATGTACCGTATCAGGAAGAAACAGCACCTGAAGAATTTTGTAGGAAACCCACCTGGTTGGTGTTTATTAGGCTGGCTTAAGCCGGCTTTGAGAACACCTGTTGGATCAAACTCCTCAGATCGTCTCTGCAGGGGCTGGCTTCGTTTCTAGACCCCAGTCAGGGTTAGATGTAAACTGTGCAGTGAGGTGTTCAGTACTGGCCAGGTTGGTAAATTCTGTCCGTGCACATAGATGCAACTCCTGTGTCTGGCGAATCTTACCATCAAAAAATGTACTGTATTCAAGAGAACAGACATCTTCAGGATGAGACAGGGGGCTTGAGATTCACTATCTGGGGTGGAGGTGCCTGAATTCTCTTCATATCTCATTTTGGTTTCCCATATTTTAAAGCCCATAATTAGTGAAGTTTAACAGCTCCTTTGAATATAGAATGGAGGGATTTTTGGAGCCATGTTTTGAAACGTAGGCTAACTTTAAAGGAATGCGTTATAATTAAACAAGATGATAGGAAGAATTTGTTGTTGAGAAGTGCATTGAGAGATATGAACCAGGGTGTTATGAAGCTCCAAAAAGTGAAATTGCTTTTGAGGCGGTTGTGTAGAACAGTGTGTCTTAGATCTGAACTCAGGAATAGTCGGCTAAATTAATTGCATTGCAGTTATGAAACAATGTTTGTCAAAAATTCTGACCCAATTCCTAGACTGTAATTTAATTTTTTTTTTTCAATATGCATGTTTTTATTAAGTCCTGCAAGTGCAGGTCCTTATTCATGCAAATGCATTTATCTGCCTCAGTGGAATTATTCCAGTGAGTAAGTCAATGTCTAATACGAACTATGATGAATCTGGTTTTCCTTTTAATAGAAATGCTAATTCTGAAAATTACATCTGTGACTTATTTTCAGTCTGAAGATCTATAGTCAGTTTAAAATTAGAACTGTGGATTTCCTTGGCAGTTGTGTTATTATTATTTCTACCTGTTTAAAACACTGGAGGATTCACATGATTAATTACACATTATTTTTCTGGCAGTAGATCTATCACCTAGTTTGGTATCCAAATGTGAATTATTGCTGCTTTATAATATGGTGAATTGGCATTTGTGGAGGTGGGAATAGAAACTTATACTCAAGACAGGCAGTTGGTTTTCAAGACAAGTCTTTCTCTGCCTTGCTAGTGTCTATTTTCATTGCAGTGAAGCTTTTTATATAGTAGGATAGCACTCAGCAGAAGTAGGAAGGATGTAATCCGTATCCTGGTTATTGACTGAGTAGATTTATATGCAGTTCATTTGACAGCATTTACATTTCCACTTTCACTGGCTCGTAATCTGTCTTCAGAAGGGCTACCATTTGCACAGTTTAACACTGTCTCTCCTTTTGCAGTAAACAGGACTTCAGTTGATACAGATTGGAAGTCAATATCATGTTGATGATTAGGTGTGCATGGGAACCTACTGGTAGAGAGAATTGATTAGCACAGCGTTGGCTTGATTGTTCTGGAGAAGTGGTTGTTAGTATGTTAAAGGGAATGCATAGGTTGCAGTGTTACAATTATGGGATAAGTAGCTAACAGTATCAAAGTGTCATAGTATCACCAGGGTTAGAAGAGACCTCAAAGATCATCAAGTCCAACCCATCACCACAGACCTCAAGACTAGATCATGGCACCAAGTGCCANCTCCCCGCCAACAACCCACATAGTGACAAAGAAGGATAGAGAGGACCGAAAGAAAACTGAAATGGGGAAACTGAGTAGAGGAGTGGAGGAAATGGAAGCGTTTCTACAGAAGGGAACATTTTTAAAAACCGTGAGTTGACAGATTGGTAAACTTTGAGCAAGGTGAGAGGTCTTCAAGAGTAGCTGTTGAATAACAGGATAAATGATATTACATGGTTCAAGTTGATTTAGATCAGTGTAATTTGGGAAGCCCTACATAAGGCAATTATAATAATTAAAAGTTGCGATCAATAAGCATCTTGATAGAGTCAAAGAATAGTCAAATGTAAGGCAAGGTATAGAAATTAAAAACAGATTTGTGGTTCCAAGCACACAACATTTAGTATTTAATTTGGAAACAGCGTGTTTCATGATTACAGGTAGGAATGGAAAAAAGAAATCACAGTAAGGACGACTCCTGTGTTAGTTAAAACTCAGATTAAAGCCTTATCTTCCTAAGTTTAAAAAATGTCCACTGCATTGTCAAACAAAAAAGAAAAAACTTAATATGAATACTGTTGTGTTTGCCTTTGATCAATTTTAAACCTTTTTTTTTTTCCTTTCATTTTATTGTGCATTTTGTTGTTTTTATTTTATATTAGAAGTTTGTTGATAAATTATTAGTGACAGTGATTCCTCTGCCTTAAATCACTTGATATCTTGAAAGCAAAAAGATTGCACGGTCTGGTCTCACCGTCCCCTCTTTAGTGTTACCATAAAGGGAGGGGAAAAAAAAAAACAAATCAAAACTGTTTACAAAAGTCTGAAACTTATTTGCATTTGCCTTTAAACTGGTGGGGAATTTTTCAAGTTAACAGAGTTTTAGATAGAAATCATTACTTATCAAACCTGAAACCTCTTTCATATGAACGGTAGTTTAAAGAAACTTTTGTTGAGGAGCTTTAATTTCAAATGGCAAATAACTAAGTTATTGAAAATGGAACTGCTCAACATGAAACTTGAGAGAAATCTGCATTACAATACCCAAAGCCTAATAGTTAAGGCATTATCCATTACGACATGTGACTTTGGTTCAATTTCCTTTTCTGAATCCAGATGAATAGGGACTCAAACCCAGCTGAATATCTAATGCATCCAAGGCAACTGTCATTGCCACTGGACTATTGTGTGTAATAGGTTGGCTATCTCTGCTTTTGTGGAAATTGTGAAAGGATTTGTCCTAATACTAACAAGACCATTTTGAAATCTCAAGAAATCTTACAAGGGTAGGAAAGAACTTTTATACCTAGCATTATTCATAACCCTCAGGCTCTGAAGCGATGCCTGTAATAATAATTATTTCATATATTCATAGCAGGCAGCATTTATTAATCTGGACTTTAAACTAAATCTCAATCTCAGACTCCACATAGAGTTGTCTTTCCATGCCTCTGGTTATTCCTGTCAGCTCACTCAGTTTTTTCTCTGTTTTTCCTGTAACCATACTTTTAACAGTTCAACCAAACCTGCCTAGAAGTAGTACTTCAGATATAGCAGCGATTAATTTAATGGCATTTTTCTATATAGTTTTCTATCTCTCTTCTTTCACCTTATGCATTGGTATGACAGTGAATTCAGTGGCAATCACTGATGAAGATGCTTTTAGTTAAAATGTGCATCTACTGAATGGGGGAAAAAAAAAAATCCCAAACCTGTTATAAGTAACTTGATTACTGTTGGGACTTTGTTTTGAAACACACAGTCCATGATGGATTCCATGAAACTACAGGAATCAGGGTTGTTTTCTACTCCATCAGTATGAAGGTATTCTTCTGAGATTACCAAAAGGGATCAGTTACCTTGGCAATGTGTCCACCAATATTTATTGTGTCTATTTCTTTACACAGCCTAACAAACATTCATCATGTGGGAATGTTGGTCATGATCAACTTGAGCTGAATTTAAATTGATGACCTGAAGGTTAAAGTCTCTGTATCCCATTACCTCTCCCTTGGGCTGTCAATCTCTTTACAACTGGGTTTAGCACCGTTTTTAGTTTGTCGGTGTTATTGGAGGAAGAACAGTCTTTAGAAGTGTTGATCTGACAAATACTATTGATGTCCTGTTGAGAAGAAGAAGGGGAGAAAAAAAAATTTTAAAAAAAAGAAAGAAAGAAAAAGAAAAGATTCCAGTATGACTTTTACAACTGGCAATACTTGATGGAGAAGATTCTGAGCAACTATTCAGATGCTGGACTAATAACTTAACCAGCCTGTTAGATAGCTTTAATCCAGTCATATGGGAACATAATACAGTGTAGCAGCCCCGTGAAACATGAAACTATGAGAACAGCTGAATAAATTTAAACACATTTTTGAACATTCTAACCTTTGTCATAAAAATCTGATAATATAGAAGAAAAACGAAAACACTTTCTTTTGGTTTTGTTATTCCGTCCAGTAGTTGAGAAGACTTAATATTTCTCATGGTTCCTGACTTTAAAGCAGCAGTGACAATTTCTAGCAGTACTTTTTGCCCCATACGATGTCTATTCTTTCTCACTCATTAAGGAACGAATCTGGTTTCTGTTTCATTCTATATTGTATATACGTCTCACCCATAAATATTTAAACTAAGTAAATATAGAATCTTAAACATGGAATATGCTTTCATTTTAAATTGGTGACTGTAGGGGGAGGTAAAAATGTTTTATTCAAAGACCAATGGTCCCTTTGGAAGTGGGAGGGAAAAAAAAAAAAAAGTGTTTTCCCTAAAAATTGAATAGACTTATGCTTGCTGTAGGGCAGCAAACTTTTTACAAGATTATACCTATATTGTTATATTTATATGTATAAAGTTCAGACTACAAAGGATCTATAGGAAAGGGTTTGCAGATACTTACTTCAAAAACACATGGCTAGTATTCAGCCCCTATATCTGGGGCTAATTTAATTCCTCTTCTCCACTCAAAGTGCCTCACTCCTGCCTACAAATGCAGAACAGATTCCCTGGTAATTTTCTCTCTTGGAAACACCGTCATTTTACTCCAGCTGGAAATAGCAAGAAATGGAAATATCTTTATGACTCTACTTAAAAACAAACACCAAACAACATAAAAGTAGGAATAATTTGGTAGATAGTTCCTTAGCAAATTGGTGCAGAAAAAATGCAGAAATATGAAGTATACTGAAAAGTGCAAACCTGACATTTTCTCCAGGAAAATGTTTTTTTTTTTTTTTTAAAACTGATTTTTTGGAGGCAATGTAATATTGTGTATCTGGAGTACTTGGCTTTATTACCAGTCCAAGCTGGTAATGGAAATTCATGGTTTTAATTTGATCTGTGCAAATAAAGTTTAGTACCTGTCAAGGTGTGCAGCAAACTTAGATTCTGTTCTTAAGAGACAATTAAGAGAGTTGTAAAAAGAAAGTGTTATTAAACCAAATATAAAGTGGGCATTTGTACTCTAGAATACTATGGTTGTGTGACTCTCCTATGTATATTCCTCACTCTTCTTACATATTTATTGTACAGTCTGAAATGCTGAGCGATCTTGAAGGCATCCTGAGACAGCCCTGCTGAGACTTTCCTTAAAATAAGACAAGTTCTTTGTGATGCCTTGGAGTCTGTGGTTCAAATTGTAGTTTGTGTAGGTAGTTAATAGGTTGGACCAACCCCTTCAGTAAAGCCTGGATCCTTTGGTGGGTAGTATATAATTGAAACATAAAATAAGCTATGATTATAAAAGGTGTATTCTATAAGCAAAATCAGCTTCACTTTGTGTTTATAAGGCAAAATCAGACCAAACCTCAAAACAAAAATGGAAAGTAGATGCATAATATTTTATTATGCATTACAGACTTAATTAACTGATCAGTATGAATCTCCTTTGGTGAATTTCATGAGGTTGCAGAATTTTGGGGAGATGATAAAAATCCACCCTACATTTTATTTTTATGAGCAGACCAAGTACCTGAACTGGACCCAGTGGTAAAGAAAGCTTTAGCTAGGTTTGATATTACTTTTAATTTTCCATATGTTTTTCTATCAAGTAGAAAAAGAAGATGTGAGAGAACATAAACTGGTTTCATCTCCATTCTTGTTCAGAACAGGAGAGTGCAACATTATTTTCAACAAGATTCATAGAATCATAGAATGATAAGCTTGGAAGGGACCTCAAGGATCATCTAGTTCCAACCCCCTGCCATAGGCAGGGACACCTCTCACTAGTACAGCTCACTCAAGGCCTCGTCCAACCTGGCCTTGAACACCTCCAGGGAGGGAGCATCCGCAACCTCCCTGGGCAACCTGTGCCAGTGTCTCACCACCCTCACTGGAAAGAACTTCCTCCTAACATCCAGTCTAAATCTCCCTTCTGCCAGTTTTAACCCGTTGCCCCTTGTCCTGTCATTGCAAGACCTTCACTGACTATCATTGACTTTTTAATGTTAAACTTATGATCATTGGAATCAGTGGCAAAAGCATTATTGGTTTATAAAAGAAAGATTGAGATGTGTTAGTAATGCTCTCCATAATTAGGCGTAGTAAGAGTTTTTGATGTTGAGTTTTTTTAAAATGGTTTGGTCTGGAGCTACCCTTTCAAACTCTGCTGGTTGAAATGTTACAGTAATGAATCCTAAATTCAAAGATAATTTCTTAAGAGAGTGTGGCTTTGTTCTCCTGTGCATGCTAACAGATACAGAGACAACAAAACCTTTCTTTAGTCTTAAATCAATACTGTAATAAAAATGCAAATAGTTGTGATGTTGCCACAGCTCCCACAGAAGCACCTTTCACACACAGTTTTTTTGCCCTCCCACTGATTATCTCCACCAGCCCCACAAATTCAGGCTGTGTTGGCACAGAGACTTCAACGCGGAAAATCAAAACAGAAGGAAAAGTGTCCTGTCTTGTCTCTCTGTGCTTTTTTCCCCCATCTCTTCAAACTGTCTTGAAATTTTCCACTTCAGCTATGTGGTTACTCTTGAATACTTCCTTTTGCTAGATTTGTTAAGTGAATCTAGACCTCTGAGCTCCAAGTACCATTTTTATGTTAACATAAGCTCTTTTTTCTCTTTGTGGGCATCTCTGCTGTGCAGAATGAAGTACGGTCCCTTTGTCTGTAGTTGTAATATACTTCATTAGTTTCCAGAAGACAATAACTTGCTTTATTCTCATTTTATAAGGATTAATTATACTCAGAAAAAGTGCTCAAATAGCAAACAGAAAAGGAAACCAGATGTTGCAGAGTTATTTAACCAGTGTTATTTGCGGACAAATATTTAAGCTATGTGAACTAATTTTTTTTGGTGGAACCTTTGGAAGCTGGCTACTGAGTAAATAAAACATCCAAAGTATATATGAAATTATGGTTTACCTGATAGTATCATTCTTTTACCTATCAGTTCCTTGGCAGCATGTGTGCAAAAGTATTAGATTCAAACAGGAGCGATCCCCAAGGCGCATTGTGTATGGAGTCATAATTCATAAACAGGCTTTTGTTGCACAAGGCAGAGTTGCACATTTCCATCAGATTAATTTTTCCGTGTGTTACTGAAACGATACAATGAAAAATCTCTCTGCAAATTTGTTTTTCTTAGAGATGCAGAATCTAGAACGGTGAATGCTTGCAACAAGGAAATGAATGACTTACCTGAACACAAATGTTTAAATGTGTTTCAGTGGGAGCAAGCTTCCCTTCTGGAAATGGTGCTTTGCAAAACAGACGTGCAATTTCTCTTATGGGCACTTAAAGGCATATTTAAAAGTTAGCATGTGTTCCTAAAACTGATTCTGTTTTAACTAATTTTCATGTGATATAGTATGTGTAGGATTTGTAAGACACAATCCTGAAGTACAGAGTGTTCCTGCCCTAGGCATTACAGGATAAAGGAGAGTATCAGTTTGTGTTGTCCCCATCATGTTATATTCTTAACATCTCTGAAATCCTGAACTGTGGTATCTTTCCAAATTTGACTCCTAGGTATGTTCTTGAACACTTAGAGCTTGTCTTCTGCCAGCCACTCCTGCCAACAACCCTCAAGTCATTAACACAATTTGTCTAAATGACAAATGTTGCAACACTCCAGTTACTAGTATCTAAGCATGCCTCACGTTCAGCTTTGGCTATCTGACTCAAGGAAGCACCTTATCCTTATTTCGATAGAATTGGCCTTTCAACAGTTTTCATCCAGCATTTCAGTATATTGTTTCTTGTAGCCTCTAGTGGCTCTTCATTCTCTTATGCGGTCTTTATGCTGTTGTCTCCTTTCCCTTTACAATCTTTTCCAGTTGCAATATTCCTTCCAGGCTTTTACCTTAATTTGATTTAATTTCAAGACTATGTCCAGCCTTCCCCCTTCTTTCCTTATTAGAAACCTGCAGGCTTTTCAAACTCTCTTTTTTCCAAACTTAACCCCCCACTTTCTCAGGTTATGTCATCTGTCTCCTGCCTCTACAGCTTTTTCCTACTGTTCTCCAGTGGCACAGAAATTGTCTAACAGTTGTGTTATAGTAATTTTCGTGGTTCTGTTCTGACCTTAGAATTTCCTGTTAGTTGGTTGTGCAAGTGCTCAGCCTGGTGGACTTTACACTGAACATAGGAAAATAGAAAGTATGTAGTTTCTGTCATCAGGGATGAAAATTATCCGTCCCTCTTTTCATAATGCCATTTCCTGCCTATGAGAACCTATTATTGATGACAGTTTATAGCAGAGATATCATTCTTAAAGGTACATTCATCTTAAGAAGTTTGTGCATCTTTTTTATGATGTGCAAGACTTGTTTGCTTTATGTAACTATTTCCCTTCTCTAAATGTTAACATGCAGAAAGTGATCATAAATGTTAAATGGTTCTTGTAAAACGGTTAAGTCGTCGTTTTCTGCATGTTAACAGTTAACTTTCATCATAACAGAATTGTTTAGTTCCACATTAAGTCTAGATGCTCTGCCCTTGGGAGATATCTTACTGTCACCTGCTCCTAAATTGAAAAGCATTTCTTCAACTGAAGGTATGGGGTGGGGGTGGGGTGTGTTGTGTTGTTTGTTTTGTGTTTTTTCTTTAACAGGCATCCTTGATGTAGGATAGAATCCATTCCATGTAAAATAAAACAAAATCTGAGATGCTATTAACTAATCTCTTTGTTTAAATATATCCAGTTCTAGATAACCAAAACCTATTCTTTCCTGCCCTTGTTCTCTATTTCTCTAGTAAACAGATATTTGATTTTTGGACAAACCATTCTATTGGCTACATAATGAGCTTTTAATTGCTAGCACTTCATTGATGAATAAAAGCGTAGTGCTAGGTAAACTGAGAGCATATTCTCAGTATAAATGTCTAAAAATGTCTTTCTTGAATAATGAAGGTAGAGCAAAACCAGTTATATCCTTCAGTATAAACCAGAATCAAAACTCTGAATGTTTCTCATGTCACCTAAACAATTAACAGAATCAACTTTACCCAAAATGTCAGAAAACCCTTAAAACTGTATAGTTAAAATGCAGCCTTGATTTAATTTTGTGTAAATAAGAACTGTTGTCACATTCACCAGGCTGTGTTTGGCTTAATTCAAAACATTTATTTTTTTTTTAATAATCTCATTTATCTTCAAGATACAGAGTGATGCAGGGCCAGATCAGATTTTGCCTGAAAGGAACAAAGGAATGCATAAATAAATGTGTTAGTACCTACCTGAAGCTTATTATTTTTAATTCTGTAAAGCTTTTAAAAATAGTTACTGAGAATATTAGCAAATAAGTTCTTACAGGAGGTATGGTTCTTCAGGATGAAAATGGAGCATTGGGCAAATATTACAGCACTAGAAAAAAAAAAAAAGAAACATATACAAAGGAAGAAACAGATCTTAAGATGTTCTCTATGCATTTTCCTAGTCCTTGTACAATGAAGAATCCCTCAAAACAATAACCCTACAGAAAGCTCATGGATACCTGAGGTGTATTATAATCTCTGAAAACCTCTCAAAACAGGAAAGTATCACAGTATCACCAGGGTTGGAAGAAACCTCAAAGATCATCAAGTCCAACCCGTCACCACAGACCTCAAGACTAGATCATGGCACCAAGTGCCACGTCCAAACCTACCTTGAACACCTCCAGGGACGGTGACTCCACCACCTCCCTGGGCAGCCCATTCCAGCAGTGAATGACTCTCTCAGTGAAGAACTTTCTCCTCACCTCCAACCTAAACTTCCCCTGGCACAGCTTGAGACTGTGTCCTCTTGTTCTGGTGCTGGTTGCCTGAGAGAAAAAGGCTACACCTTTCAGGTAGTTGTAGACCGCAATAAGGTCTCCCCCATAGCCTCCTCTTCTCCAGGCTAACCAATCCCAGCTCCCTCAGCCTCTCTTCATAGGGCTTGCACTCGAGGCCTCTCACCAGCCTTGTTGCCCTTCTCTTGACATGCTCAAGCACCTCAATGTCCTTCTTAAGTACTTGAGGTTTCTAAAAAATATCTGGAAATTATCCCATCCAGGAACCTATGGAAGAACAACAGTTGGCCTCTCACTGAAATCATGTTCATCAGCTGATGGCAAGGTACAACACAGCACTTATGTTCTCCTCAGCTCCATTGAAATTAAAACTTCCAGGCCCTGTCTCCTAAATCTGTCCTCTTGAATATATTTCTGGTATGTCATACATGCCATTGCATCTAGCTTTGAATGTCCTTGGTATCTCTTGTATTTATGTGTTCTGTTTCCAGATCAGCTTGTGGCAGGCTAGTTCAGACTGCCACGTGTACAATATGACTATTATAATCCTAGCCTCGTAGTCTGCACAGAGGAATTTCTTAAATATATGACCTTTACTTATAAAACACATGTGAAATTTAGAGATACATGGAGAAAAATGCTGTTGTGTAGTTCCTTTCTTTGCTTTCACCAGAATGTTTCAGAGCCATTTAGGTCTCACGTTTTTTTCCAGTTGTAGAGCCCTCTTTTATTCTGTCCTTTTGTTCTGATGGTGGTATAGCCACTTAGCATTTGACTCTTTAAAAACAACCAGTAAGACTTTTTCTACTTCTCTTCTTCACTTGAAGGTTTTTGCTTCTGACACTGTTTTTTATTTCTTTGCTAAAAAAAAAAAAAAAAAACCAAAACAAAACCACAACATCTTTTTTAACAGCACACTCTGTCCTAATCTAACAGGTCTATACTCTTACTGGTGGCCTTTTAATAGAATCATAGAATGGTAAGGTTGGAAGGGACCTCAAGGATCATCTACTTCCAACCCCCTGCCATAGGCAGGGACACCTCCCACTAGCACAGCTCACTCAAGGCCTCATCCAATCTGGCCTTGAACACATCCAGGGAGGGAGCATCCACAACCTCCCTGGGCAACCTGTTCCAGTGCCTCACCACCCTCACTGGAAAGAACTTCCTCCTAACATCCAGTCTAAATCTCCCTTCTGCCAGTTTAAACCCATTGCCCCTTGTCCTGTCATTGCAGGACCTTGTAAATAATCCTTCCCCAACCTTCCTGTAGGCCCCCTTCAGATACTGGAAGGCTACTATCAGGTCCCCTCAAAACCTCCTCTTCTCCAGGCTGAAGAGCCCCAACTCCCTCAGTCTGTCCTCATAGGAGAGCTACTGCAGCCCTCTGATCATCTTTGTGGCCCTCCTCTGGACCCACTCAAACACTTCCATGTCCTTCCTGTGGTGAGTGTTCCAGAACTGCACACAATACTCCAGGTGGGGTCTGACGAGAGCAGAGTAATGCAGCACCACACAACCAGACATCAGGCATCTCTTCCTGCTATTAGAAAAATGCCAATTAGAGAGATGGTGATTGAGGAAGACTTAATAGAGATCTCAACTTGGAACTGAGATTTATCTTCCTGTCTGCCCTCTCATTCAGATTGCAGACACAGATACAAAACTTTAAGTGTCAGAATGTGCGAAGTGATCTACACAGCAAGCTATGTGTCTAGGCTAGGAATATCTGTGGATTTGTCAACTAAAGCACAATGTACTACTCTGCAATTCCAGGCAGAGATGAAGAACATTCTTACTTGCCTGGTTAACAGAGCTGCTATGAAACCACATCTTCATGCCTTTTAACATGAAGTATAAGGAAAATTCCTACTTAAAGATTTTTACTGTAGTCCTGATCCTTTATTTGCTGCAGTACCATGAAGATGAGAAAGTACCAAAACAAAAGCCTACTTTATTCCAAGTTCAAAATACTTACCAGATAATTAACAAATATATGTAACATGTTATTTTTTTCTTTGTACTTAATGAATTTGTAAAAAAGAGGAGAAGCAGGATAAAAATAATAACACTAATTATTTAGCATTGAGGGTGGTGAGACACTGGAACAGGTTGTTGATGCTTCCTCCCTGGAGGTGTTCAAGACCAGCTTGAACTAGTGGGATGCCATGGTCTAGTCTTGAGGTCTGTGGTGATGGATTGGACTTGATGATCTTTGAGGTCTCTTCCAACCTTTGTGATGCTGTGATACTATGATATTATGGACCTTGCTTATGAAAGCAACAGATCTCAGATGATTATGTGCTAGATAGCTTTTTTTTCTGTTCCTTTTTTTTTCTTTTCATTTCTTTTTTTTTTTTTTTTAAAGGAAGTGTCTACTCAGCCCACTTATGGACCAGGAGGTCATTGGATTATATAGTATACATATATTTATCTGTCTATCTATATCTATATATTTATGATCCTTATAGTATAAAAGAAGGGGTTTGAATACGTAAATAAGATCTGTCTGTTTGCCTGTGTACTAAACAGGAATGACTTGTATTTGTGTTTTTGCATTTGTGTGTTTATACACATGTTCATTTCATGTATACATATGTCTTAAGCAAGATTAGCCAACACTGCACAAAGAGCTATCTGAACTTATTTCTAGGTTCAAATGCTGTTTACAGCCTCTAGGCATTACTTTCATGTCGATAATAAATAGAAGAGAAAAAAACTTTTCGCTGGAGTTGCTTACTTAGCAGAATTTTCCACATCAGTTTAGTAATCTAGTAAATGTATTTCCAAAATAAATGGAAACTGGACAGGAAATAGCTGTCATGTCTGCTACCAGTTTGACCACCGTAAGTTTGTTGAGTTATGGTTTCCAGAAGCCTAAGCCAAAGCTTTCTCTGTATTGATTTGTGTGGGATATTCAGATTTCCTAGTATTTCATTGTTTTTTTTCCCTAGCTGGTGTTGTTTGTATTGGTTTATTTATTTATTTATCTATTTATATCTATCTCTTCTTCTGTTTTTGCTTTCTCTTACTTATTTAAGTCAGAACTTAAGTTTCTCCTTTTATCCTTCTATTGAGAGATTTACTGTTCCTATACAGAATTTAAAGCATTCTTTTTCTGCATGGATAACCATATAATAATTTTTTGGTAAACCCTGAAGCCTTAATCTTCTAAACAAGGTTTTACTCATGATGAGTAAAAAAGGAGTCTATTTTATATGATGATATCCTCCATTGTATATACGGCTTTGCATGAACCTGTAACAAGAATCCAGGGACTAAATTAAAGAAATAAGAATGGAATTTTATAGTGCTCTCCAAAGTAATGTTTTCATCAGTCAGACTCTTATCAGCAATGAAAAAATATTTTTAATTGTTGTTTAATATTTATAAATGTACTTGATGCAGACTGCTTGAAATGCATTTGTTTGTATTGAATATTAAGTTTATAATTAGCCTATCTCTGTTTTAAGATTTGGGAGTAGCACAAGTATAGCAGTTGTTTTCCCTTTCAACCAGAAAAAAAGTATAAATTGAAGTTGGCTGAGGCTGCCAAATTGCTTAGTTATACTCAGTTAATTATTAAATACACTCACAATATGACTTAAGAGTACAGTAGTTTAAAACATTTTTACATAAGAAATCTCTGAAAAGTAGTACCTGGCAGCTTTAGATTTGTACTTAGCAAGGAACAGATTACTGAAGTGTGGAAACAATGCCAATCACAAAGCCATCTGATGTCTTCCCTGCTTTTTGTGTCACTCACGAGAGAAAGACTTTTCAGTTTCTATTCTGCATTTCTGCTCTGTGCCTTCAGTCTGGAAAGAGACGATCTGGAAATACCTAATGGTGAATGTTACATTTCTTGAAGCTAACAAAGTAATTTTTTAGTTTGCAATAAATCAATTAGTAATGATTAATATTATCTACATACTATGAAACTTACCATTAAGAAATTATCTAAACTGTAGAATACAGGAAATTAGCTGGTACATGGGTTGCATTCTTTCATTCTGGGTAAAAGTGCATAGCATAAATATCAAAGCTCAGTCATGTATGACTTCCAATAAGCATGCTGTCAAATACAGTAATAGCTCTGCTATGCTATGTAAATCCAAGCTGCTGAACAGTTAGCAAACAGTTAGCTAAATGACATTCTTTTGAAAGCTTTTAACTTAGCACTACCACATGATAGGTTGTTAGTAACAAAAACAGCTGCATAGACATTCTTGGATGCCATAACTAAACTGATAAATCTGCAGTGACATATAACTGTGATGAAGACATCTGCTCAAGAGTGAAAGTCCATGCTTAAAGACTACTTGAAAGTAAAAAAAGAACTATATTTTGGTTTAATAGTGTGTTAGGGAAAATTAACCATTTTTCTGTTTGAAAATATTTTTCTGTCTGAATGGTTTTACACAAAATCTGTGACCAGCATTACTTCTATCATTGTTCATCTGTGCACTTCCAGCACACACACAAATATAGGAAGTTCTTTCAGTACATTTCCTTCTTGTATATGACCTACTGTGACTCTCGCTGGAAAAAACAACTGGATTCTTAGTATTACAGCTTGAATAGGAGGGTGATATCTTTCCTTTTAGCTCTACAATTCAACTTTCATACATAAAAATCTCTGACAGAAGTACCAGGTACAATATCAAATATTCTGTGTGTTCCAGATGTCAGCTCTACTTCCCACCTCCTGTACAACTGAGAATGAATTGATGCAAACTATGTACTGTTTCCCTCTATTATTAATATGTGGTAATTTGTCTAGGTTTGGTTTTGGAAATTTTTTTAGGGAGTTGGATGGGGCAGAGAGGGTTGTGTGCAATATATGCAAGTTTCAGTTTCTGCTGAACACACCAAACCCACTTTCCTTTAGAAGTATTGAACTGCTGCCTGTAGATCAGAGGGTCAAGTTCATATCTTGTGTTTTGGAAGCTGTCCAACTTCCTAATAGTGACTCTTAAATTCCAGAGATCTATTCTGATTTTGAATCAAATTGGCAATTCCAGCAGCAGGTGAGAGCTTGGACCAGTTCATGGGTAAATAAGGTACGCAAAGAACAAGTGCAAATTAATTTGATATTAATCTAGTTACTGCCTACCAAAATGTTCCTTATTGATTAGGATTGCCCACAGTGAAGATAAAGTTTTGACAATAAGGGTGATTGCTTTTGCTTATGAGTTCAACCAATGTTAATATCTGGCTATATTTTTTCATTAGGAGTTTTCAGTGTTGTGAAGGTAATTAGAAAATTATTGTAGCAACAGACGTGTTAACATAACCTTACTTTACCATTTTTAGATCATGGGCTATACTGGTTTGTTTTTTTCCTAAGTGATGTGTAAATCCTATGGATAGATAGAGATGGACTTTCATTTTGACATTTCCTTGCTCTTCAATGAAAAATTGGTGCTGCTTTTGGAGAGATGCTTCTGAGAAATTGCTTTCAGTCCACCTATTGTTCAAGTCCCCTCTTGTGAGGGATCAATGCGGTCCATATTTGACAAATCTTCATTTCGTGGCCATTACAAACTATTTTCACTATCTCCTTATTATATGTTACAAATTAAGAAAATAAATGCCTTTGATTAGATGGAAATCTGTAGTCAGTCATCACACATGCATAAATGCTATGATCTTGGTTCAGAAGGCCTGTGGAGATTTTGACCTGAAGTCAAAAGACCTGCTGAGCTCTTTTCTTCTTTCAGATTAGTGGTTTCTCTCAGAGTGCAGGTTAACTTTATTTTTTCTCCAGTTCTACTGCTGATGTATTTAAAAATTCACTTTGCATGAAAGCAAAGCCTTTATACTTATTTATTTTAAAAGGACCTGCAACTAAGATAGGCGATTACAAATGCAGTAGTCTCAAAAGCATTCACCCTTCCAAAAGATTGCATTGTACCAATTTCAGGAACTCTGATTCGCAAGGGAGGAGGAGTGCAGCATTCCTAGTGCTGGCCCACACCAGCTGGAGCAAGACCAGCACCCTGCTCTAAAGGGTCATACTTTGACCACTTCCCTGATGGTGGCTGTTCAGCAGGACTACTTCCCTATATGCTGGTTTAGGTATGCAAGTGACAGTTCTGTCTCTCTAATGTAGTACCAGCAGTGCTGCACATGTAGGATTGTTTCAGGCTGCTGTGTTCAGGACAGTTGCTGCAACTGTCTTTTGCTCGTGGAGAGAATCAAGAAAATGCAAGTTCTGTTTCCTTTGATAGGAACCCTGTCGTATGGTCTGTGGGCCACTCTGCCCTGACTGGCATCACACTAGCACCTAGGTCAAGTATCTCAAGGGAATATCAGGATAACACCACCTGTGCAGCAGCAGAAAGCGAATCACCTAGTTTGCCTGTACTTCTGTGGGGTTGCTTTGTTATCAGAGTGATACCTGTCTGTGGGTGTTACAGTACTTCTGGCATTCTGTAAGTGGAGAGGTTTATATATGACTAACAGCACGACTCAAGTCTCTGTGTGTAGGTTTCGGACTCTTGTAGAAAAGTGGCTGGGCATGCAGGCAAATATCAACTTCCTTTTTGTAGGATTCAATATCTGTTACTAGTTTGGGCTTTAGTGTCCTCCAGTGTATAAAAATTATCTTTATATGAGGATAATTAGGAAAACTTTTGTTGAAAAACTCTCTATTTGTTTTGAAGGATGCAGTACAGAGTCCAAACTCAGATCAGATTTAGTGAACAGATGTGCACTTTGTTTGAAGAAATGTTTTTGATAAGTTTTAAACATCTTCCAGAACAAGAGGACACAGTCTCAAGCTACGCCGGGGAAGTTTAGGCTGGAGGTGAGGAGAAAGTTCTTCACTGAGAGAGTCATTGGCTACTGGAATGGGCTGCCCAGGGAGGTAGTGGAGTCACCGTCTCTGGAGGTGTTCAAGGCGGGTTTGGATGTGACACTTGGTACCATGGTCTAGTCTTGAGGTCTGTGGTAACAGGTTGGACTTGATGATCTTTGAGGTCTCTTCCAACCTTGGTGATACTGTGATATAAAAAACCAATTACCATGAATTCACAGACAAGCACAGCACGTTTTCTACCACAGTGTTGAACCTTCTATGCACAAAGCAAAATATGCTTTTGGTTGGTTTGGGTTTTTTTCTTTTATAATATGTGTAATGTTACTGCATGTTTTTGTTAATTTACATACATTTCGTATACATGTGGTTGGTCATTTAATTCTCTGCTGCGTCACTACACAAGAATGCCAAAGCTGATTCTAATTGTTCAGCAAACTAAAGGAATTTAGGGAGGTTGCCCAGAAATTCGACGTTACTTAAATAAAATACACATGTATTTTTGAAACCTTTTAACAGACACGTTCTGTGCCATATCCCCTTTACTAATATTAAAATAAGACTTATCAGCATAAGGTTGTGCTGCTGGAGCCAAATCCTGGGATCAGCATCCAGTCCACGAGCCTGCAATCAGTTACACTTATGTTGAACTTCATGCACATTTGTCATTCTTTTGAAATCAGCGGGATTATTCACCTCCATAAGACAAGTATATGTGGAACTGATTCCATGAATAGACCTTTTTTTTTTTTTTTTTTATTGGCGTTGTTATGAATCTGAGAAGAGGAAGAGGAAAATATGCGTTAGTATCACAGAATGTAGTTCTTAGGGATCATATTGGAGAGAAAGTTTTGGTACTTGGGCTGCTGGTAGCCACTGAAGCAAAAAGGATCATGCAGAGTATTGGTGTGGTCGGTGTTAGAAGGTGTGTTCTGAGGGGTGAAAGATATTATGGAGAACAAGAGAGTGGAAAGATACTCCATTGGTTCCCTAGCTGAGCTGAAACTTTTGAGGTCCTGTGAAAAATCCCAAGCATGTCATGAAGTGGTGGGAATGGTAAGAAAACAGTAGTGTAAGTGTAGAAGGAAAGATTAGAAGGATTTTTCTTTTTAAATTCTTAACATCTGGATCTACTCAATGTTTTGGTGCTGAAGTTTCATGGGCTGTTTAGTTTGAACCTGCAGAAGGATATTTTTTGATTCATCCTAGGTGGCAATGCTAATATAATCTATGAAACATTTTGTCTTCCCTGGACACCACTTTTTTATGTCACTCCTGGAAGTGAGACTTGCAGTTTGCAGTGTCACGTGCTGTAGTCATAGAACCTTTTGCCTTCAGTGTCAGCATTAACAACAGAATTTCAAATATATGTGCAAGTATGATATTAATGAGCTTATGTCGCTTGATTCTTGAGAAATTTCTTATTTTGCGAATTTCAGATTGAATCTTTTAATAACAACATCCCTGCCCTCCCTTCACTGCCCAAATAAAAGGCTGATAGCAGCCATGAGGAGATTAAGACAGGCTAAATGAAATCTTGTTACATTGGTTGAGTGTAACTGCTGCAGGTAATTAACGCCTTTCGTTTTGAAGAATGATTTCAAGCACTCGAGGGAATCTGGAACGATGCTTTACTTTTTTTTCCTGCCAGTAATGTAGAAAGGAAATGAAATAAGGCTAATTTTATTTTCCATTTTTGCTGTTTCTCTTCTCTCTCTCTGTTCTTTCTCTTGTTGAAAAACTATTGTCATTTATCTCATTGAAACACAGAATTACTGCCCCCAGACTCTCAGTGAACCACAGCTGTTGACCTTTTTTGTCAAAAGCTTTGAATACAAAGCTATATTGGGAACATTTGTAGGCTGTGGACCATGACAGTGCTGTAGACTTCTCTCCTGTCCTGACAGAAGTGAGTGCCAGAGGCTGTGCTCACATAGTGACTGCATTATTTTCTGGCAATTGTGGTAAAGATTTCCTTGCTTTTGGTTTTTCTGCCTCTTCTCAAGTGTACAGTCATCCTTCAAACCTATTATACCACCTTCTGAATGCTGTAGCTTTGTCCCTTAGGCTACATAATCTATTGTTTAAAATGTTTACCAGTGCTGTACAGATATTAAATTAAGCAATGCAGCTTAATGTGGAATGTGTGGATACTGAATTTAAAAGACATCTTGATTTCCTTGCTGTGTAAATGTTACATTGAGTGGGAAAGAAAGTTAAAAATTAAACTTTTCTAGTATAGGAAGTGGCAATTTTCGGTGAACTTACGAATATTAAAATAAATACAGAACACTAAAGATCTGAAAAACTCAAGATGTCTTCACTTGAAATATTCCATAAACTCTTTTATTTTTCCAGGTGATTAAATTAAGCACTTTTCAGTAGTGCACACCAGCTGCTGAGCCTGTAAGTAAAACAAGTGCTTTCCCACAGTATGTGCTGTATATTTCATTCTTACAGCCCTTTATTTTGACAGGTAATCTTTATTCTTCTGCATACGAAGTAAAAATCCAAAGGAGAAGTAAAAAGTAAAGGCAAAATATGACACGTTTCACAATTTCTGTGAATTTAAATAGAAACACATTTTTAACTGATGAATACCAGGACTTTTAAAGCTCTCTTTCTAAATACATAGTCTACATGTAGCATGAATTCTCAAGTTTGGACCTAATGTCTGTCTTCTCTGTACAACTGACATTTCCCCAATCCTCCTTATGTGAGTATATCAGGAAAGCAGAAAGAGTGGTAGTGGAAGGAAATTCTGCTTTTTTTTCTTTCTTAGGCTAATTTTCTCTGTGAAACTCGATCTGGCTTAGTTACATTTATGACATTTCTCACTAGAGTAGGAGCAATGTGATGCAAATGCAAAAATCATACATTTTCAATACAATTCATTACACTGCAACTTATATATATAAACCCCCAAATCCTTTCTTAACTGAGCTTTCTAAGCATTACCATAATTGTAAGCATGCTCTTATTCTAAATAGCCTTTTCCCTTAGAGCATAAACAGGTACTTTTTTTTTTTTTTTGTTAATGCACAGTCAAGTCCACTTAGAAGTGCAAGGAACAGAAATTGTACTTGCAATTCAACTGGTAGTTTGGAATTATACTGGCAGAAGAGAGGCTGCCTTTCAGAGTACTGTTTTCTATTCACTTTCCCCTCCTGTCCCTCCCCCCCCTTCTGTAATAGGACAATATACTTCTTTCAGCTGAACCATGAAGTTCTTGAATATCCTGAAAATCAAAATCAGGATTAATGCTTGAAATGTATACACCTATCACAAGAAAAAAAGAAAAAAAAAAAAAAAAAAAGGAAGAAAAGTTTAAAAATCAACCCCTGTGCTGTGACCCACAGAGCCCTGGCTTCTGGTCTCTCCAGATCCCAGGAATCAACAGCAGACCCTTGAGTGGCACACATATTAATCAGGAATGCTGTTTGTCTCCTCTGCTTTAGGTAAAACTCTTAATGAACTATAGTAGTGTCCAAAAGGCAATATAACAAAAAGGCTAAAGAGTAGCACAGGCATTTCTTATTTGTGGACTAAATGACTTTTGAATGTCCTTTCCAACCCAAACCATTCTATAATTCCTGTGATTGATTACATGGTTTAAAACCATCACACCCAATAATTTTTTTTCTTCTAAATAAGCAGTAATATTACTGGAAGACCTTAGTGTTGAAATGTCTACAGAGAATATCTGTTTTCAAATTATGTTGCTGCATTTTATACAAGAGTTCTTAGCAGTGTATGGAGTGTATGGTAAGCAGATCTCTTTAGCTGAGAATGCACTTCAAAATGCAGGATGCTTCTTCAGTGCTAAAGAAGTGTGATGGAAAAAGAGCAGGAGAAATATAGTAATGGCTCTTTAGACTAATCTGATCAAAGCACTTAAACTGAGTCAGATATATGGCAGTTTGAGTCAAGTTTCCAATCAAATCCATGTTGTTTTCCTAATTTAATACACTCTTGTAAAGGAGAGATACAAATTTGCCTTTCTTATGGTAGTTGATAATAGTACATCTATTTTATTATCAGAATAATTGCAGGGAGAACAGCACAAAAGCCATTATATCAGAGACATAAAATACTGATTGTATAGATGAATTATCTCTATTTTTTTTTCCTAATAGGCAAGGGAAGGTATGTTCTGCCATCATTATAATAATTCTGTCCTCCTTTGTTTTAGCAACCCTTCCAGAAATGTAAACCAATCATAATATACAAAAAACTAAAATGAAGATTTGTTAATGGAAAATGAAGATTTGTTAATGAAGAGCACAGCAGTAGAAATTAGTATGGAAATAGGAAAAGGTTAAAGTAGTGCATTAAGTAACTCAAGAAACACACAAAGAGCTCAGAACTGTAATTCAAATCAACTAGGATCTAGTGAGAGGAAGCCAAATCCAGCAAGGTGCTGGTGCAGCAGTTCTGATCTGTCAGTGACGTATCTTTTATATAGGTATTTTCTAAATATATTGAGTAGATAGTTGATGTTAATCTCTAGCAAAACAAAAACTTAGATTAACAAGAAGGTCTTATCTGTCACTTAGCTGTTTTGAAAACAAAAGGTTAAACCCAATGGTCACCTATTCTTACTGTAACCAAAAAAACCACTCATCAGCCTACATGTTACAGCTATTATTTCAGTCAAAGTCCTGATAAACTGGAAGGGACAAATGCCTTCCTGAGCTAAACTTCGGGGAAGCAGGGACCCTTACATCAGCACCTATTGCCAGAGACTACTTTCTCCCATCCCAGCCTGTCCCTTGCTAGATATACTTACACACAAAAAAGTTTTCCTCCAACTATTCCAAGGGATTTTAAAAAATTAGTTCTGTCAGGAAACACAGAGTGGCAAACCTTCCTCCTCTCTGAGATTCCTCTGCATGACTCCTATGTCACAGCGGAATATTTCTGTCAGGAAACACAGAGTGGCAAACTTTCCTCCTCTCTGAGATTCCTCTATAAGACTCCTATGTCACAGTGGAATATTTCTGTCAGGAAACAGAGAGTGGCAAATCTTCCTTCTCTCTGAGATTCTTCTGCATGACTCCTGTGTCACAGTGGAATATTTTTTGGGGCAAGTATCTATCACTTCCTAACTGCAAAAATGGATTTCTGTATCCAGAAAAATATAAAATGGCTTATTGCTATGATTAAAATTTATGTGGGAGAAAAAAAATGACAGAACTGGTTTTGAGGGAATTTGTGAGAAGTTAAATGCTGACAAATATCCCAACTTGGATGCCTCTCTGTCTTGCACTCACTGCTCAAAAAGTGTCTTCTTTGTGTTCCAAAATTCAACTTCATCATGGAATTACTTGCATTATTTTGTCACTGCACTAATATCAGAAACACAATAAGGCAAAGGACTTTTTTAGAATGAAATTAGAAGAGGCTTCTAAGATAGTTCAAGACAGTGGTTAAGCCTTAATAGGGAAACCCTTTAAGGAGAAAATGGTAATAATAAAAAAAATAAAATAAGTCTTTTTTGGAAGAAATAAGAAAGAAATAGGAATTTATTGGCATTTTTTTCCCCATGCAATATTCTTGGAAAACAAAAATAAATAATGAAAGTGAATTAATCATTTTTCATGTCATAAACTAGATTAATAGACTGAGCCATTGGTACATTTTTGACATAATTGAAATCAGTATCTGTATGAACTGAAGAAATAAAACACAAGGCTGACAAACCCATAAGATGAGCAGAACATTTCTGAGCACATTAGATGCAAAAAGATTGGTATTCATCTTATTTAATAGTAATCTTTTGCCAAAACCATTAATGCAATACCTTTGAAGAGTAATTGGCATAAAGAATAACCTCAAAGAGCAGCGCTTCCACATGCCTAGGCTTTATTTTGCCCTCATTAAACTTTATGCTGAGTTGAATATTTCCTGTCTGTAGCATAAGGATTATTCTTCTGCAAACATCTTACCCTTTTAGTTTTATCACGTTATTCTCTCTGATGCCTTTTGCAGATGTAGATCAGTTAATGACAATCAAAAAAGATTTTTAAACCCTTTAATGTTTTCAGATCTGCTTTTCTCCTCTGCTTAATCAAACAGGTTGGAAGCTCATTGTAGTCAGCCCATGCATCAGGTGAAACAGGCAACTTCATAAAGCATTACTTGCTCTCAGGAACTAATATATACAGTACAACTGAAGTTCAAGACAACCATGAATAAAAGATTGAAGAATGATAAGAATGGAAGGATCCTTGGGCAGGACTGTGATCTAACTTGCTTTTAGTCCCAAGCATAAAACTTTGACTGAAGGACACACATAAGAAAACTCTGTTAGTTTATCATCCTATTCATTTTTGTATGACCCATATTACATTCTGTAACTTTGAATCAACACTTCTTTTTGAGTTAGGAATTAGCTGTAAGTGCACTATGACGAATCCCTGGTCTTTAACTAGCTGAAGTGGAAAAAAATCGAGGACTGTTGGGGTATTTTAAATTTCTATCACAATCAGATGAACTGATGCCATTGTCTATGAACTGCATTTGTTTCCCTGTGAGCTCAGGATCAACCAGATGCTTTCAAGTCCAGATATTGTCACAAATTGGAAGATATATTCAAAATAAAGTCTAGACTTATTATCTCTCTCTCTTCCCATCCTTTCTCTCTCCCCCTTTTTCCCCAGCATCATCTTTTCCACACCCCCATTATCTCATGAACTTTGCTTCTCACCATAAATTTGTCTGATACTGACATTTTCAAGATAGGAAGTCTAGACTTTTGGAGGCTCTGGAGACTAATGAAAAAGTCATTGAGGTGGTTCTTAAGTGTCTTGGGCAGAGTTCCCAGGGCACCTTCAACAGTAAGTGTTACTTTAACATTTCTGTTCCACATTTAGAGGTCTCCTCCGTTAACTTCTGCCTCAAACTAACGCAAAGGAAAAGCAAATGTTTATGATTGAGATTTTGTGGGAGTATGATCCAGTAGGATGTTTCATTAACTTCTCCTGGCCTTAAGGCAAGTCTTAAGGATCTTCATTTTTTGCCATATCTTGTGAACTATGGCTTTGTGCTCCTGGGAAGAGAATAGTGGGCACGCTGAGCTTGGTGAAGGGCAGTGGCTATTTGGTTGTGCCTAGTATTAAGCAGTCACTAGCAGCAGATACCATATGCTCACCCTACATGCAGTATGGTTTCTGCTATGAAAGTAGTGTTACCTAGTAGCATCTGGAGCATCTTACTTAATGTGTTTGGAGACTCTCCTGCAGCTATGACAATGGCTTCAGCTGGTATTTAGCAGAAATCTCTTTGGTTTTTAGTTCACTTTACAAGCTGTAAGAAAGTAATGATAGTAGCTGAAGGAAGAGAATGATGCTTCAGAAGACATCTATTTTGATAAGACAAGAGTCCAAGGAGTACAAGAAGGGGCTGGACTGCTAGCAAACACCCACAGACCTCTGTGCAAGCTCATTAAAGATATCTCCTTTGTTAATGCCTTTTATCACTTACTGCTAATGAGTCTGGAAGAGGAAGAGCTTTGATGGATGTCATATGTTTTTTGAAAAGAGCGGTTTGTCTGTGGCTTAGTGGGTTCTAAGTTATGGTAGGAGTCCTGAAAGTCTTAATTAGGTTCCCCTTCCAGGTGTGAGGTTTTCCTGACAAACTAAAGAATAAGTGCACTTTTTGGGACTTGAAGAAATCCCGCACACCACAGTGGCAAATCTATTTTCAGTAGTGAATGCAAACTGACTATATAAATAAGAATTGATATGATAATGAATATTTACATCCACTCTGAAAACTTCTGATTCCCAGTGACTATATATTTAGGAGTAAGAAATCAGTTAATTTAAAGAGATCCCATTTTCCAAAACCTACCAGCTCTAATGATTGAACCAAAATTTCAACAGTGATGTGCTTGCTTTGCTACCATGGTGTGATTGTGCACTGTATATTGCCTACAGTGTACAAGCAGACTTAAGTATATCTATAAAGGTGTTGTTGAGCCATATTTGAGTGTCATGCTGTAATCAAATCACTGGTACACAGATTTTTTTTATAGAGGTTTAGAAGTGCCTGACTGCTCACCAACCTAACTGGTAAAAACCCCTCTATCAGCACAGCACCTCTCAACACTTCCTAAGCTGAAAGCTTTAATTACTGTACCCACTGAGAAATCTCCCTGACATCAATGACTCTCACTCAGGCATTGTGTAAAAGGTGTATTCTAGCTGAACTGTGCTGCCCCAAAGTCTGCTTGTTTGCTGCTTACATTTGTGGCAGTGTGAAACCCTCCTGCAGGGGGTTGGAACTAGATGATACTTGAGGTCCCTTCCAACCTTACCATTCTATGATTCTATGATTCACTTTTTAGTCCAGTCAGCAATAAGACATCTATGCAACAGCTTTGATGCGGCTATCTGTGTCTCAGTTTTCGGCCAGTCTTTTCTGATATGCCAGTTGCTTTTGTATATGGTATGCTCATGTGTTTCTTTGACCTTTCTTGGGAGGTTGATGAATGTGTTTTTAAGCTTCCATAAGTGAATTGTAATATATGCTAAAATTATATTTTTGCAATATTTCTGCCAAAATGAGCTACAGTGGATGGCTTGTGTCCACATTACATTGGAATGTGCATGCTCATAAAATTTTACACTGGACATTTGGCATTTTGCCAACATTCATTTGCTGTCACATCACCATCATTTCCTATTTTAAACTTATTAGTATCCAGTACATATACAAGCATAGTTGTATGCTGCTTAGAATATTACATATTTAGAGGGGAAGGAAAGATGAAATCAGAAAAACTGTATGAAGGTCTACTAAAACAGCATGGCAGTGGTTGAACTTTATTCATCCTGCCTTAGACAACAGTATAAAATGGTTAAATGGTAGTTCTGCATTCTAAGAACTTGTCTCTCACTGAGGACGATTTGTGCCAATAACAAGTTAGAGCTATTATGTCTTCATGAATATGTACATAGTCCAGGAAATTACAGGTCAGAAGGCCCTGTGTTGTCTGAAGAATACAATGAAAGGAGCTGTTTTCATGACTTTTAAAAAAATTTTATCTTTACCAGTATTTCTTCCTTTAAGTAGAATTATAGAGAATGTAAAGGAATATTGTCAGGATAAACTATACAGCTCTTTGTTAGGAATATCTTGGACTTTTGCAACAGAGGAGGGTACCAAACTCTGTGTTGACTTTAACATTTGGTTCAGTCACACATTTTTATTTCATTCATTTGTAAGGATGAATTATGAGACTGTTTACTCTCGCTTTTGGCAGGAATGCATTACTTAACTACGGTCTTTTCGTTCATAATACTATTCCATTTGGGATCACAGCACAGGTTAGAGGCTTGCAATACAAAATAGTTTCAGTAATTATTTATGTTATTTTTAAAATGTGGAGGCATTTCTACTCCAGTTGACTTTCCAAAATATTCTTTTGTGGTTTTTTGTTGGTTTGGTTTTTTGGTATTTTTTTTCCTTGTGGATAAACCTACATTCTGAACCCTATTATGTGATGCTGTATTTAAATGAAATTACTACTATTGGCCCTGATCTAGATATGCTATGTAGGAAATCTGATATAAACTACAGAGAGGCCTGTCCCTTCATCTGGCAGGAGGATGAAGTGGTCTTTTCTAGATTTGTTGCCAAGATGGCCTTTGAGGCAGATGAACTGAAGCCTGTAATGTGAAGTCATTCTCAATTGCTGGTGGTATTTTGGAAAGAAAAAATGGATTCTGAGAAGAGAGCATGTGAGGTTGAAAGAAAAACTTTTATTAGTTCAAAATAAAAGTAAAATTCAGAAGAGAAATATTAAAGGGAATATGAGAAATATAAGGGGAAATAAAAGAGGGATGGATGACCCCAAAACTTCAGTCTTAAGTCATTCAAAGTTTTGGATTTTACCTGAACCATCTAGATTTTTATACTGATTTTCTATATTACATCTATATGAGCTCATGCTATAAGAAACAGAAGTACTTGAAAGAAAATGAACAAACAAGTCTGGTCTTTATTAGCAAAAGAAAACAAAGGACTGAAGCAAAATTAATCCCCTTTGTAACCATATAAAGTTAAGAGGCACAGCGTTATGAGACAAACAGCAGAACAATTACATCTGAAGTCTGTAATAAGATTTACAGCATTATATTTTAGAGAGCTTAAAACCATGTTTCTGAATGTTTTGCGTTGTATATGAATCTTGTGAAAAGATAAAATTTTCCAAGATTTCTCTACTTTAGAACTAAAATATAAAGAAAAGTTCAACTTGCCACACTGCAGACTGTTCAAGATTTCCCTCTGAGCCTGCTGTCGCTGGGTCATTAATTACATTTATTTTGTGTCATCTAATCAATGTCTGCTTAAAAGGTAAATGTCACGTGTTATTTCATGACTATACATTTCATATGGAATATTCTGCTGTTGATTCTCCTCTGAAAATGGAAATACTGTCATGAAGAGAAAATGATACATAGAATCATAGAATGGTAAGGTTGGAAGGGACCTCAAGGATCATCTAGTTCCAACCCCCTGCCATAGGCAGGGACACCTCCCGCTAGAACAGGTCACTCAAGGCCTCATCCAACCTGGCCTTGAACACCTTCAGGGAGGGAGCAGCCACAACCTCCCTGGGCAACCTGTTCCAGTGCCTCACCACCCTCACTGTAAAGAACTTCCTCCTGACATCCAGTCTAAATCTTCCCTCTGCCAGTTTAAACCCATTGCCCCTTGTCCTGTCATTGCAAGACCTTTTAAATAGTCCCTCCCCAGCCTTCCTGTAGGCCCCCTTCATATACTGGTAGGCTACCCCTATAAGATGCTATTCCTTGTAGCATCTTATTTAGGCACCTTACTGCTGGAAGACAGAGACCTCACCTCTCTTTACCAGTTCTTCCCAGAATATATAGGTCATGAACAAACTATTGAGTGCCATTTATTACCAGAGAGTTCCAAGTGTTCCTATTTTCCATTCTCATTTTCTTAAAAAAAAAAAAAAAAAAAAAAAAAAAAAAAAAAAAGGTGTGTGTGTATATATATATATGTATATGTATATAGATATTAAAAAATCTGTCCAGGATTGAAAGTAACATGCTAAACTTTACACATTGGTAGGACTTGGCATACTCCAACACAAACTTGTGAGTCTTCTAGATCTCCTACAGCCTAAAGCAAACGTTGGGTGTTGACCAGGAATTACGCAAGTTCAGTGGATATCTTCTTTCTTCAGTGTCTTTTTTTTGTAAATAAATAAAATCACTGTGGACTGTTCTGAGAATGAGATGGGTTCAAGTTAAAATACCATCTGCATTATGTGTTTTGAGTATATGGGTGGGTAATAGCAAATATTGCATAGCTGTTACAATTTGGACAAAAAACAATGCCTTGCTATCCCCTTGCTAGATTCTCATCCCCTGAGGTACTGAAGACTCATTTTTCTATAGTAATCACATAGCCCATTATGTTCAAAAAATGATTGCATCAGATAATATATTTTAACTTGAGTAGCCTGAAACTAGTAATCCCAAGAGATTAATAAAATTATAAATGTAACTAGAATTAATAAAGTTTAATCAAGGAAAAGGATTAACACAGTGCTATATTTATTCTTGTTGTCAATCATTCAAAAGAATACGCAACACAAAATTCACCCTAGAGTATTGTTGCAACACTTCAGCATTTCACAACTTCCCAATTTCCAAAAGTTCTGCATTGAAATTTTGGCTGCATAAAATAGAATGAAGCATCTGTGACCGGTATATTAATTCTTTACCCACTGCATTTTAAAACAAGCTACAGTTAAAAATCTAAAATAATATCAGTTATAATGCATGAAAAGGCAAACATGTGGCATGAATAAATTGATTTGAACCGGTCACTTAACATGTAATTCATCTACAAAGAGTTCCTGGTGATGGAATTCCCGGACTTCCATTTTGAAAAAAAGCAATGTTGATTAGTAGAGCTCCAAGACCATTTTTCCTGACTTTTCACTTGATATTGTTTAGTTTTGTCAGAATAAATTTTCATACCTATCTCTGAAATAAAGCACTGACTCTTTCTCTTCCAGAGATCTTCTTTAATCTTGTTTTAAACAGAAAGCTAATTGTACTCTGTTTAGTCTTACTGGGAATGCAGCTTTCAAGGTCAATTGTTGTCCATTTGGAGCCATGAACAGTAGAAATTTAAAAAAAAGAAACAACATGCTAATTCACCCATTCTATCTTCTTACCCCCTAACAGCATTTTCTGCTGTCACACCCCTGAAGATGCTGATTTTGGATACTACGTAGCCTTCAAAAACAGATTTTTATTGTATGCCAGACTGGAACTGAAAATATAAGGAAGTCTTTCTTCCAGTTAGGCATGAATTTTTAGCTGCAGTGTGTTCTAAGGGACTAATGTATGTTAATTTAAGGATCTACATTTCTTTGGGGTGGAACCTCACTGCAGGGAGTGAGGCTCTGTAGTCTAATAGTTCTAGCAATGAGCAGACCATTATTCTACGGTAGGAGGTGGGACAAACTGGTTCACCTCTGTCTTTGCAGCTGTTTTGAGTCTTTATTTGTCTTATCTGTTTAGAATGCCTTAGTATGCTTGTAGAGACATTTCAAAGGCTATTTATTATACAAATTTATGATAAGTGTAGAGTTAGTCACAGATCTATCCTCCTTTTGGAATAAATGTTTCTCTCCATCTTTCATCCCGCTGAAGAGTGAAGATCTGGAAAGGTCCTCTTTAGCATGGCAATATATTGTGCTTTTGACTTCAAGATAAATAAAAGCCAAACAAACATGTCTTCGACAAGTTTTGTCTTGGGCACGCTCACTTATCCCTCATCAGCCAAGATAAATTACTTCAGAGGGAGGACTTCCATGTTCACAGAAGGAATGCAGAAATTCTTTCTGTTTTGTACATTCTTGGCATCTTTCCTTTGTTATCAATTTCACGTCGTCTTTGTGTTTTGAAACTCTGCTTGGGAAAGGAGGTTATAAATATTAAAACTCTGCACAAGTTCTTAGCAATTGTTTGAGATTTTGTTGTTGTTGTTGTCTTAAATATTATTTGTTTCTGCTATTTTTACCTCAAAGCCACCCTCCTTTTCCAAGCAGTGTATTTTTAGCTAGTCCAGATAGTTTAAATTATTGTTATTATTTAGGGAGAGATTACTTTTTGCTTGCATCCTTTCTGATTCTGGTGTGATATTGCTAGCTCTGAGTAACACACACTTAAAACACATTTTGCAAATATGATATGGGAGATACAGAATTTGTATTTTGAAAGTACTTTAATGAATCTCCTGCTATAAACAGCAATAATTTTTAAGTACTGGTATGTGTGCTTTAACTCGAACTTCATGGAGGGACATTCCTGAACAAACTTTGTTCATAGTTGCATAGGACTTTGTAATTAAAGCTTTAATATGATCAGAGTGTGATTGATACAGTTTCTTATCACTGCAAATATACTTCTGGCATGGCTTCAATTAGATGAGAATTTCAATTTTCTGTCTCATAAATATATGCAGTAGTTATTGACACATACCCAAAAGGACAACATTTTCTTTTAAGTAGTAGCAAATACATATCTTATTGAAGCCCTAAGCTGTAGACTCCATTGTCAAGCTCAAGTGTCCTTTCCCACTGTTCCAGAAAAATTAAAATGATGAGCACTTTTTTCACTTTATTTTTTCCCCCCAATTTCTTTCCTTTTTTTTTTTTTTTTTTTTTTTTTTTTTTTCTTCCTCCCCCTGGCTTGTAAATAGTCTACGTGGATGGATCCTTTTCTTTCATGTGTGAGGGTAATGCACAGGTCCCTCTGTCACTTCCCACAGTCACCCAAAACTCCATAGGGGAACAGTGGGAAAGGATACAGAGGCAGCAATAAAAGGAACAGTTCAAGTGCAATGCAGAAAAAAAANAAAAAAAAAAAAAAAAAAAAAAAAAAAAAAATCCATGATTGGAAGGTCTGTAATTACTGTAGCCTGGAGGTCAAATATTTATGTGTGGAATTTCTGGACCATTTAAACAGCTACTCATTAAAAGCATGTAAATGCTTGGAAAATCAAGCTATCGTTTTACAGATACTTGTACCTAGTCCCAAGGAGGGAAGGCAAATGTGCATTGATAAAGATTACATATACTTTCAAAGAAAAGTGGATTCCCATGTTCACAGCCCTTCTACACACAAATATTTCCTGAAAGGCTGTCAGGTGGGCTTTGCACTGTCAAGTCAGGCATCTGTATCTCAGTGGTAGGCCCTGCTCACTCTAATGGGAAAAAGAGGGCAAGAAATACGAAACATTTCCCCATAGATGGCTCCGTGATTTTAATGGGCTTGTCTATAGCAGTGTGGTTTTCGCCTGTGAACTGAGCAGTGAGATCTGCAAAGATCAAAGGGAATCCTCTAGAACCACAAAGGCATCCTCAGGGGTGATGGGTGCTTCTGTGCTATCTCTGCACTTCCCCCTTTTGGTGTTTCAGATACAGGGTGGAGGGAAGGTTTTGCTCAGCAATGGTAGTTTGGTTATAGTTTAATTAATCCTCAACTGCGTTCACATTTTGGCAGCCTTCCAGCAGAGTTCAGCAAGGATGGTGGCTGTCACTCGTACCTGTACCTGCCTTCTTCCTCTTCTGTAACTGGGGAAGTTTCTCTGCAGGTTCAAAACCAGCAATGGCATCCATCAGTCCTCTCAAGGTGCTGCAGTACAGAAGGGCCTTCAGGTACAAAGTCTGCAGTTTGGCTTTGTTTAACACCCTGTGCTAAACTCTGTTTTTCTTCTAATGCAGTCTTCCCTCTTTAATTGCCATGGGTATTTTTTCTGGTATTCTATCTTGGCCTTCCTCCATGTTTGTATTTAAATTTGGGTTTTCAATTCTCCCAGTGCTCTTCCCTTCCAATTTTCAATTGGAACTGTTATGATCAGCTACTGCTTTATTCTTCTCTCTGATCCTTCCACCACTGCAATGAGATGAGGTCCCACATTCTTCATATCCATGTGATGTGAGTGGGTGAATAGTAAGCAGATGACAGAATTAATTAGCAGGTGTCTCCCTTTTGCTTTTGACATCCTGTCATTTACTACGTCCTTGTGTCTAGGGCGTTTTTTCTCTAGGTTAGCATTGAGCAATCTTAACTATTTCAGAGACAGTCCCGATATAAGAAGCTATTTTCTGAGGGAAAGGACTATTGAGTGTTTTTCATTTAAAAATATTTAAGTGCAGTAAAATGGCAATGGCATGGAAGGAGTAGCATAATTTTAAACAATATCTACAGCCACTCTAAGCCACAAGAATGGAGCAGTTTGCAAATGAAATGCCAAACTTTAAAAAAAAATAAAGATAACACAAAGATTCATTCTTGTGTGTTCCTTTTCCACCTCAGAGACGGCATATATTGAAGGTTTGGTCTGCTTTTGCACACAGTTGCCTCCAGATGTGGCGAGGCAAGTCTGTCTGCAGAAGTGTGGTGGTTGGCTTATAGGTGAGCTTGTGTGCATTCTGGTTTTTGTTGTTGTTTTTACAAAAAGGTAGATGGTTTACTACAAAAAGTGTTCAGGGTCTTCCTCCTTGCATGTCTCATTGTATCTCTCATCTGTACCATTAATTAGTTTTCCAGAGAGGAAGGGTGAAAGAAAGGTAATCTGTGCAATAATGGGCTCAGGTACAAGTGGAGAATTCTAAACGTGTAGTTTAGATCTTTAATCATATTTTATATATTTACTGTGTAATTTTGCCTTTGACATTCTAGTATGCTTTTTATTATTCAGTGTATTGCTTTTCCTTTCTGTTGGGTGACCTCCAAAGAACACTCATTGTGTTTAATCATTGATATTCTTCCTCATTTTGGGAGAAGAATGTAAGTAAAAATGTCTAGAACTGTAGATCTTGTGAACAGTCCTTTTGTCTTTGAGAACTCCAGATATTTTTTTTCCATGGAGTACTTCAGTTATGCTTAGCCTTAAGGGAAATTATCTTTCTTTTAAAGGAGTTTATTTTCATTATTAAACATTTCTATGAATGACAAGTGAGATTAGATGAACATAGTGCACATTTGGGGAAAGGAAGGATGAATAAGAAATCTAAGTGACATGAGCAGTAATATTGCTTTTTTATGAGCTTCATGCTGTTGTGTGACTGCAGAGAGTGAATACTGCTGACAAGTTATTAAAAGGGAACCCCCTTTTCTTTATCTCTAGCTGTGGCCTTAAATGCACAGTGTTAGTAAAATAAACGTGAGCACATCTGTGATGTAAGAGCAAAAAGCAAAAAAAGAAGTAAAAGAAACAAATTTGTAATTCTCCAGTGTTCACTCTGAATGATAGCTGATTTTTATGCTCAATGTTATAGTTCATAACTGACAGTGAAATAAGAATCCAGATTGGGAAAAAAAATTGTCTTGATGTTTTTGCATGCTCTGTGCTGAAACTGTTGCTGTGAATTGTGGATCTCTGCTACAATTTGATAGGCTCACATGTTACATCATTTATTCCCCATAAATGTTAAGATTCCTTTCTCTGGTTGTATGTTGCCACTGACTTCAGTGGGATTACTGGCATTATGAACTTTGAAAATTAGGCCACGACATGATGTTGTTTTGTGTGGAGCGATTTGCAGACAGATGTGCAAAATTCAGTTCTGACACAACCAAAACTCACCAGGAATCTCCATCTTCTCCCAGCATCTTTGTGGGAAGAAAGGTTTCTTTTCTGCAAACAAATTTATTTCCAAGCATCCCAGATTGTTTAAATTGTATTTCAAGTCTTGTAAAAGTTTTATGACAAAGCTGGTATCCTCTCTGTGAAATTGAAGAGGTTTAAAACATTTGTGTTGTTACTTGATTGGCTTTTTAAACTCTGATAAATTCTCTTTTTAACTCTTGGATAAATCACTCTTTTAATATGAAATTAGAAATGGGCCAAACAAGCTGAACAAGCTCAGTTACCCTTAAGATGGAACACAGCAGTTGACCAACTGGGGAAGGCAAGGAGGTGACTGCTTAAGCCAATGTGTCTAATAAAGCAGCCTGTAACAGTTTTCCCTGTAACAGAAGATTTTTTTTTTTTTTACATTCTCTACTCATAATGTCCTGTTGCCATTTTATTGTGCCTTTAACAGCTGTGCAAGAGTGATTAAAAACAGTCCCCAAGTTTCCTGTGTCACTTTTCACTCATCATCACTGCTCTGAATGGTAACAGTTTAAAACTTCCCATGCCCGTTGGCTAATGTTTGTTGAGAACGTAGTGTTGGCCTCTTTATTACAAACCTCACAAGTCTGTATTATTAATTTTTCATTGTCAGACTTACAGGAAGGATCCAAATCTGGAAATTTAAATAACAATTTATCTTCTTTGTTTTTTGGTCTTCAAATTCCTCCATGCAGAACTCTACTTGACACAGCATTACTTTAGAATTAGTTTCACTGTCTTTGCCTAGCAACACAAATCGGTTTTACACTTTCCAGGCTTCTCCTGTTAACTTCTAAAGCACATTGTTGTCACCGGTATAGATCTTTGTTTGCTATTTATTTGTTACTATGTGTCACAGCTCTGGACAGGCTCCCCTGGCTTGGATGCTCCCCAAGCTCTGTCTTCAGGTTCCACCACACTGGAGCTGTGCTCTCTCAATCTCCCTGACTTTGAGCAGAACCAGGGACTGCCTTTGGCTCAGGGCTCCTACGTGTGTTCTCAAGACACGCTCTCCTAATTGCTCAGATCTGCTGTCTTTAGCTTGGGCATGTATTCATACCAGAACCCCAAGAAGATCCTCATACTTTCCTAGAGTTCAAAACTTTGCACTGTTCTTCTTCAGACTGAGATGGAAATTTTCACTTTGAACTTTTGACACTGCAAGAAATATACTGAATTCAGAAGAAAGAAACATCTTTATATCTTTTTCTTCTTGTGTCGAGAGGGGCACAGTCCCTCTTTGGAAACTTGCAGCCTGCTTTTTGCTGCCAGTCAACTCCCATTGACCTTTGCCATTACACAGTAAGGAAAGTTTATTTTTTGGACCAAAGCCTGTACCTTTTTTCATCTATCTCCTACTTTTTGCCTCATTTGTCTTCTTGACCCACCCTATCTTCATAGCTTTTAGAAACAGTGTTTAATACTGTGCTCCCTTCAGATTGCCCCAGGAGGATGGTTCTGCCTTCTCAGACAATCCTTAGCAATCTTGCTGCCCAGCTCAGCACATTCTTAAGTGTTAGCAACATCTTTGCTTGTTCTGTATTTTCCCTGAAAAAGGAGGTGTCAGAGGACAGTGTCCTCATCAGATTTACTTGGTGTGTGAAATGGAGGGGAAGGCATGAGGACATGGCTTGTGGCTTCTTGGTAATAGGACCTGCTGCCTCTAATGCAAAAGTAAAACATAGCTGCTTGGCAGGATGAGGCTTTTGAACACAGAACAGGTTTGGCCTAGGCTCTGCAGGAATGAGCTTCATTATTCCTCCTAGTGGCATGTGTCCTGTGCGCCCTGCCCTGAGTCATGATATCTCTCAAGCCATCTAGCTTTTTAGGGCCCTTAAACACCTCAGAAGATGCTGGAGACTTCAGGGATAGGGTAGGCTCCAGCATTTCACTGGATGTGTGGGATAGCTGCTTCTGACAGCACTCAGAATGACTCAGAAGGAAAATAGGTGGCACGAGGTAAGTCTGTGCTGGAGACAGAGCTCGTTGCTCAGTAAATACTTGTGCACGTAAAAACCACACCTTGGTTTTCATTTAAGAGCTACTGCAACACATTCTACACCTGACTGGTGCTGGCAGTGGTGGAATCCCCTGAGCTCCTGTCTGATTTGTCCAGCTGTGTCTCCTCTTGGTGCCTGTTCAGTGAGAGTCCCAGAGGTTGCCACCTGTCCCATCCACTCATGGACAGATGATTTCCAAACAGGGACTAAGTGGAATGAACCTGTGAGCAGAGCCTGTGCTGTCTGTGACGAGCTAGTGCTTATCATTGCCCTCAGTATATCTGTTTCCTTCAGAGAGTCAATTCCTTTCAGGAGCATAAATGAAATGTGACTCTAGGATGCCCCAGGGGATTTTGCACAAGATATAAGTGATTCCTACTTTTGTTGATTTTTAACAATGTGTTGTATAAATTACAAAAACATGAGGTTGTTATCTACTTGTTCTGTCTGTGGACATAAAGAAAACGTTGAAGATCGCTTTTGAGTGTATATGCCTCAACCACGCAGAGATTCATGAATCAGTTACAGTGTGTGTTGGGAAATATATTGTTAATAAAATGGACTTGGTGAAATGAAGCATTAAAAATGGATAGAAAGATACTAAAAAACCTTATATTAAAGAAAAAAAAAATCAAAAGCTGGAAAGGACATGACCTTCTTATGTCAGTGATGGTTGTTGTTATTGTAGTGAGAGGCTTAATTCCTGGAAGGGCTGGAGTGTTTTGGGTTGGCTGACTGTGTCCTTCATAGTAGTCTGTTTGTCATCTCAACTTTTTCCTGAGAATGGAATTTGGATTTCTAGCCAAAAACATAACTTTTTTTTTTGCTTTGCATTGAGGTTATATAACAGATGGTGAGCTAAAATGCGCTTGGTGTTTCAAAATGATTTGATGACTCATAAAACTGAATAACACTTTTTCCTCAGATCATGTTTTGAGTCTATCTAGGGATGAGTAAAACTGCTGAATTAGAGGAATCTCCATATAAAATATTAAGCAATAGAACTGTGAAAATCTGTTGGGGTTTTTTATTTTCATTCATTTACCTGTGGCTTGTGTTGTCATAGGAAGTATTTGAAATCTCATAGAAGAACAATGTGCAGTTCCTCAAATGTTTAAGGAATTTCTATAGCTCAGTCAACAAGGAAACTGCAAATGAAACCTTAAGGCTTTCTGAGAGTTCAATTATTAGATGTTTTAAGTGGAACCAAAAGGAAATCTCTCTCTTAAAAACTGTGATTTTCTCACAGATTTGGAATTGGTAGAAGTCAGGAAAAAAACTCTAGAGGGCCTATTGGGGAATAAGTTGTTTAGGTCATCAAGTGCCCGTCCCGAGTACTTGTGCAATGGGCAAACTTTCAAGGCATAATTCCATTGTTGGAAGTTTCACACCATGGACCTATTTGGTTTCTGACAGTACCATCCATCCTTTTCTTGGATGTTGTAGGAGGTGGCCTTAGCTGTTTCTGCGTCTACGTTGGGAGTAAGATAATGTCACTAACTGTTAATTAGGTCTCGGTAATGCATATTTGGTCCAAACGCTCCCTGGTCATAGTTCAGTCTGACCATTGTTAAGAAGCAAGGCCAGGCATGATAATCTGCTGGGAGCAGATGGTATTTTCTTGGGATACCAAGGAAAAAGAGCAATGTTTGTGGTCTTGGCACACATTAGTGAGATCTGGAGAGAGACACACACGAGGCTCTGGACCTGAGCAGGTCTTGGTACCCAAAGGACTGTCTGAATCAAGGGGGCAGACAGTTCTCTGAGCGCTCAGAGGACCTGACAAAGGTGGTGTACGGAGGTGGCTACTAACCAGCTTTTCAGTTCAGGTTGAGAATTTTCCCTTCAGGACAAACTGTATTTATTCAGCCCTAACAGGAAAACTCCATTATCATACCTTACTACTCTTTCATATTTTTAAGTTAACATACACATTACTATAGAAGAAAGCAGGAAACTCAGAACACTTCTGTCTTTCAAGTACACAAAAGTATATTATGTATACAGAGAACATACAAGTTTGAAGGGGCTCTTAGGCCTGCTTGTGATGTTTACATAGAGAGTTAGTATTGCCAGTCTAGGTGTATTGGTGACACTTGCCTGAAAAAGAGATGCTATCCCTTGGATTTTCTTTGTGTGTGTGTGTAAAGTTGTATTTTTACTCTGTATATTTAGTAGCACAAAGCTTGTTTTCCTACAAGTTGCTCTATTTTCAAAGATAATAGGTGGATGTTAGAGCTCCAGCTTTTCTTCCTGATATTACATGTGTGGCTCTATTTGCATTCTCCCAGCCCATGTTTTCTCAGATGCAGAAAATTATGTAATTAGTTTTGGGGTCTCATACCATCATTTCAGTGATGTTTCCCATTTAAATTAAAGGCCTGTTCTTCTACCCAATCAGTAATTGTCTAGATCTTTTAAGATCTCCTTCAGCTTGATTTAATTGTTAAACATTAATTTAGTGGGAAAAAGGCTTCAAAGGAAAAAAAAAAAGAAAAAGAACTGCTGGAGGGGCAAAATATTAATAGGTGCTTAAAAGCAAAACAGTAATTCTTCCCTTTCTAAGCTTGCAGCCCTTCAGGCCTTGCAGAAAAGAAACAATTGACTGTATTACAGGATTATATAGGTTTCATTGACTTAAAATGAACTGAAAGCAGCTGTAGGGAGATTTACCTCAAGTCTTTATTATTAGCCATATGAGGCAGAAAGAAAAATAATGTTGTGTTTGAATCAGAAAATACAATTTTGAATGGTGGTTTAGAAAAGGTTAGATAAAGAGAGCATTACTTTTCAATAGGGAAAAAGGTGAATAGAAAAATTCTGTTATGCCAGCATTACATACCATATGAAATATTTCAGCCACCAGAAAAAGAGGCTATCTTATACTTGCAGAATCTATGTTTTCCTTCATTTCTGATGGATAATCTTTGGGTTTAGTACACTTGATATCTCCTTTACTTACTAATGACAGTAATACTTCACTCCTTTGAACACTTCTACCATGCAAATGGAGATAAAGATCAAAAAAGTGCTGCTTTTTTTTTAAAGGAAAATCCTTCTCATGTCTGCATCTCATTGAAAAATACATTGGTACAGATTTCCCTCTAAGATTTCTGCCCTTGGTTGTTAAAAATTATAGTCAAGAAAGAGATGAGTGTTTTTAATTAAAAAGAGGAAAAAAAGCAGCATTCAAAGTCAGAATCTATTCTAAAGTTCCAGACTATTTCCATACTGTGACATTTTAAAAATATTTAGGATTTTTTTTTTTTACCTGCAATAGACTCTTCTGGAATCCATGCATGTCATAGAAATGCAATCATTAGCAGTTCTTTTCTAAACTCTCTATGCTCAATACCTTCAGTAAATGAGGTTTGGTGTGATTCCAGTGATGTGCTGAGAAAAGGAACTGCTGCCTCTCATACTTGGGTAAAAATGCTGCAGTGTTGAGTGGTAAGGCATCTATAAATACACACATCAACGTGAATTAAAACTGATGCTTAACATCAGTACCAAGCTATTGCTATTTCAGAAAATACAAAACTCTCTGTTGTATTAGGATTTCTGGTACAAGTTTCTGGTTTCCTGTAACTTACCTTTGTGCAAGGTGATCATGTGTAGTCACGTACATCCTGTGAAGCTGGGTTACTGAAGGGATTCTGCCACACATACTAGACTTTATTTTCCTTTGGAATGTTCAAGTGAAGCAGTTTTATGTAAGTGTATCCACAATGGTACTCATTATGATGGATGGAATTGTGTGATTCTGAATGTTATATTACCTCTATATTACTTTGACATTGCAGCAGCAATATTTCAGCAGAGCCAAACTGGGATTTAGAGATAAGAAAAAAATAAACAAAATAAAATTCTATGGATATAGAAGAAAAACTGGATTGAAATTCTCATTGATAGTAAAAAATGTTCTTAACCGTTAGATCAACTGCTCCATAGTCCATTTTTGACTGGAGCAAAAATTAAGCATTCTGGGATGAGGAAGAATAATTCTGTGTAACTATGAGTGCCTGCTCTCAGGCATAAAGTTTCTTCTATAAAGTCTACAAAGTGAGATGTAGCTGATTCTGTCTGAAGCAGTGTATCTTGGAAATACATATTGCTTCATTTTGATACTCTGCAGAGGCAGAGTTTTCCTATGTTTAAGTGCTGTCCATATTCCATTTCTATTTTTATGTCATATATAATTTTTCAAATTATTTTCAATGGGGCAATGATTATTATTTTTTTTATTATTTTTTTTTAGATATTATAAATGCTAACTTTTTGAACTTGCAGCTCTGCCATCTTAATTGTCTATTTTGAGTGTGATGTATTTGTGGAAGGAATGCTCTCAACTCTGACATTCAGGGTCAACATGCCATGAACTACCAGTTTTTTTCTCTTCAATTCTTACATCATTCACTAAAGGGCAATCTTTCAACAGCAGCATAGCAGTTATTGCAAAACACAACTTCAAACTGGTCAACCTTACTTCTGGATTTTAAGTTAGAGAAATACTTTGTAGAAGAAGTAAAAGTTGGGTTTTTTTTGGTTTGTTGTGTTTTGGGTTTTTTTTGGGGGGGGTTGTTGGATGGTTGGGGTTTTTTTTGTGTGTGTTTTTTGGTTGGTTGGGGGGGGGGGTTGTTTGTTTGTTTGTTTTTTGTTTTGTTTTGTTGCTTTTTAAAAAATTTGTCTTCCAGGACTACTATTTGCTTTTAAATGGTCAGCCATGGTTCCTAATCAAACTGAATTCAGATAACACTCTGTGTGATTTTTGATCTAAAAAGTTTGGAAAAGGTGTATTAGTGTAGAAGAAAGCTTAGCATTTACATCTCAGTTTTGATTGTAAGGGACTTCTCCAGGTCCCGTAGCTGCTTTTTTTTTTATTATTATTTTTTTTTTTTATTTTTACAACTGAGAAAATCAAGATGCAGAGGGATTAAACAACTTGCTCAGAGTGTCAAAAGGAGCCACTAACACAACTGGAGCTGAACACTGAATTCCTGTCCTATTGTTCACAACACTTAGATCACAGGCTGGGAAAGTGACAGTTGCTCTGGCATTCAGAGGAGTTTCTTCCTGGAATCTCACCCCTAGTTTGCTTCTCCAGGAAGAAATCCTAATCTTCTTTATCTCCTACAGTTTCCAGTAACTACCTCCTCCCTCACGCTATCAGTAGACACTTCTTATTATCAATACTACCTTCTAGTAAGAAGTCCAGATGCCTGCCACTGTGTGTAGGAAGTGGATGCTTTCATTCAGGTTGATGCATTTCATACTTGAAAGTATTCACTTCTAATTGAAACTTCCAAAAGATAAGATTTCAATAAGGGAATCTGGTGCATTTGCTCTAGATGTGTTGTCAGACTTGTTAAACACCATCCCCAAACACTAGCAGGGGTGGGAAGTGGAGAGTGGCTATAAGTGACCTGGCACACATCTGAATCATTTGCACATCGGATATAATTACTTGATGTGTCCATGCATTTACAGTGCTGTAATTGCATGTTCGATGCACTTTTAATTATATCTGCTGAAGAGAACAGAAATATCAAACAAAATAAAACATTGCTAATGAGAAATTTTAATTTTGTCCACATAATCACAACTGTATGTACTGTGAATTTAGGTTAGTGTTGTTGATGAAGTGGATGCTGCTTGTAGGATGGGAGTAATCTCCCTTCTTGGAAGTGAATTCCAATTATTTGGGCATAAGATGTACAGAATGTTCTGTGCACATCTTTGGGCAGCGTTCTCTGTTCAGAATGGTGAGGGACATGTTTGTGGTGTTAGTGTTCAACAGGAGTTAGGAATTACTGAAAGTTATCACAGCTTCCAGGCATTTCAAGGCAGTAACACGTAACAAGAAGAGGCACATTTCCTTAAATGAATACATTTTCATTCAGTGGGTTATTCACGTAACCAGCATTAGAAGTAATCCTCTTTGAATCTCAGTGGCCACCTCCTACTCCTTCCCTGTCAGTCTTCATCTCCTGCAAAAGCATGAATTCAGGCTTCAAAAGAATATTAGTTTGGCTAAATCACTGTGTAGCTTTCTCTAAGAAATACAAGAGAGATTCTACAGAATTAAGAGTGAAATAGCTCAAGGTCAGTAACTCCTAATACCTAATATCCTAATATCATAATCAAAGTATTCACGTGTTGTGGTANCTTCCTCCTCCTTTTTCTTCCTTTCCCTCTTCTCTCTGATTTTCTTTCTTGGTTTTTTTTAAATTTTTCTTTTCATGGTAGGGAGGTATTTGTCTCAATGATATGAAATAGTCATCTCTTTTTATGTTAATTTATTTTCAGACAAGGCAGATCACACTGCTGGCCATTGTGCTTTACTGCATTGCAGAATATAATGGAGAGGGACAGTATTCTTTTTGATGTGGTTAATCTCTGTTATACTTGTGCCTCTCGTGAAAACTGCACTGTGTCAGAGAGTCTTTTGTAGCCAATGGTGACAGGAAGATCAACAGAGAGAGGTTGCTCCATTAACCTCTGAAGTAATGAAGTTGCATTTCAGGCAGTCAACACTCCTGCTGCCAATTTATTATCATTTAAGAGGAAGTGAAACTACTTCAAGCCACTCTAGTGTCCACATTTTGATAAATACACAGATTGCTAATGTTCTAATGCTAACAGTCAGCCTTGAGGGGACCTCTAATGGTGTAGGATGCTGTGGCTGTGTCTCTTCTTTGCCTTGCAACATGATCAGTCTTCAGCACTGAGAAAACAGGCTAAGCCTGTTTATTTCTGTACAAAAGAAACCACCTTTATCTGTCCATGTGGAAAAGCTGAAAGTGGAGAAATTGTTAGATAACAGATGTATGTAAACTTTCAAGGAGGTTGAATTCAGATCTCTGGAACTGCTTTTATTTAATTCAGGTTTCCCAAATGATTCAAGTTTGTAAGGGGATTACTTTCCACCTTAGCAACGGACATAGCCAGAATCTTGGGAACACACTTAAACTTCCAATTTGGCTAGAATAGAATAGAATCATAGAATAAAATAGGAAAAAAATCTGCAGGATTGTCTGACCTTATAAGATTTTCATGACCAATAGTGAAATCCTGTGAGAACAGTTTCTGAGGAAGCAATAACAGTAGTCTACCCCAACACAGCAGTAAAACAAGCTTGTAAAAGAAAACACTGCAAAACTGGCATGACCATACCCCCATTCTTCCTGAATTCTGCTCCTAGGCATGGTCTTTGGCACATATTTTTTCCTGCTAAAGGTAGTGTAATTTACATGTCTGGCTTTCCATAAGTAGTGAAAACACTTTTTATATATAAAAGTCCAGGTGGTTTCATAGCCATATCATACATTCCTTTTCTCCCAGGGTGACATAAATAGTTATTTATCCACAGTATTCCAGAGACACAGAATCAAGGTGGCTAGTTAAGTGCAGTACGTTCCTGCTGGTGCCTTGCCAGATTTCTGATGTATTTGTATTTATGCTGTGGGCCAAGTTTTGCCTGCAGATGAATCTCTGTTTGCTTCCTGGAGTTTGACATAGCTCCACTGAAATTGAATGACTTGGGCTTTGGACGGATGCTTTTAGTGTCTTTCGTCTGTGAAGAGTAAAGCAGAGGAACGTTACCTGCATTTTATAAAATGATATTGTTTATGAACAGAATACTCAGCCAGGGCACTGTGCCCATTGTGCAAGAAGACTGGATTCTAGCCACTCCTGTCAATAGCTGAACTGTCTTTCTGTCCCTCTGAGTTGTAACTCTTCCTGCTGTAAAGCAGATTCTCCGTCTTGCTCCCTTTGTCTTGCCTCTGCATGACAGAAAAGCCCTTGCTTGGGCTTTTCTTTCTAGAGCAATGGTTGCCAGACTATGCAGCAAATGGCTGATGGTGCAGAGCGCTGCCAAGGATGGGAGCTATGGCTGCAGCCAGTACAGTTTCTCACTGCTCTGTACCTAACAGACAGCATCCTGAGGTCTGTATCAATGCCAGACGATTTAGCACGATGCTGCAGTGCTTTGCTGTTTGCCAGAGCTTGTTACAGACCTGGTGCCAGAATGAGGGCCACAAGCATCTCCCACGTGTGCCCCAAAGCTGCATTGAGAAATGCAGCCTGCAAAGTTGATATATTTTTTCCCACTCTCTCTCTCCTCCCATAACAGACTTTTCTTTGTGCTGAAACAACAGGTATCTCAAAACTCTCCCTTTTGTTTTTAGGCAGAGGGCTTTGGAAAGGGCCCCTTGCATGTTAGAGCAAAAGGTTACATCTGAGCACCTGAACCGACACACAGCAGTTGGCTTTTTCAGCAGCTTCCAGCTGGGAGTGGGTCAGAGGAGCTTTGCTCTCAGCTGGGCATGGCTGACAGGCCTGGAAGGACCCAGGGCTGCTGTCCACACTGCCAAGGAGACACTGCTGGCCAGCAGCACTGTGAAGGTTATGGCACTTGACAGCATTCCCAGGAAAATGTTGTGAATATTTGGGGGAACAAGGCAGGGAATTTCTGCCACCTGCACAGCTGGTGGCAGCTGCAGAGCCCTCAAACTGCCTCCATGTCCTGCTATGTGCTCTGCAGAGTTTCTGCAAGAGCACGTCTCAGAGGAGCTGGGAAAGCTGTCAAGAAATCCATAGCAATGCTAAAACCAGAGAGACACCAGCAACCCTCTGTGGGTCAATACTGTTTCCACACTCTTTGCCCTCTCAACCCCTCGCTTGCTGGATATAAGTAGCATTCATAAAGCAAATGAAACCCTGCGTGTGTGGAGAGGAAGACAGCTGGAATACATGTTGTGTGGTATTGTGGAAAGATTTTGTTGGCATCATTATCAGTTTTTCAGGTAGTGAAATTGTTTTCATTTAGCAAAAAAAGTGTTTATATTTCATGTGTGTTTTCTAAAAGGTGAGACAGGATTAGGCAATGCTGAATTTTAGTTTCTAAATCTACAGTTTGTTATTGGTTCATGTCTGCAGCCTTTTTATGTGATTTAAATATACAGTTCACTAACCCTAGCTTCTTCCCTTCTATGTTTAGCCAAAGAGAACTGTTAAAGAATGTGAAATATATTATTTTTTGGCACCGACTCACAACTGAGCCGGTGAACTTTTTTGTACTTACGACTAAAATTAGATTCTAACTTCCAAAAATTTATGACAATTGCTCCTTCTTGTGGCTTGAATGTTGACATATAATTAATTTAGGATTTCTTCATGAGATTTCCTGTCTAGGTTTGTACCTGTCACAAAAATATCCTTGGAAGTTTATCTAACAGCTGTAACACCATGAAAGTCGATTGAAATTTAGCAAGGAGATTTACTGGGGCCAACAGGAAGTGTTCAGAGCAGGATGGAATAAATATGCAAAAAGAGCCCTTTTATTTCAGCTCTTTTAAAGGGTCCCAGTACAGGCAGATAATGACATAATCCTAAAAATGCTGACAGTGTGTCAAGCCAGCAGCACCAGCACAGGAAAGGATTCCACAAGCATGGATTGGCACTTTGCTAAATTATGCACAGAATGGAAATATGTCTGTTGCTTAGTCCCAGCTGCCCCGAAGGTTTCAGCTCATATGTTTGAGAAACCAGATATATTTAATGGGAATTTCCCATGAAATGGTTTTGAAGTCTATTTTGTTCCTCTGCAGGATTGAAGGAATTCTGAAAATTCAAAATCTAGGTTGCAGTGGCTTGAGGGACTGGGCAGTAAAACAACAGATGAAGTTTCCTTTAGATAAATGCAAAATGAAACATATGGGAGAAAAGCAACCCTAAAGCTAAGCACCAAATATCAGGATGTGAGTTAGCTGTTAGTGCTCAGGGTATACAGATTAGAATTACTGTGCATAGTCCTTCAAAAACTGTATTTGAAGCAGTAATCGTAAATCTATAGGAAAGAGATGACTAAACACAAGGCCATTCTGAACCTCTGTACTTGTTCAAGATTTGCCCACGTCATTGCTATTCTGCACATTTCTGACAAGCCACTGAGAAAGAATAGAGAGCACAGGAAAGGCTAGGAAAAGAAGGATGATAAGGATGACAGGGAGTTCAAATTGTTTCTACATAATGAGAGGCCATTGCAATATAATTCTTCGGTTTGGAAGCTGAAATATGAGAAGCCTCTAAAACCACGAATAGCCTGAGAAGTGTGAATGTGAAATGATTGGTAAATTTTCCCACAATGTGAACACTTAGTGAAATGAGCAGGCACTGGATTCTAGACATTATACAAGCAATACTTATTCAAATATAGTATAACTGTTGCCTAGGCTGTCCGTGCCAACCATGGAGACCACAAGGATAAATTAAATTGCAACAGTGCTAAATGTTTGTGGATGTTGATGGTTATTAAATATGATGTTCTGGGTTTAGCAGGGAGCCCTGAATTTCCAGGGGCATATGCATTGCAGGGAGCCTGGAGGAGGTGCTCCTTGGAGGGGAAGAGCAGGCCTAAGGGAGCTAAATTAGAAATTATTACTGGAACAAGTTGTACTTTCTATGAGCCTACAAAACAATTTGTGGCCATTATTGTGGCAATGCCTGGTGCTGGAAGTCCCATACTTTGTTCTTTACAGTGAGGGTGCTGAGACACTGGAACAGGTTGCCCAGGGAGGTTGTGGATGCTCCCTCCCTGGAGGTGTTCAAGTCTAGGTTGGATGAGGTCTTGAGTGAGCTGTACTAGTGGGAGGTGTCCCTGCCTATGGCAGGGGGTTGGAACTAGATGATCTTTGAGGTCCCTTCCAACCTTACCATTCTATGAGTCTATGAATTAAAAATAAGATTTCATTTAATGAAATGAAAGATCTCAAAACAATCTATTGGAAAAATATTCTGCAAAGGACATGAGTAATCCTTCTTTTCCTTTTTTATATGCCCTAGATGACTTCCATGAGAAAATTACTGAATTTTTATTCATTTGGTTTTTTACATGATTGTAAATTGTTGAACTCTGCAAAAAGCTATTTCTGGCCTTAATGAATTCTGATAAATGATGATAAAAGATAAATTACAGTTAGGGTATATGCTACAAAAATTCACTTGTTCAAAAGCACAAATAGCTTTACACAAATTAATAAAAACTTAGTTTGAGATGATCTGTGCAAATGTTTGTAAAAACAAGGGTTTCTCATAAAAAACTGCAGTTAAACCACATTCTTTGACTTAATATTTTAATTCCTAGCCCTCACAATACAGTACACTAAAGTCAACTATGACCTCATGGTCCAGCTGTGCTTTATTTGCTGAATTTCCCACATCTTTGTGTTCAGCTCTAATGTTCTCTAAACAGCACAGGCCACTGGGTTTTATACCAAGTGTACAAATATGAATGTGGAGATGTATGTAGCAGTGGAGACCTACATTATGACTTTAAGTTTGGATAGAAAATTAGGCAAGACATGCGCGTGTAAGGGAAAAAATATAATCCAGGAGATCAGAATTAAATGAGCTGGAGTCATCGTCCCTGGAGGTGTTTAAAAGGAGGCTGGGTGAGGCATTTAGTTGCCATGGCTTAATTAATTAGAAGGGTTAGGTGATAGGTTGGACTTGATGATCTCAAAAGTCTTTTCCAACCTGGTTAATGCTGTGATTCTGTGGCTTGTATTTACAATAATTAATGAACAATTGAGATGTGTTATTTTTTTCCCCCTTCTTGCATTAGTTCCATTGAACAAAGTTTCTGGAAAGTAGTCCTTGTCATGCAGGTGTTTCAGTGGAAAAGGTTGTTTGTTTTTTTCTCTTTTAAAGTATCAGTTTTGTTGCTACTCCCTCTTACCTTAATGGAGGAGCAAAATTATTATTTTTCAAATAGCTTCTGTGTGTTAAGTTCCAGTCTGGGCTTTACTTTTTCTCCACAGTGTGGCTGACACATTTGTGCATGTAGAGCAAGAGCATCTTCTGGTTTTGTTTTGATGTTTTTACTTAGCAAATTGTCGTCTCAAAAAATGCTTTTCTTCTTGTGTTTTATCCTGTTCCAACCATCAGAATTGCAATACTCATGTAAAGGAGACGGTGATGATATCACACAGTGTCCAGCTACAGTATAATGCTACCACTCAGCAATGAGTTGGTCAGAGATTAGCAACAGAGAAAGAAAGAGTGGTAAAAGAATGGATGGAGAGAATGGAATAAAAAAAAAGAGTGGGGAGAAATAAATCTTAGGTAAGCAGAAAAAAAATATAGAGAGAATATAGAGGTCTGTGTGCAGTTGAAATGGGAGACTGAGGGAAAAGAAATGTGCACAGGGTTATAGACATTCTCTAGGAAAAGATACTCTTTGGTGTAAGTTGTGATTAATGCCAGAACAATCCTTACTATCAGTACAGGCTGGGGGATGAGGTGTTAGAGAGCAGCCCCATGGAAAGGGACTTGAGGGTGCTGGTGGACATGAGCAGACAGTGTGAGCTTGCAGCCCAGAAGGCAAATCACATCCTGTGCTGCGTCAAATGGAACGTGGCAAACAGCTCCAGAGAGGTGATTCTGCCACTTTGCTCTGCTGAGACCTCACCTGGAGTACTGCATCCAGTTCTGGAGGCCTCATTATAGGAAGGACATGGACCTGATGGAGCAAGTCCAGAGGAGGGCAACAAAAATGATCAGAGGGTTGGAACACCTCTGCTATGAGGACAGGCTGAGGAAGCTGAGGTTGTTCGGCCTGGAGAAGAGAAGGCTCTGACGGGACCTAATAGAAGCCTCCCAGTACCTGAAGGGGGCCTACAGGAAGGATGGAGAGAAGCTATTTACAAAGGCCTATAGAGACAGGACGAGGGGCAGTGGGTTCAAGCTTGAGAAGAGCAGATTTAGATTAGATGTTAGGAACAAGTTCTTTACTATGAGTGTGATGGAACACTGGAACAGGTTGCCCAGGGAGGTAGTTGAAGCCCCTTCCTTGGAAACATTCAAGGTGAGGCTTGAAAGGGCCCTGGGTGACCTGATCTGGTGGGGATGCCCCTGCTGACTGCAGGGGGCCCAGACTAGATGACCTCTAGAGGTCCCTTCTGACCCAGACCATTCTATGATAGATTGTAGTGATTATTTTTGCTCATAAATGTACTGCTCTTGCTTTACTAAACACAGTGCAACTGCAGTGCATCAAGCTTTTACAAATGCATCAAGGAGAAAATGTTGCCTTTGTAATTTCTTCTGGTTTCACAACTTAAGTTCATGTCTTGTATAAGTTTACTGCCATTTGACACTTGCATGGAAGATCTGACTGTCTCTTTTGGAAGTCTTGCAATCTAGGCCTCTGCTCTTGCTAACTCTTCCACACTTGAATGTTTTTTGAGTTCAGAAACAGTTAAAGAGATGGTCTTGGCAGATGGAGGGGGAATGAAATTTTGCTTAAAGGAGGAACTTAATGCTATTGTTTCCCTTTATGCAATAGTCATTGTTACTGGTATGCTGATAATTGTGGGTCTTTGATCTGCATTGGCCTGCACAGAGTAAAAAGGATAACCTGTGAGGTCTCTTTCAGAATAGACTCTTAAGAGTCCTCTTAATGGTAGGTGCACATTGAAGTCTCAGAGTAAAAATTAAAGCATAGGCTTATATGTTTACCAGAACTGGTCCCTAAGTCTTCCCTATCGTGCACTGAGAAATGTGTGGGCAGACCTATAATTGTGAAGAAGCTCATAATATTGGGGCCTGAAGTTTAAGAATTGTTGCGTAATTAGACCACACAGGATAGATTTCAAAATGCTGTGTGTTGTTTGGATGGGTATTTAAAAAATAAGTAGCTGTCAAGCGTGTATGGTCATGTTCACACTGCCACACACAGTCATTGTAATGCTTTAGCAGCTCAAGGAGTTTCAAGTGGATCCAGCATTGGTCTTACTTCAAATAGGCCAACTAACACTTTCCCTTAGTCTCTTTCTTCTTGACATTAAAAGATGCGACTGTAAATATTGCAACTCACTTTTATAGGTAGGTCCATATCGTGAACCATGTAAAAAAGTATTTAGGATCATTTGGAGGGGAAGAAGAGGAAAACACATTTTGTGTATGGTTTTATATATAGAAAACAAGCTTTTGGTATATACACCAAACTCTGAGCTGTCTTTTTGTGCATCGATTTCCTTTATAGTGCAATTATTCATAAGCATATCTCACAATGTCCTCCACAGCATAATTAGTGTTTAAATGTAACTAATAGGATAACTTTTAAAATACAGGGATATTAACTTGCAGAACAAACTAATTGGATGGCATGTTAACTGTTTACCTAAGTTATGAAGTATAGATAGGGACATACAGCTGTTGCCACAAATATTTAGATCCACAGAGCGATATTCTGAAGCTCATTAACTTATTCTCAACTTTAGAAGATAAGCAATCTATGGTGATGGGAAAAGCAGATGCAAGGCATTAGATGCATCTTTATTAATTTTCTTCTTATTATTTGGTTAAGAAAAAGATAATCCCAGCAAACTTCTGCCAATTTACTGGAGTCATCTGCCCTAAGGACACCATGCTATGCCCAGCATTTCCAAGAAGACTTGTCCTCTCTAGCCAAGAATCCAGCCTTTTCCTAAGGGAAGAAGTAGGCCCACACATGAAGTACCTCAAACCTGCATTCAGCTCTCACCACCTCTCTTCCTCTCAACTCCATCAAACCTTGGGTACTTCAAAAGAAGTATGGCCCTTCTATGCCTGCTCATTGGCTGGAATGCTCTGGGATTAAACCTCCTTACCACAACCACCAAATTTACTAGTATTTACTCTGGTACAACATCTAGTAACCAATATGCTTATAACAACAAATTGTGGTGACAGCCACAGTAACTGGAGTTATCCAAGCACAACCACCAGCCAATTTTAGCTCTTAAACATTGACTGACTCTAGTAGGATACATGAAGTGAAAACCAAGTCATACTCCCTACAACTAGACAATGTGTGAGATTTTCACACAATCCCAAGCACAAATACAGGCTGGGTAGTGAATGGCTGGAGAGCAGCCCTAAGGAAAAGGACCTTGGAGTCTGGATTGATGAAAACCTCAACATGAGCCTGCAGTGTGCACATGCAGCCCAGACAGCAACCGAGTCCTGGGCTGCATCAAGAGAAGCGTGGCCAGCAGGGCAAGGGAGGGGATTCTGCACCTTTACTCTGCTCTTGTCAGACCCCACCTGGAGTACTGTGTGCAGTTCTGGAGCCCTCAGCACAGGAAGGACATGGAAATGTTGGAGGGGGTCCAGAGGAGGGCCACAAAGACGATCAGAGGGCTGCAGCAGCTCTGCTACGAGGACAGGCTGAGAGAGTTGGGGCTCTGCAGCCTGGAGAAGAGAAGGCTTCGAGGAGACATTAGAGTAGGCTTCCAATATCTGAAGGGGGCCTACAGGAAGGCTGGGGAGGGACTATTGACAAGGTCTTGCAATGACAGGACAAGGGGCAATGGGTTTAAACTGGCAGAGGGGAGATTTAGACTAGATGTCAGGGAGGAAGTTCTTTCCAGTGAGGGTGGTGAGGCACTGGAACAGGTTGCCCAGGGGGGTTGTGGCTGCTCCCTCCCTGGAGGGGTTCAAGGCCAGGTTGGATGAGGCCTTGAGTAACCTGTACTAGTGGGAGGTGTCCCTGCCTATGGCAGGAGGTTGGAACTAGATGGTCTTTGAGGTCCCTTCCAACCTTACCATTCTATGATTCTATAATTCTGTGATTTTAAGAATTTCCTTCTAGTACCACATTATCAGCAAATCTAAAAAGATGACTGATAAGGAAAAAAGCCTACAGATTCTAGAAATTTCCTTCATCCAGAGAAAAGCCACAGCTACGACCTTTGCTTGGCTCAGGTGAACTCCTAATAACAGAAACAAAACACTCCTTCATCTCTGATGGCCAAACAAAGAATGTGCTTTGCCTTTGACATCATTTCTGTCCCTCCAAAAGGAGTGGCCAGTCATTTTTGTGGATCAGCAAGTTGGAACTTACTGAGCCCTCAGCAGTGCTGCCAGCAGCAGTGAGATGAGTGCATCCAAAGGGTGACTACATCTGACCAAAACACTGTTACCTCACCCATGAAGAAACAGGGGAGGGCACCAGTGAAATGCCTGTGGAGAGAAAGAACAAAAGATTGCCAACCCTTTTCCTCCTCCAGCTGTGACCTGTCTTTAGCATTCTCTGTACATTTAACCTCTTACATAAGCTTTAGCTCATTTGGGAATGAGGGCAGTGACAACACGTAACAGGCCTGAGAGTGAAACAAATGTTTGAGATACACAAGTGTTCAGCCAACTCATCATTTGCTCTGTATCTACCGACTCCTAAGTCCTGGCAGTGATGAATTTGCAGAGATGTACAAAATGAGGGACCACAATGCAGTTCTGAAAGGCAAACAGCAGCACCTTCACAGTTCAGGGACCATGAGCATCAACAGAAACCTTGCACCACTCCCTGAAAAAAAGCATAGTTCTTAGGGAGATAGGGTATTCTGATTCTTATCTTATAGTAGGTTTTATAATTTATATATACCCCTCAGTTAAATCAGTTGTATCTTCTTTCCTTCATTTAATTAATCTTTTTTTTGTCCATTTTACATTTATTTTTTTTTAATCTGAATGTATAATGTTTTGTCTTAAATGACAAAAAAAGCCAAAAAACAACAACAAAAACTCCACCCAAAACCAAACCAACCAACCAAGCAAGCAAAAATACAAAAAAACCCCAAACCCCACGACCGAAAAAACCAACCCAAAAGCACAAACAGTGGGAAGCATTGATTTAAATAAGTGGATGTTCATAAATGAAACTTGTCCCAGCTGAGATTTTAGTGGGTTTGTTTTTTCTGTTTTCACTTTGTGATGGATTTCTAGCAACAGAGATTTCTCTATCCTGTGAAAAGTTTCTCTTTTAAGAGAAAACAGCATCTTGAGGTTTCCTTTTTTTAATCAAACAAAACATGCAGCAAGTTGCAATTAAATTTCAGTTAACAAAATGCTAAAATATACCCAACCTCCATCTGCCAAAAATAGTTTGAAAAGCAATTTCACATCCCTGACAATGACGACTGTGTTTATGACATATTTCTGGTGCCATATTCCGCTCTCCTATCACTGCCAGCTTGCGTCCAGTATTTAGAAATAAAACAGAAACACATTGAACTTGCTGAACTAGATGTTGCCACACTGCAGCTCTAATGGGCTTAGTGACCACAACCTACAGGGGCCAGAATGTGTCAACAGCAAAAGGGCCAACCTCAATCACTGTCTGTGCTTTTACAAAGTTGTTACATGTTTAATTCTTTGCAGCTTAGTTCTCCTGCTGTTTTGGCTGCTCAAAACCAAGGCTCATATATTGCTGCAGCCTTCTCTACCTCATATAATGCCACAAAGGTCCCAGCAGGAGACCTTTCAGTGGAGCAGACAAGCCACAGGCTAGGGCAAACAGGGCATCACAACTTCCTAATAAGATGACTTATTAGACTGGGGGCTTGACACAGCTTTTATTTAACCACTTCTTTTCCCAGCCACTAGAAACATGAACTGTCTGCTTGGAGCACAGCAAGTGGTAGGTGGATTTGAAGCACACACTGCCACATGCATTCAATCCAGTCTATAAGTAGAGGATCGTTTATGATGCCATCTTTATCGCTACACCAATGCATTAATTTTGCTCTTGAAGTTAGAATTCCAGCCACAGCATTTTTATATTGAATTAACTTGATGCTCTCCTCTGGATTGGTCACTGCCTACTCGGGACTTTCGAGTGGGCTTGTGGAGGGTTGGCAGTCAATGGGTTAAACGACTGAAAAGGCAGGATCAGTTTCCTGCCTGCACTTGCAATGGCCTAAGGCAGTGCCTGCTGTTCAGGAGTTAGAGAGAGTGCCTTGCCTTGTCCCAGGTGGCAGACAGGCAAACCATGTTATTAAGAAGCAGAGATCGCAAAACCTTGATCTTCAAAAAAGGCCCCTAATTAGTCCCTAGCATGAGAATAAATGGCATTCCACATCAGCAAGGATGAAAAAGGCTCCTTCAAATTTCATTAAGTAATCCCTGCTATTGACAGTTTATAGGATCACATTGGGAACTCTTGTTGCTGGAATCACTTTACTCGCAAACTCTTCTTTATTTTTAACTTATGTTGGGGAAAGACAACACCAAAAAACCAAAAACGTGGAAAAAAAGAAGTCTTAATGATCTCACATGCTGCATCCTAAGGAAGTCATAAATGTCCTGACACAGATCTCCATGCCCTGCACTGCTGAGTCACTGCTGCCTCTGTGACCAGCTCTTGGGCCTGCTGGAGTCTATAGAAACTTTTCCATCATTTTCAAAGTGCTCCTGCTCAGCTCATCAAAGAGTGATAGTATGAAACCGTCCTTAACATTTCCCATAACCCCCTTTTTAATTCTGTGTGAAATGACAGATTGAAGAATATGTGCTGGGTTTTTACATATTTCTGAAGAGCTTTGATTTGGACTAGACACGTTTTAAGGAAAAAAAATGTATATCGAAGAGGGAGGGGGGGAAAAAAAAGAAAAAAAAAGAAAGCTATCTTTCAACTGCTATACCACTTGTCTCATTTTGATTTATAAACACTCCAGGTAGAGGAGGCATCCTTGTCCAAATAGTCTCAAGGTTCATAAACTTAATCTAATTTTATCATATAATCATACAGTAGTTTTCAAGGACTCTCACTCTCTAGAGTGCTTGAATCCATTTGATTTTATTCATCCCAATGGAATCTGCTTTTATCCCCAACTCAGATTAACAATTCTGGCATTATAACAATATGGAAAGTTCATCACATTCATGCAGTGATTCTGCCACCAACTGCAGAGCTTTCTGAAGTTTACTGTATAATGAATTAAAAACATAAATAGCAACAAATGGGATTAAATAATTACTTTGCCAGCATTGGAACAAAATATTTTTTTTCTTTATAAATAACTTTTTATACTGATTTTTTTTTTCAACCTCTCTCAATATTTAATTAAATCACCAAGTCTCTGGATTTTTCTTTTAAAATATATTTTACTCATGTAAAATATATTTTAAGCTTTATTACAAGTAACTCTAAATTATTGGAAAATTAAAAAGAAAATTGGTTCTTCTTTTGCAGTGGAGTTAATATGATATTTTCTAGCTTCTCAGAAATACACCCCAGAATTGCTATTCAAAATCAAGAGTTATGATTATCAGGGATATTTAATGTTATTATAAAAAAGATTTGTTGTTGGGATTTCAGCTATTGATTTTCTGAAATGATTAGCGCATTAAGAGCAGAGCAGGACACCTTTGCCTGAGTATTCCTGAATGTTGTCAGACAGCTGCAGGTCTCCCAGGTAACATTTCCTTAAGTGGAGTTTTTAAGAATGACTAAAATTTGTTCTCTTCCATAGAGGGTGTTTACTTTCTGTGCTCACTGTTCTCCAGATAATGTGCAGTGCTGCACTTACCGTTTGAATCAAGAAACTTCCCTTAGCATTGCTTTAACTTGTGGGCTTTATTGATTTGAGATGTAAGAAATCGTATATGGCAAAGCTTTGGTTATTTTAACTAGTTCTAAACAAGAAAGACTAACATCAGTTTTGACAACAAACAAACCCAGGTTTTGTTCTATTGGTTATGTTTAAAAGATTCCAATTTCAAACCAAACACAACTTGTGGTTATTCTGTCAGATATTTATACAGCCACTGGGGCGCCATAGTTATGCACCGCATACATCATTGTATTTTTAAAATGTACTTAATGAACATTTTTTCTTTTCTGGTAACTACTTCATTGCCTTAAATGAATGCATTCCAATAGAATTTGTAACAAATGAGCACTTTGTGTTTGCATTAATGCCAAACACGTTTAACAAATTTTTAACAAGGAACACTGGCAAAAAGCCAAACTCCTAGAGGGACACTGAAGGAATGCTATAAATTTAAACTAGATTTTACCTTTTCACTTGGCTCAACAAGTGTCTTAGGTGTCTTTGGCATCTCGGCACCAGAAGTTTTTTACATAGCTTAGATGCAACTTTATGTCTCACTTCTTTCTCTTCCTGGCTGTCCTTGCTAGAGATTTTCACATTGATATAACAGGCTTTAACAGGTTACTGTGTTTTTTAGAAAGCAAGAGGTGGGGTTTCATTCTTTCCACGAGACTTAGGCCAGCAGGAAGTAGCAAGAACAGTAGTTATTGTTGGGACTGCAATGACAGAGAATTTTGAATAGTACAGATCATGCCATTTTCATACCCTATGTTGAGGGAACTGTGTAGTGGGAAGCACTCCAGCAGATCCGCGCTACCTAATGTTGTTTCTTGTGCTGAGTTGCAAATATCTGACCTGTGATCATGTTTGCAATTGCACTTCAGGGGCAGGGGAAAAGCAGCCCACAGCACTCCCACTGCTAAGAGCTCTGGACTCACACAGAAGCCACGAACAGACTTTTGGCTAAATCAAACATCTGGGGGGATTCTGCAGTTGTTAAGCTATGCCCACATGGTACATGTCATTACAGACCTTGGGAATCACCTAGTCTGTAATACGTGTTCATATTAAAAGTGTTAGAAGTAGCTCAACAAACCACATGCTTGCCCTTTACTTGTAACTTAATATATTAATTTATTTTTTACTATGTTATTTCAATTTTAATCAAATGCAGAGACTGAAAAATAATAATACTTAGCACTCATTCAAAACTATTAAAGTACATTACAAACGCTAAGCCTTGCAAATTCCTCTGAGGAGCCTGATCTTATCCCTGCTATAGCAAAAAGCAAGTTAGACACAGAAAAAGCATATGACTTTTTCATTAGGTCACACAATAAGCTATTGGCAGGGACAGGATTCAGACCTGTACCATGCCAGGACTTTGTCTTAGTTAATTGTGTCATTCTTTTCATGGTTTTGCATAGACAAAAGTAAAAACTGATTTTTTTTTTCTTTTTCACTTGAGAAAGACTTTCTGATAGCCTTATTGAGAAAACCTTTATGATAGCCTTCTTTTTTTAAATACCACTTTTCAGCCTAGTTACTTGTTTCCAGAAAATGAACTAATTTCTCATCATTAGTTGCTACTGTGATCTCGGTAATCATGAGTCTATAAAAGGAAACTGAGGAACTCATCCTGACAGCTTTTTCAAAGATGTCACATTACAATACAGATACCGTATTATAGCTTAAGAAGCAGAAATAGCCCTAATAAGTTTTCATTAATTATATCCTTTTCCACTAACGTTTGGTCAGATACCAACACCCTACAATAAAGTAGCTATTCCCTCTCTTTCTGACTCACTAATTACCATATCAGTTGTTGGCCTTTTATGTAGGTACCATGTGTAATAGGTTAGGAGAGGGCAATTTGAGCCTATGTGAATGGGTATCTGTTTTTGTATCTGGGTGCTTGTTGCAAACATTTGGAAAGCATATGGAGCATAATGGACATTAACCCAGATGTCAAAAATAGCCTGCATTTTACTACTGTTATTAAACAGTTTCCCCTTTAACCCCTTTGTGTTTACCCACCCCCTCCAGCTTGTTTCTGCAAATCACTGCTGAGAGGAAAGGATTGGAGGTAAAAAGTAGTAATCAGGCAGGTGTCTCTATCCAAAGGAAAAACAATCTGAACAAATATTTGTGGGCTACTACACTTTTATATCTTCACATCTTTCTGCTGTTTTCATTGACTGGTGTCTAATGGACTGTCAGAGGTGCCAAACTCGTAAGACATGAATTTCAGCTGCAGCACTGCTGAATCTCGAGCCCAATGTATGTTACCAAATTTTATTTCTGCTTTAGAGGTTCAGTGACCAAGTACAGCATTGAAGAAACAAATATAAATTTAATTTACTCAACCTCAGTTGGTATTCGACAGCAATATCCTTTTATATATTTATTTGACTTACTTGAGAAATACTTTGCATTTCCTACTTGTGGTGAGCAAGTTTTTGTTACACTTCCAATACATATTATGGTTTCCTGATGAATGGATGGGTTGATTAAATGCGTGGGGTTTATTTGGGGGTTTCATTCTGTAATAAAATCCCAGGGAAAATTTGGGGTGCAAGCCAGAGAGAGAGATTTGTAGTTTTGATTTGTTGCCATTCCTCAGATTGGCTGCTTTATTCTGGGTTCTTACTTGTAAGGGTATAAATGAGTGTTAATTGCAGAGGAACTTCAGCTTGTAAAATACCGAGTATCTTGTAGGTTTGCTGTGATTAGGCTTTAGCAAACCCATTAAAAAAAACCCAACTTACTGATGTTTTTGTGCTCTGGTTTCTGGAATGTACTCTCCTCGTTAATTTATATGTGCGCTTCCTATGCCTACGTATCTCTCTGAATGATGATTAAGAAGTACTCTGGGCACAAAAGAATGGGAGCTATGCACAGTTCATGAAATGTAACGCATGCTCTGACTTAGTTTTCATAAAAAGTTTGCAAAGATTTTATGTGCCAGAACTAGTAACATGATCTACTTTAGGAACTCCCTGGCTTTCCAGCTCTGCAGAAGTAATTTTTCTTCCATTCAAGGGCCAGATCCAATACCTGTTAAAATCAGTGGGAACCTTTCCACATTTCAGTGGGCTTTGGATTAGCCCCTAAGTGTTTTAAGCAGGAGAACTGTACCAACCTCCCACTGGAAAAGTAGAACTATTCACCTGAGTTCGTATTATATAAACCAGTATAGGTACTTGCCACAGAAACATGAACTTGAAAAAAAGGATTTAAAATAATGTAGGAGTTTATGCTGTAACCAATGTTTCACTTTATGCACATTAAAGGAGGCATTTTTGTTAACTAGTTCTATTTACAAAACAACAATTTTTCAGCTGTAAGTGTAAGCAATTCTTTGAGAATTTCTCTTTCATGAAGTTGGATTGTTTAGGAGCTTCTAGGGTTACATAAATGCAAGGGCAATAATGGAGAATCCCATATATATCCTATTTCCACTTTTCTATAAATAGAGTCAATGAACAAATGAATAACTGCCCTGTAAAGCTACCATTTAATTCCCCCCACTCATCTGATATACAGGTAATGTGAATAAGACTAATTCACAGCTCTCTGTTAAGAATTACTGTGCCATTTGCTTGCAGCAGAGCTAGCACAGCAATCATTCAGGCTTCACTCTGTAGTCTCGCTTAGATATGGAGCCTCATCCAAAATCCATGGAAGGTAGGAAGGCTCTTTGTACCAACTGACTCAAGCTTACACCTGTTGCTTCTCATTCCTTAGCTATCAGTGATGCCAGCCAAGCCATGAAGAGTAGCAGTCCAGTCACTGACTAGTGACTGCATGACTGAAAAATGCCTAACAGATTGCTATATCTGTAAACTTCTATAAAGCTGAGGTTCTTGTATCCATAAAGCCTTTCTCTGCTGTTTAGAAAATTGAAGTGGACTTAAAGTGTTTAAAAGGCAATGATAAAACCTGCTTTCAGTACCTTCAGTCCTGGAGAGTTGCTGGAGGCACTGTGTATTCCCACTTGCCATGGAACTCAGTGGAAATAAATGGATGATTCCTTTCATTTCCAAATAAAAATACTTAGTTTTATTAATAGCATTTCCATTCAAAGCTACTGTGCTTACAGAGAAGATCAGAAGATTTGCCCTTTATAGAATCACAAGCACAATACAATTTCACATCTTCAGAATTTGAAATCAGTTAGGGGGAATCTTGTCATATCAATCAGCTGTAAAACTAATTGCCACCCTCTGGGCATAACAAGTGGGCTCAAATTAAATTTAAATCCTTACTTAATCTTTGGTCTCTAGAAAAGTAATAGAATCACTGATGTCTATGAGAAGCTTGATTACATAAGAACAGGATGTTCTCATGTATATATAATTCAATCATGTTATTAATTGGAATATTTTGTTCCCTTGTTACAGTTGTCAGAGGAACTAGTGAAAGAGGAAGAGAAAAATGTAGCAGTGGAATGTGACGATGATAATCTATTGCATTGGATCTCCAAACATGACCATGACATTCTGGAGAAGATCACAGATGCAGAAAATGAACACTACAGTTGATAGCTAATGAAATGCTGCATTAATTGGCATTTTTCTCCATTTTTTTTTTCTTCTTTTGTAGCCTACTATGAAATTAGATACTTTGGAAAATAACAAAGGAGACTCAAGCAGAAACAGTAACAACTTCACTTCTGTCTTTAATGGGTCTTGCAAGTTAGTCAGTTTTCACAAAGAAACCATCTATCTAGAATATTATAGTTTAACAAAGTTCAGTTAAACAGATTATTTAATTTTTGGTAAACTGATATTGATTTTAGTAAGTAATTCAGATTCTCTTAGATGTGGTATCTGCATTTGCCAATTTTACCTAGTCGATTCTAAAGTATCACTTCTATTGCACTAGATTATCAAAGAGGTATTAGTAAAACGCTATATAAGGGTGTTGGCATTAATCTTACCCCCAAGTAGATGTGGGCTTTTCCAAAAAATTATAAATTAAGCCTTTACCCTCCTCTATTTTCTTGTATCTACTGATAGAATAATAGTACTTAAAAAAACAAAACAAAACAAAACAAAACCACAAACCAAACCCCCCAAAAAAACCATTGATAGTATAACTGGTATTAAGCTCTGGGCCAGGTTGGAAATGAAATCAATTTTTGGTACTAATAACTGATGACAAAAATTAGCTTTATAAAAATAATGGTGTGTGTCTCTGACAATGCATAGGACATCTAATTTGAGCATAAATATAAGATATATAAAAGATGTATCTATTCCTGGATGGTAAAAGCTTGAGGCATATGAAATACATTATGTATGTATATATATGGACATATACACAAAGATGTATCAACCTTTTACCATCCAAATGCATACAGGTTTTCAACAATAAAAGCTGGGACTCTTAACAANAAAAAAAAAAAAAAAGACAAAACAAACCTAAAGTTAAGATTGCTGTGAATACAGTACATGCACTAGATCTTCTGTAAATGAGGAATTGTTTGTTATTGTTTTCTATATTGAAAGACCTTCTCCAACGTGGATCCCAACAAATCTTAGCTGTTAAAGAAAATACCAATGAACAAATAGCACTTGAAGGCTGTTTGCGTCAACAAAGTGTGTCTAGTAAGAGTAAATTTAAAGCACATGCAAGGAAAAATAAAAATGTGAAGTCATTACATTCAGTGAGAGGATATAGCTGATAATCAGATCTTTACCACTTCTCAAGGAGAGGATCCTTATGACTCCATGAATATTTTCAGTCAGTCTGGCAAACATGTGCAAATGTTTGGCTGTTTTATTGAGGCATCTTTTTGTCCATGGAAGAAATGTTTCCATGCCGATGGGAGTGGGAATAGAATATCTGCATTTTTAAAGGACAAACAATAAATTTAAGCATGGGTGGCCTTAATCCTTAGTTTTTCTTTGCTGCTGTAAAAAAAAAAAAAAAGAGGAATTTAAATGAATACTCCTAAAGTCTTGCACTGAATTTAGAAAAAATATTTTTTGAACTCGTGGTGCAATTAACCCTAAACATCCTACATGAGCCATACATAGTAACCCCCTTTAAAATTATTGTCTAGAGATATTTTGTTTATTTGTACCATCATTCTTGGTGCAATCAAAGAGCAATTTATTTGAGCAGGAGTCCTGCTGGATGCTACTGTCTTCAGTAAAGAGTAAAATGTATAGAATTAGTGTAGTATAGATAATCCAAATTTCATTCATGTTTAAAAAGTTTGTCCTTTAACTACCAATGGCATTTTAGATCTTTGTTTTTCAAACAGCAAAGCTTTTGGGAGTATATTTAGCACATATGACAAATGTTGCACTTGGAAACTCAGACAACAAAATTAGTTTCTCATGACAAATTTGTTGTCACAGTAGGGGACAATCGTCTGTGTCTCTTACAATCAGGTCTTTACCTTAACTCTGCAACTGAATACTTGAAGTAGGAAATAAACTAGGGGGAAAATAGGGTCACAGATATAAAGCTGTATAGTTAGATATTTATATGTATGTGCCAATTTTGTCACAGATATTATTTTAGGGGCATTTTTGCTCCGCTCATGTTGGTAATAGTATCGATCTAAACTTTTATCAGGGCCTACAAGTTAGCTCCTAAAGAGGAAAATTTTTTCTAACATTGCTTTTTTTCCTCCCCCTCCCCCCCTTTTTATTTTTCCCCTTTCCATTCCATGTGATACTCTATGGTGTTCAAAGAAAATGTTTTCATATACTATAATAGAATCTCGGGGTTTACAATAAACACTGTGATGTTGGGAAATATTTTATTTGAGCAATGTTTGGTAGGTTCCCTTCCCCTCCCCCCCCACAATGTGTAAAGAAGCAAACCAACTTTTGGTTAACATTTAAGATAATGATTATTATTTTAAGGTGAGATCAGTCTTGTACTGCACATTCTTTCTTTCATTTAAATGTACAGTATGACTTTTGTATTTAATGACTTTTGTGTATCCAGTATGCACGTACCTGCACATTGACTTTCATTTGAAAGTGGGTTTCAATTTACTTTTTAAACAGTGTTTATGGAAAGACCTCAGATGTGTTGACACAACCTATATCTGCGATGTTTTTTTTGTGTGTGTAGGGTGACGTTTGAATGTGATGTTCTACAGCAATGGGTCAGTATTCCCTATTTACCTTAGATCCTCATTTGATAGTGCTTCTTGTAATAATTTTTTCAAGTGAGTGGCATGTTCTGGATATTGATATATGGTTAAGGACATTGATATGAAACTAAGGAATTCCTAGAAATACCAGTGGGCATGTATTAGACAGTCATTGTAACTTAATGTCTAGTAGAAGTGTAAAGTACCAAGATATTTAGAGTTCATAACACTGTTATCATGTGTATGGGAAGTATTTAGTGTTGATCAGCTTGTTTATATTCATCAAATAAACTTTGTTTCTTTCTGAAATCAGTGTTGTGTCATTAAAAGCAGGTTTAATGACTATTAAAAAAAATGTGTGAGAGATGTTTTCCACATGGTAAATCTATCTCACTCCTTATTTCTCTAATTGCTACCATTCAAAGTAATTTATCTTCCTGTTGTTACTATCACATAAACTGTTTAAGAAAGCATAAAAAGGAAAATGTCTTCTAGGCCCCACTCCCAGAAATGCTTACAAGCAACTTTACTGAAGTGAGGAACCATTTTCTGGATTGGGCTCTTAGAAAGCAATATGCTTTTGAGTGGGTTTCTAAAACATAATATTCTTGTGTGACCCTGTGTAATTGCATAGAAAATTACATTTTGTTTATGTACTTTACTGACCAAAAGCCATAAGGTGTGAAATTCTCTGCACAGTCAGCTCCTTTTTCAGCTGCCTGGTAAGTGGCTCCCCGTTTCCATTATGTTCTCTTTTTTTAGAAAAGGAACTTTTGTTGAACAGGAATTTCTTACCTCATAGAACTCTCTGGACCAGCTCAGGGCACACACAGCAGGAGAATAAAACGTAAGTAAGTATGCATTTTACTTAGGTTATTTAAAAACACACAGTCTCTTAAGCTCTGTTTCTTTACCTATAAATTAGTTTGCTTGGTAAGAGAGTACTATGTACTAACATAGGATATTAAGTTTCACTTCTAGCTGCAGCTAAATATACATTTACTGTGTATTCTACTTATGCCTACTTAGCTTTGAGTTGCAATACTATAAATTCAGTAGCAGTTGGTTCTATCTTCTTTCTAGACCTGCAGAATTTTTCAGAATGGTCCTGTTCTGTGCTCAGGCAGTGTCCTTATTAGGGGACTCTCCATCCCACTCCACTGGAAACACACTTGGTTTAAAAATTCTATTTTCAGTGTTAATCACTTCCTGCTTCACAGGCAGCTCCTACTTCCCTGCACAGCGAAGGAGACAATATGTACCAACATGCTGGACTGAGGACTAGAGAAGAAGAGCAATGGATCTGGGGAAACTGTAAAAGGCTCTTGAGCCCCATTTTCTGTAAGAGTATTTTCAGAAAGGAGGGCCTAGGGGAAAGAGTAGGACTAGCGTGATAGTGTCTGTTGGGTGCCTCAGGAGAGGAGCTCCCCCGAGATCAGGTTTGCCTACAGGAACATCTCGCTTCAAGCTGAAGTTTGAGTTCAGTCAAGAGCTCCTCCAGTCCTAGGAGAGAGTCTGAAAAAGGGTCAACCTCTTCTTGAGACTGAGGTGTCTTCCTAAGAGAGCCTGGTTGTTCACTCCAGACAAGCCAAAGTAGCTACAGGATGAGCAAGCAAAAGTGTAAGCAGCGGGGGTCATTGAGGGGATGAGGCCATCTGTCAGCTTGCATTTCACGCCAGCATGTCAGTTCAGATACACTTCATGAGCCCGAAACAGCTCCATGACAGCACAAGCTGGATAATGCCAATTGCAGAACACCTACTGCATCTCCTGGTTGTCGACACTGTGCTCCAGGTCTAGGATTTAACTCTGGAGGAGCTGCACTAAGTATGCACACTGTGTCCTGCCCTGTCAGAAGGTACAAAATAGAGGGGCAAAGAACTGCATGACTTCATTTCACCTGTTGACATGACTTCTCCAAAATACAACATTTTTCATAACTAATGTACAAAATCATTTTAAATAATGCCAAGTCAGGTCTAAGTATGTAATACATTTCCTGTTATGAAGTCAGAGGGAGCCACGCACATCACCCATATGTGAAAAAGACAGCTAATGTGGGGCTGCTATAGAATTCCTTTCTGTGAGATTAGAGTGACATTATTTCATGCCTACAATTTTTCAGATAAGACACCTGATTCTGAAATGCACCTTTTCAAACAAGAGGCAACCTCTGCCTTCACCAGGAGTAGTCTACAACACATTGCTACAGATTGTGTATGTTCTAGAGGCACCGATGCAGCAGTACCTCTGTTGAGAATTCTGCCCTTGGTGGATGCAATTGCAGAATCAAGGGCTGGTTTTCTCTGTCATTACATTCCCTCTGCTCCTTGCTCTTCAAAATGACTCTTTCTTCAGAATGATATGAATCTAAAACCAGATCACCGCAGATGCAGGGGTAGTGCAGGCAAAGTGCCGGTGCGTCCCAGGGACTGTGCTGGTATCCCGTTGAAATGTCCCTGACTTTGCTTTACTGATAGCTATGCCATAGATTCTCACGTAGCTACAAGTCTCAGGACAAATCCAAGAACTTTGAACCCATCCAGTTTCTAAGAGAGGCGACTGTCTAACTTTGAAAAGGCTGTGCTCTTGGTGCTCACCCCAGTGAGGCCAGCAGACAGCAGATGTTCTGGCAGCTGCAGGCTGCCTTGTGCTGCTGGAGCCGGGGCTGGGGAAGAGCAGCCAGCTCCCTCCAGATGGAGCAGACAGCGAAGAGCCGAGTGGGAGGCTGCAAAAGGGAGCTAGATAGCTCCAGATAGTGGAGGACTGATGATGTGTAGTTCCACATGACCTAACCAAATTTTGAGAGGCTGCACAAGAGAAATAATCATCAACCCACAGTTAACCTGAGTTCAGTAAGAAGCCTTCTTGTTGTGGAGAATAAATAGAGAGGAAATACCTATGAAGAATGCATGATAGTGTAGAATGGTAATTATTATTGTTTTTAATTTTAATATAATTTGGACAAATGCATTACATAAGTGAGTTATCCAGGGCTTGCCAAGTATGCAACTAAACAGTTATTATAGCAAATTACACTATCATCTAAACACCTCTGTTTTGGCTCTTACTTGGCTTCTTTTGCAATAAGATTTTTTTTTTCTTGATTATTCTTGTCTAATATTGCTGTATTTACCACTGTGGTTACCATGGAAATAAAGAACATCATGTCAACAGCAGGCATACAAGAGATTAAGAGCATTTTCTGAATTTCATGAGGAGAACACCCTTGCTAATGAAAAGCTATCTGCTTCAGTAATTCTTAATATAGTTTTCAAATCTATTGATTTGTTTCCTCACATGCATTTTATTATAGGCTTTATATTTAATTTTAAACTTCAAAAAATAAAGAAAAACAGCTGAAGTAATTTTTTTTTACATGGACAGATTTTGGCTAGAGGTTAACATAGGCCAAAAGAGAACACAGATCTGCCCTGGAGCTCTTACAGTTTTATTTTGTTTTGTTTTGTTTTAATAAAAAAGATTCTTATATCAATTCATTCTTTTCCTTATGCATAACTCTCCTGCCCACTGTACCTTCTCCACTCTTAGATCAATCAAATGTGTGAAAGCAGGATTGTTGTCAGTCATGATAAGGGTGTGCATTAAGGGGCTAATCCAAACTTTACTGAAGCAAACTGAAAGACTATTGTTTAAAATTAAGTTTCTGATTGTACCCAACTTGCTTCTTTCTGGAGCAAATGTGTACATTTACAGGAGCATGGGGCCAAACCATTTCCTCTATATATCAGAATTTGAGCTAAGTGTAATTCAGATGACAAACTGCCTGACTTTTTGAATGCTTTATGATAAGAAAATACATCTTAGGTTTCATTACTGACGCTCATTTACAATGTATTTTGTTTATAGTTGTCCTGAGTCTGTTTCTAGGTCAGCACTCTACTCCTACCAACTCCTAACACAGTCTTTCATTATAGTGTCTCTACATTATGGTGGCTTAGCTCATAAAATTTGTTATGATTGAATAATTCTCATTCAGTCCATAAGTTAGTTTCCTACTGCTATAGATAGATTTGCTGTTGTTTCAGGTGTAAATGCATTATGCTTAAGCAGTCTCTTTTCTAAAACAAAATAAATTCTGACCAATCTCTCAGTTGTGGTTACTACAGGGGAATTAAAAAAAAAAAAAAAAAAAAAAAAAAAGGCAGCTCTCTCCCCTCTTAATAACTAACTCCCATGGTGGTACAGGTTCTAGAGGATTTATTCCAATTCTGATGCCATTCACCATGTCAGAGTTACTCTCACTGAAGTTAAACAACCAGTCCCAGTATCTGAAAGCTTAAAGTTGTAAATCTCCCTTGTGAATGTTGCCTATGACAGGGAAGGAAAGACTTGCATAATTACCACTTGTACTTCCTCAGAGAACATGAGCTCAAGTCTAAAGCAAGGAGTTTGGTCAATAAAACACTGAGGTCTGAAAACTACAGGAAAAGACCTGTCCAGCTCATGTGATAAGGACTTTTTTTCTTGGTTACAAGAACATGAATATGTCAGTGGAAGCCTTTTCTTCAATCTTGATTATTACGCAGGTATTAATTTTTCTTCAAGATTACCATCAGATATTACAATCCACAGGTAAATTAATTGATATATCTCATAGTATTCTAGGTGAAGCAGAGTGCACTGGATATAGTTAATCTGCTAAAATATAGAGAACTGTTTACTAATCTGACTGTAAATGTTACTACATTCATTAATGTCTTTGAAACAGGTTAAGAATTTAAAGTCAGAGAGCAGGAGAGACATGCTGTTTCCATGAGTAAAACTACTGAGGTCAGAAAGAATTACTCTCAGTTCTTATCAAGTGAGTAAGGGGTATTAGTGCTTGGCATTTTGGGCTATAATTGGCCAGATGGCTTACAGAAGAGTGCAGCTATTCATGTGAACATATTTTGCAGGACTTATATCTTGAAATCAACTATAAATGCTTTTGGGGTAATGCTAATGCTCATAGTCATACACTGATGCCTTTTCCTAGCAATCCTTGTCCACATCTGTTCTCTACACAACATCACAGGGAATGATTTCCGTTGAAGTGTTTATGCTTTGCTGCTATTCTGTTTGCTCTTCTCCGCTGCAGCCATCAGAGTATACAGAACTGATTTTTCTACTTTCTGCAGTGCTGTGCACGTTTTTAAGCTCGAAATTCCTCACGCAGAAGTGCCGGTTGGGGGTGCACAGAGGACTTTGCATGAGGCAGAAGGCACCTAAGGTAAGACTGTCTGAAATGAAACACATCCTTCAGTCTTGGACTTACCTCTGGGTCCTATTTTGTGCAATATGAAAACGCTCTCCTTCCTTTGCTTGATGTGGGATTTGAATATAATCAGGAACTTGAACTACAGAGACTGAAATACATTAAAAAAAAAAAACTTATCAAATTTTCCTGATATATATCAGGTTGCCATCAGTAGTGTCCCAGAGAATTAGGCAAAGCAGGAAATATTAAAATAGGTTGTTTGGAAATGCTGTTTTTTTCAGAGATGACTTGACAGATTGGCTCAGAGGTAATTTTTTTGCTCTCACTTTTGAAATCCCAAATACAAATGCACACATATTTGTTAAATAAAGTGATTAGTGAGAAATTGCCCTGAAGGGGTATTTTCTGCAACTGATTCCTTGGACCTTGACACCCTAGCCAGTTCTAAGAACAATTTAGTTTACTTCACAACACAGACATTAAAGGGAAGTCTGAAAATAAAGTAAATGAGATATTTGAATTCATATGGAAGGGATGGTGCCTCGATGTGTGATAGCCCAGTACTTTCAGGAAGGTCAGAGAATGGGACAAATTTTAAAAATGAGATGTTTTTATTTTGCTAGATTTCTTCCTATTTGCATATTCAAAACTTTCATTTGTTCCAAACAAAATGGCAATTGAACAGATAGTTTTGATGTTATGCACATCCTACTTGCATTGCAGGAACAAAGATGAAAAGGACAATTTTTCTTTTTAAATTTTTTTTTTTGGTGAGTGCCACATCTTAGTACAGTTTTGTAATTATGCTACACAGACAATATTAACAGTTCTTTTTAAGTACAGGATATCATCTTAAAATGAATGCCACATTTTTAAGAAGGGCTTTTTAACAAATATTTTTTTAAAAATCTGATTTCACTTTGAATTAGCTTTCAAAATCTAGTCCAGATATATGTAAAGAATATAAAATGTAAATATAGTTTCTAAAGTACTACAGTATGTGAAATTTATAAATTGTTACATGCTTTGCTAATGCAGCTGAGTGAAGCTTAGTCTCAGATCAGATAGAATCTTTCAGATAAATCATTTATGACTAGATGAGTACTTATCCAAAAGTCAAATATGTGATCATTTACAGAGGTCACTGCCTGTATTCTGCTCTGTGTTCCATAATCAGCCGAAATAAACCCCAGGAGTCCCTCCTGATTGTATACTCACAGGGTCACAGTATAATAAAATACTGCTCAAATTGTATTTCAGACAAGGAATGCTTTTCCCAAGACAATTCTAGTCTCAGGGACAGGACTGTCAATGTTCACTCCAGTGCAAATGGCAAGTATAAAGTCCAGCATTTGGAAGGAGATCACCCTACCTACTTAGTGGCAAAAAGCCCTGCTGTGATACACATGTAACTACTTGATTAACTTTTACAATGTATGTTCTATACTTTTTTTTTTTTTTTTAAGAGTCAAGCTGGGGCTTATAACTAAAACACCTTTTTGATAAAGAGGAGTACAAAGACAAAACTGAAGAAATTTGGAATATTTTCCTAAGATGGTGTTTTAGGATTGAGAGTGAATATTGTTTGGGCTCTATGGGAATAGACATCTTTGTGATAACCTACTCACGATAATGCAGTCATCAAAATAACTTCATAATAGATTGTCAAAAAAAGAAAAAAAAAAATCACAGGCTGATGGGAACTGCATGGAAGTGTACTTCTGATTGAAAAGTAGGTAGGGTATTAGCCTCTGTGATATTTCCTTCGTTCTGTAGAAATACACATAACTGATCGTGAAAACTAAATAGAAGTTCTTCATAAAACCTTACAGAAAGGAACGAGATTTTGTTTTCCCTGTGGATTTTACTACAGCCAGTAGCACAGCAATACATCTACCTCTGTTCTGAGCTAGTTACCCTGTAAGCCTCAAATGTTCTGGAAGAAAGTCCAGGAATTATGAAAATATTAGAAAAACAGCTGATTAAATAAAAACAAAGCAAAACAAGACCCAAAAAGCTTGCTAAATTGGCAACTCGTGATAAAGACAATGAGATAAGTTAAACTGCAGTGACTATTACCAAACAATTAAGTGGCTACTCCTGTAGCTACTCCTTAGCTTGGCTGCTTTGTTAGAAGTGATACCAGGGAGTCGCCACTCTGCTTTGAACCATAAGTTACTACTGACTGTTCAGGTGGAAGAAATGCTGTGACCAGGACAGATGCCACTGAGGCAGGGCTGGGAAATTACCGTAGCTGTTCAAAGCACCACACCAAACAGTAATAAGTACCTGTCATCATCTCCCAGAAGAACAAATACAGCTATTTGAGAAAAAACTTTACAGTGTCCTGTGCTATTATAAAGAACAGGAGATCATTTCCCATCTCCATGGGAGTGCCAGCTCCAGTTCAAACGCTTTTTTCTCTGCCTTGGAATGAAAAAGCAGAACAAGAGGAGTCACACAGATACAGGCTCCGGACTTTGACACCAGAACTCAGGTAGGCTGGAGCACAGCAAAGGCTTCACTGCAGAAGCTCTCATCCACTCCATTGCTAAGTCCTGCCTAGAAGCACAATACCCTTTTCCAGAACAATGGTCTTTGTTTCTTCCAAGATTATACTTGGAAGATCATTGTTTTTGTCAAGTCAAAAAGTGGCAGTCTATAGACTCTGAGCAGCAGAAGAGAATGGAAGGTGGTCCATGATAAATCAGTTTCCAACTTTTCAAGTCTGGCTTAGTGATTTTGGCAAGGGAAGTACTTGCCCTAACTGCCAGGTCTACACATGGGGCCATGGTACCTATTCTGTATGGAATATACTCAGCCTGGTCCCATGGCTGTGCAAATCAGTGTATCCTTGTGTTAGTCACTGTAAGCAGTCACACTGTCAGCCCCATTTTCTAAAGTTTTCACAATTACCATTTGAATTGAGAAAAATAATGCAGAGCTGGGACAGTCATTCACAAGGTTTGCCCAGTCAGATACTTACAGAGTTCAAAATTAGTCTAAATCTGAAATATCTTTGTAAAATGAGTTGTCAAACAATGCCATATTCTAAATAAACTAGTAAGAATCAAGGTCACCTCAGACAATAATGGAGCTTGAAAGAAAGGGTTACATTTATGCTCATGGTGCATAGTTTGATAGCTATGTTCAGAATTATATTGGCTTTAAGCAGTCAAGGACAAATACACATTGGCTTAGCTGTTATGACATCTCTAGTCCTAAGGAAATGAATTAGCTAAGTAGTCTCTAAGATAAGTGTCATATAAAGGCTAACCAAGGTCCCCCCTCACTCTTAAACACACTTTACTGATGATGTGTATTTACATATTTTAAAGAAATGCTTTGTGATATTTTGGGTGAGAGCTTCAGACAGCATCCACCTACATTCCTTCTTGAGCTATGCAGATTTTGAGGGTCTAATGTGGCTACAATCATAAACTTGAGCCTAATCTTCTAATCTTCTTGAAGGTAAGTAGTGCTATTCAGGAGAAAACACAGCCCCAGGCAACAACATACAGTTGAGACCATGTCAGGAGTGCATGTCAGATGGGTCCATGCTCATGGGAAGTCTGTGGTACCTTTTGTCTCTTCCCCTTCCTGCCTGGTTTGCCATCAAACTGGCACAGAATAATAGAATGGTTTGTGTTGCACGGGACCTTAAAGACCCTCTAGTCCCAATTCCTCTGCCAGGGGGAGGAAGAGTCCCAGTTACCTGTGGGTCACGAGTATGGCACAGCAATCACACCAACACCATGAAAATACACCAGGCAGAAAATGGGATGAAAAAGTTTTCTAAGGTAGGACATGATCCAAGGAGAATGGTGAAACAAGCATGATGTATCATCCAGCCCCAGCCTGAGTCTGCCTGGGGTGTGTTAGCAGTGCAAACAGAGTGCAAAGGCACTCTGTTCGTAGGGAGGTCTGTTTAAAGAGCAGAGATGTCCCCAATGAGATCCCTCACCTCCATAACAGGTGCTGGACTGCTTCTGCCCTCTCTTTGATGCTGCAGTTGGGAACCTGAAGCACAGTCACAAGGCAGAGACCTGTATGTGGGAATGCAGCTGTTACATATGAGTGGTAGAGGTGGGCTGTAGAAAAACCCTGTCCTTCTCCTGCTGTCTCCTGGGCAGACCCGCTCTGTAGCTGTGGTCTTCCATGCCTCAACTATTCTGTAGCTTTCTGAGGAAGGATCAGGAGACTATGGTGCTCTGTAGTCAGTGTGACAAAGCTCCCTGTCTGGTCATCTCTGGAGAATGAACCCTCTGTGTGCCTTTGTGTGTGTGTACTGGGGAGAGTTATGTTCAGGCCACTCAGAAGAAACACGTAAGAGCCCTCCAGAGTTTATGGGAGGTGCCTTTGGCCTCAGTGAAAGAAGGAACTGGTAGCATTAGGCGAGGGAAAGTACTCTGTTGTTAAGGAGTGGTGGTGGGATTGTTTATTTTTCCTCCCATAAACGTTTTTTTAAGGTTCTAATGGAAACAAAGCGAAGTATTATTCCTCTAAAAGCACTATTCTTTAAGTAAACCAGACTCACTACTTGAAACATTCCAATGACATATGGTGGCAGCAGGGGGATGGCTGAGATGCCAATAGGAGAGGTATCACCGAGATAAAGACCCACAGCTCGTAGGCAATGGCAAGGAGAGCGATGCCTGCCCCAGAGAGGCAGGAGAGGAGAAAACAGCAAACACTTCTCAGGGCATAAAGTTATCCCTTTGCTAATTACCTTCAACAACCTTGATACTTCAGACCTAAAAATGTCAGAAGCTCCCCTTTCACAATTTTGATTACTACAGAAAGAGGTCTAGGCAGATTTTTCCCATGTCCTGTCAGATGTGGAGGAGTTCTGTCCTCCTTGAACACCTCCTTCAGACACTGGCATTAGCATCAGCTCCTGTACTCACTGGGTTCAGTGTGCCAGAGCTAGGGCTGGGCACAAGCAGCTGTCTGAGGCATCAGTCTGCCAGAACAGGAAAATGATCATCACTGTGATGCACCAAAATGTAGCCTCTGCTGCTCTTGTAAGAGGACATTTTCTGACCATCTTCTACCTTGCTGAGCTCGTGGCAGTTAAGCCTCCTGCTCCAGTAGATGTGGCAAATGTTCAACAGCTTTTAGAGTTCTCATTTTTGTAAAGAATTTTCTTACATCTTAATTTTCCTCCATGACCCTGCACACACAATTGCTGTACCCGGGCTGTGACTTCTGCAATGACAGCAAGGTTTAGCAGACTTCACTAGCAGGGAATGAAAATAACTCATTTGTGTTTTGCACATTAAGGGTGAAAAATGAGTTTTTCTTCAGTTGATAGTGCAGATAAATGCTGAGAGTTTCGAGGGGGCGTTTTGTTGTGCTGTTCAGTCCTAGTAATAAGAAATGGGTATAGCTATCATCATTTCAACAAGATTTTTTTTTTTCTACAGACTTTGCAGGTTTGTACATTAGTGTCTTTCCCAGAAACTGTGACATTTTGTTACCTTGCAAACTTTCCTCTGTTGCCTGCTGCCTCTTATTTGCATCTCACTGCATTTAAAATATGTCTTCACCTGGTAAAGATGAATGCTCATCTAGACTCTGTTTCATCCTGTCTAGTGGTTAATGCTGCTCCAAAACACCCTGGCCTCTTTCAAAAACAGGAATTTGGGGTTGGGGGGAGGAAGGGGAGGGAAGAATGGACATCCATATTCTTTTAAATTGTCAGACTTTCTTCAGCAATTGGGCATGACGGAAGTACAAAACAGTTATTTAAAGAGAGAGTTTCCCATGCTGTTTCTTGCCTCTAGTGACTAAGAATGTAGGAAAATAATAATTATTGCAAGATTTGACATAAAATCATTATCTCTGGCATTTCTTTTGTAGTTTAGCCGTCTTTTGGATGACAGGGTGGTCTGCAGAAGAAAGAAGCAGCATGTTTTAGGAAAGAAGACAGCTGTAGGAAAGTACATGTATGATTTCAAAGCAGTTGCACCTAAGTTTCTTGGACCTAAAAATAAAAAATTGGCCCTGGAGTAGATGTACTGGTGGGCAAAATGCAGGTTACAGGTTCAAAATAACATGCCATACTTGTGGCCAAATCACAGAATCATAGAATGCATTAGGTGAAGGTCTCTTCTAAAAGCTCATCTAGTCCAACCTCCTGCAGTAAAGCAGGGACATCTTTAACTAGATCACATTGGTCATTATGGTTGTATTTATGGCACTCACCTAAAGAAATAATGTATATGCAGATACAGTATGCATAGCAATACCAAAGAAGCTGCAGATGGAAGATGGTCTTGCAACAGTTCAGGCCAATGTGTGTAGTGAGTCCAATACTATATATTCAAATGCCATTAACTGAAAGGACATACAGGACAATGCCTTCTATCAAAAGTTCTGCTTCCCAAGTGGGTTCTTCATGACAGAAAGCTATGCTAAATGCCCTCTGACTGCATATTTGCCATTGGCGAGGTGTAAAGATATAAATCGCCCAGCACTGCATGTTAAGATCAACAAAGGTATGCACTATTTCGATATGACCACTCCTTTGCTAAAGTGCAAAAAAATGCCAAAAAATGGCAGAAACGCATCTAAAACTCCAGAAATAATCTATTTCTGTCTTACAGAGAATTGCAGAGCTATAGCAAATCTCTAAAATCCTCCAATACTGCTCTCTGGACATGGAACAGTATCTTTGCATTTCCTATCACATTACTTAAAGCAATTTTTTTTTCTCCAGAAACCACTTTGACGTTGGCAGTAAGGAACCGGATCAGCTGTCCGGCAAACTTAAGAGCTGCATGAACAGCAAACCTGGAAAACAAAAGCCTGGGCAGCACATATGCCTGTAACACTGTCAATACTTCCCTCTCCTGCCCCCTCTAGCTTCACCCAGCTGTTTTAAATAGTGAGGAGAAATTAAAATTCTTAAAGCCTTGCAGGATGTTTGGATTTCTGCCCTTTATTTCCACGTCTGTGCGCCATAGCTTGAAAATTTGCCCATGATTTATAAATTCCCTGTTCAGTTTTCTTTTCAAATGCAACAACTAGGAATCCCGGCAACAAAACTGATCTGGTGTTGGCTTCACCTATTGCCAAGCTGTTGCTTACAGCCCCGCCTGCCTGCACTGACTGTCCCGGGCTAGGCGTTTTCCCAGGCCCGATGACATTATGCAATTACATGATGATAAACACCATTTGGAAATACAAATGTGAGAGGTAAACAGCTCGAGGCTCTTTATTAGTTTATTTCAGGAGATCTTTCTTGTTTTACTATGCAGCTCCTCCTCTTTTTACAGTTTTCTGCGATTCTTTACTAATTCTAGTGATTTGAGAAATGACCTTTAACCCGTGCAGTTTGCAGACTCCTAAAGGGGATAATTGAAATGCCACAGTAAACCAAAGGCAATAAAATATTATTTACTAGGCATAAAACTAAGGTTGGTCTTCCTAAGAGGAACGAACAACCCTTTTATTCCTTAAACCCCACATCCCGTACCTGGTACTACACCTAATTTACAAATTCCTCACCAGTCATCCCGAGGAACGAACTACAGCCTAGGCTATGAGGATGCCACATGGAAATGCTCCTCGGATATGAGGGACTAAATCCGCCGGGAGCAATGCCGCGGCCTCAGGCCACGCCCGGGCGGGCAGGTGCCAGAGGGGCGCGCAGGGCGATGCCTGACACCCCCAGCCCCCCGCGCCGCTGCTCCACCGCTGCATCAGGCTGCGACTCCCCTGCCGCGCGCCCGCTTCCTGCCTACGTAGCCGCGGCTCTCGGAGCCGGGCATCCCATTCTCAGAGGCGGCCTCCCCGAACCGTCTCTCTCCCGGGGAGGCTGGCCGGGGTAAACCTGTGACAGAGGGACGACCTGGGGTGGGGAAGACACTGAGAAAAGTGGGGATCGTGGCGAAAGGATCTGGAGGAGAGGACCTTGCCTGTCTGGCGTGTGCGGCTGCCGCTGGTGCTGGAGGAGGGCTGCACTTACCTGGCCGGCAGAGCCCCGGCGGGGCGGGCGAGATCCTGGCCCTGTAGGCGAGTGTTCCGCGAAAGCGGGCAGAGGCCGTCCGCGATGTGCCCTTTCCTCCGTTGGGCTCCTGAAGGGATTTTATTTGAACTGGAATGGCTTTGAAGGAGTGAATGCATTTATTGATAGCAGAACTGTTTGGATTTCCCCTGAGGGCTGCTTTGATAATGTGTCCCCTCCCCCACGTCCCCCCATAGACCCGCAAACGCAGGCGAATACAAGAGAAATAATGCGAAGTTACAGCATAGCTGGGGGAACGCTCCCATTTCCTGCATTTAGGTGCATGTGAGAGGTGTAATAAAAAACTTTTGGCTGATGACTGCAGAACAGGAAAAGCACTTCGAAGCACAAAGGGTCTGTGAAGCCCTCCTCGCCCGTAGTTCTCATTGGGTCTTAGATGATCTAACCCAAAGAGTTTTCTCAACAACTTGCCAAATTTACAGCGGGAAAAGGAGGCGCTGAGGATAGAGGAACAACGAGCCCGCTCAGTCCCCCCTGCGCTTGGCACTCGCCGCTGCCTCTCGTGTCTCGGAGCATGCGATGAACAAGGCTTGTCAAATGAGGCACCCGTCAGGAATGCTGGCTCAGTCCCCTCCAGTTCGGCCATGTGCGTTGCACATTGCAAGCACATGTACGCGATGGGAGCCTCCGCGGCCGACCCGGCCGGTTATTGTGTGCGTGTGACCCCCCGCCCCAGTACAACCACCGGCCGTGCGGGTGGCACAGCGCGGGACATACACCCTCACAAGCACCCCACCGGCTGGGCTAAGCGTGAGAGGGTGGGGTGTGTGGCAGCGCTCTACGGAAGCAGTTTGTGTTCTCAGGGTCTCAGTTCGGACCACGGATGTGGGGCTCAGCCGGGTCAGGGAAGGCGGTCAGAAGCGCGCCTAGGGACGCCGTGAGACAGCAGCTCGATTGCCCTACTCCCGCCCCGAGCCTGCACTGGGGTCCCCTTCGCTGCGTACGGCTTTAAAATCCAGCCCAGGCTGTAATAGGTCGGCTGTGGGCGCATGCGCTGCCGACAAAGTTGTTCAGCTGCCGTTGGCTCTCCAAACTCTTTTTTTTTTTTTT
>VWZE01019166.1:16205-44504 GCA_013396675.1 Eubucco bourcierii | reverse complement strand
TTTATTCTAAGTTTCTGGAGATTATCACTCTGCATCTGCAGAGGGTCCCGCCCGGGTCAGAGCAGATGAACGTGGCTGCTCGCGGACCCCTTGGCGCTGCGAGGACTCCATGTTGGAAAGGCTGTTGGCTTTTTGTTGTTTGTTTGTTTTTAATTGTCAATTGTATGTTAAATCGGGTGCGCATGGAGGGTCACGGAGAGTTCATTTGGGCCGAGGAGCGAGCCATTTCCCCGGCCGGGACTGGCGCGGAGGAAAGGACCGAGGTGCGCCTTCATCCTCCTGGAAAACACCCCTCTCCGCCTCTCTTCTGGGAGAGAGCTGGGCTGGGGACTCGGAGAGTGCCATTCCCTGCAAGCGTGAAACCTGGTCTTGCCCATCCAAAGTGGATGTGAAGCCGTAGTGGGGAGCAGAGGGCGTTCGAGGGGTTCCCTGCGGAGCCGCTGCGCCTCCCGTGGAGGCCGCCGCGGTTTACAACCCTCCGGAGCCAGGGCTCTGGATGCCACCTTCCCGCAGGTAGTGCTCCCAGAAAGCCAGATGCCTTCGCAGGCTTTCCAGACACCCCGTGTAAAACAGGATCACAGGCGATCCCGCGGCTGCACGGTCTGTTAAAAGCCTTCCTTTTCATCTCGGCACAGAGCGCGGGCTCCGCATGGGGTTCATTAAATACCAAAACTCAATCTCCGCGGCCCTACAAAATTGAAATCGTGCCTCACATTCATGGTAGCCAATGCTGCCATGCTGCCAGCAACTTTTCCCCTTTATTTGTTGGTGCTTTTTTGTTTGTTTGTTTTGTTTTGTTTTGTTTTCGTTCTGGTTTTGATGGCAGCTTATTAGCTGCCGCGTGCAGACGGGACGGGCTAGAGGGGCCGTGGCCTCACCCCGGGCGCAGGTGCCTCCTCGCGCCTCGCCAAGCAGCGTCGTGTCGGGAGGCCGAGGAGGGCGATAGCAGCGATGATGAGGAGCAGGAGGTGCCGTCGGAGGGGCCGCAGCTGTCTGATCCCGTCGCTTTCTGGGGCTGCGGCGGCCGAGACCGCCCCCTGTTGGGAGTGGGACAGAACATGTCCCTGAGGGCCGGGACTCTGGGGCTCCGGCCCAGGGCAGCCGGATACGTTGGTTGAGGAGCGGCTGCGGCCAGGCGGGAGTGGCACTTTGGCTCTTTGGACGAGGCAGAAGGGCTTTGGTACTGCCATGCCGGTCATGCAGAGAGGACGTTGCAAGAGGAGAGTGGTGCACTGGCCGCTAGCTCCCTCCCATCGGGGCAGCTCAATGTACACCGGGATGGCAGTTGGGCCGAACAGCTGCACATCTGTTGCGGTTCCGCTTGGGCACCGATGTCTCCGACACCCTCAGGGCTAGGGCAGTTCCATGACACTTCTTTATTACTGTTGCTGTTTTAAGAACGAAGAGGTGAAGGAAAACTCAACGCTATAGCGTTAGGGTGTCGCAGTGAGCTCGTCGCACACCTGCCTTCGTCCCGTTCTTTGCTTAATATGCCTTCGGCTTTCGTTTCTCTCCGGGGCTTACTCCCATCTAAACGGGACGGGCTCCATTCACCCACCCCCAGCAGTGAGGAGAAGGGAGCCTTCCCTCCCGGCAGGGGGCGGCCAGGGGCGAGGTGAGGCTTCGCCCTTACGACTGTAGCTCGTCACGGTGGCGAATAGCGGCGGGGAGCTACTCCCCACGCACTGGCTGTCACCGCGTGTCCGGGCAGGTTTCGTGCCAACCTGGCTTCCTGCCTAGGCGCTGCCGTCTGTCCTCTCCTCTCGACCCTTCACTAACATAAGTAAATTAGGATTAAAAGCACCTTCAATTCGGCATTAAGGGCTTTTTGAGAATGAATAGGGAGCCCCCAAGTGTCGAAATGCCTTTTTTTTTTTTTTTTTTTAAACCTCCCGCCCGGGGGGAGGGGAAATAACACCCCGCGAATGGCACTGGTGAGCGAGTTAAAAGAGTCCCGTGTAAGGACGCAGACGGTGATCGCGGGACCTGTCGGGGAAAGCGTTTGACTTCCAGGACGGCAGGCTGGTTGTTTCGGGGGCCGGGTCAGGACGCGGAGCCGCTCTCTGTCCTTCCTGATACCTCCCCGGGCCGACGCCGACCTCCGGGGGCCCGGGGACTGTCAGCGCGGAGCTCGGGGCTGACTCAGCCATCGCGGGGACCGGGCAGCACGGAGGTTGCGGCGAGATGGTTTAGGCGGCTTCCGCGCCGGCAAGCGTCTTCCGCGGCCGGCGGCGAAGGGCGAGGGCCGGCCGCATCCGCGGCACCGACCCCCCGTGGCACCGGCCTCCCCGCTTCCCGCTCGGGCTCGCTTTGCAAATCTGAAGCCGGCTTTTGCCATCCGGGAGCCTTTCGTGTCGCGATGCTGGCTTCGGAGCGGGGAGCGATGGGGTAATGCCCGACTGGAGCCTGCGGGTCGCCTGGGAAGCGGGGATGGCCGAGCGGGGTGCGGGGATGGATGGGGTCCCTCGTGTCCGGAGCGGCTATCTGGTCCCGTTCTGCGGGGTGCGGGAAGCGGCGGGACCGAGGCAGAGGGACAGACGGGTGCGTGCTGTGACCGCCCTGGGAAGGCGGCGTCCGCGGGGGGGGTGGAGGTGCGTGGGTGGGTTCTGCCCGGTGGAGCGGGAGCCGCGACGTGCTTGCGTCTGGCACCGAAGTCTCTGCGAAGAGCAAGGCAGGCGAGTCAGTCAAATTAAAAGGGCCCCGGATACTTCCGTTGTTTAAACTTGAATGCTCGAAAATGGTCTGAGAAGCAATAAACAATCTGATCCTTTTTCTCCCCCCTCTAGAAATCCACCGGAGTATTAATCCACGGAGGTGCTTTGGGGACAGTTGGCAGTACAATGGCTTCTCAGTACCTCGTAGTGGCTCTGGCCATTTTCTCCTCTTTTACCCAGGTTGTAATAGAAGCCAGCTCTTGGTGGTAAGCATCTTGCATCGACTTGATTTTTAAAGGGGGTGTCAAGGCTTGCTTGATTAAATGTCTATTTATTTCTTATGTACTTTGTTTCTGAGAGAGTGCTATATGAACGAGACAGCAGAGGAGTAATGTTTCAGTTGTTATAGATTGTGTAGTAAAATTAAAGAGTCTTTTGAATGAGTGTAAATGTGCAACATCTTATGTTGTAAAATTCAGGTTTTAGAATGCTGGGAAGTAGATTCTGTATGGATTTGATCATCCTTAAATTACTAGAATTGCCTTTCTTTTAAAAAAGTCATTTCATCTCCCTTAGATGAGAAACTTTGCATAGATGACAGAGACTGCTGATTTACAAGTAAAAACTTTTATTAAAGTTCTGCTTTAAAATTTTCTGTAACTTAAATGTTTATAAATAGATTTTGTTATGAAGAACTACATTTAATGTTCTGCTTTGGGAAAGTTAACTGTTTCTTACAATGCGTGACATTGGGAGCTCTTGAAATAGGTGTTTCTCTGCTGTTTCAAGTCATCCTTTTTGGATTAATGGCCACTTTTCGATTGAAATATATAATTTGAAGAGTACTTTAAGAATACAAAGTTAATTTTATTTACAGTTTTTGTCTGTCCTTTGGAAGAAGCTAGAAGTAGTCTCTGTAGTAAGTTTCTAACTTCTAGAAGACTTGTTACATTTACCTATTTGTTTATGGTAGAGCAGACTGAAAAATCCAGACATAACTCTAAAATGTGAGTTAAAATAAATTGGGGTTTGGGGGCTTTATGTTGTTTTTGCTTGCTTTGTTTTTCTGGCCTTGCAGTTTGGAGCTTCTGTTATTTTAACTATGTCCATTTAAGTTGATAAAGGACTGCTCGGATGCAAGTCTTCTAGGTCTGCATCTTACTTCAGTCCCCAGTGTGTGGTGATAGCCACATGGATGGGAACTAATAACTTAGGTTCTGTGCTGTCTTGAAAACAGAAGTTTCATATTTAGAGTGATTTTTTTTCCTCAGCTGTTAGCAAAGCCAGGAGTTGTACACTCATGTATAAGATACAGTTCTGTTTGGGATTTGTAGATTTTTTTTTTCCTCCTCCTTTTTTTTTTTTTTTTTTCCTTTTGAGCCTTCTCTTTATTAATCCAAATCTTTCTTTATGCAGGTCTTTAGGGATGAACCCTATGAACCCCATGAACCCTGTTCAGATGTCAGAGGTATATATAATAGGAGCCCAGCCACTATGTAGCCAGCTAGCAGGGCTTTCCCAAGGACAGAAGAAACTCTGCCAATTGTATCAGGACCATATGCAGTTCATTGGAGAGGGTGCAAAGACGGGCATTAAGGAGTGCCAGTATCAGTTCAGACACAGAAGATGGAATTGCAGCACTGTGGACAACAACTCTGTTTTTGGCAGAGTCATGCAGATAGGTAGGAAGCAACATCTTTATGATTAAAGTCTTGTCTAAGGATATGTATGGCACATACTCTTCTGCACTTGAAACTCTTGCCAGGTTCTTACTGAGTAATGTATACAATCAAGTGTTTTTAAAAGTTGGCAAAGGAGTTGAATTATTTTTAGCTGGAGGTGATTTCCCACCACTGTCCAGCCATATGTGTTGGAAAACAAAGAAGGAATCTATGTTTGCATATGGGAATAGGGAAAAGAAAATACAGCCCTGAAATCTCCTTTTAGAAAACCTGAAACAAAACAAAGGCAACCTAAGAGAATTAAAACCAGCAGCGCCTTGTAAAATTAAAGATGTCCATGTCTAGTTCCAAAGGTAGCAGCTGCATAATAAATGCTCTTGATCTGGGGGTTAACTGAAAATTACCACTTTATTAATGTTTGTAAGCAATCCCTTCTATCTTATTTCCAAACAAAGTAACTGGTTTCTCTTTGTTGACAAAGTTAGGTTTATGTTAAAAACAATGTATGAGGTTAATTTATATGAAATGAGTTCTGTTGAGGCAGAATATGCGATTGTCCCTGAAACTTGCATGTCATGTAGTCACACTGCTGGTAGGAGAGAGGACTTTCTGTTTAACATCTTATCACAGTTGGTGGGCACCCAACCCTTTCCCTATCAGATCCTCTTTGAAATGTGCTTCTCCAGTGCTCGTGTACTGCCTGCCTTTCCTGTTTTTTAAGGACCTTATTGTATTTTAAAGTCCTTGGCCTAATTTTAAACAGTACTGTTGAATTTGGTCCATGGTGAAACCTATAGCTTGACTTTCCCAAATCAGATAGCTGATTCTGTGTAAGCAACTGAAAAATGCCTGTTTTTCTGGAAGACAGTTGTCATCTTTTATGTGTGATCAGTACACTGACAAACTCAGTTTTTTTAGTTGGAGGTATAAAGGTTTTATGGCAGTATTTTTCTGTTCTGCTTTAAAAAAATTCAAATTTAAAAATGAGACTCGGTTTAGGTTTATCTGTAAATGGGATAACTCCAGTTAAGGTTGAAGGAGTACATTGATCCACATTTGGTGTCAATTTTTGTAAAAAGTTGTTATTTGGGGATTGTCAAGACAAATAGAAAAACAAAAATCTATTGTATAAAATTACTTAACTGGAACAGCTGTTTTTAGATAAACAACCTTACCTAGGGTTTTTGCAAGCATAGGATTAACACCTCCTCCATACAGTTTGTTTTTCTTACCCTACCTGAGCAAAAATCTAAAAGCATATGAAACATGAAAGCAAACTTTCTCTGTATACCTTTCTATTTTAATAATCTAGCATCAGGGAGATAATGTGTTTAAAGTTTAGGCTCTCAAATCTCAGCTCTTACTTATTATCCAAGCAAATGAAAATTAGCTCAAGGTGTGAAGAAATGTACAGGATTGGGCCCATGATTTGTGATGCCTGTCAGAGTAGATGTTTCTGCCGTCCCCAAGTACGACAGATCTATTTAAAGGTGGTTTCTTTCAAGTTAAATAACTTTGCCGCACCCTTCTGCTGAATATGACTGTATTAGCTGATGTCTGCACAGCAATTCATCATGTAATTAAGCCACTTACTCTAATTGCAGATGGAAGCAAGGTTAATAGCCATATTCAGGCGTTAAGGAGCCTAAAGAGTGTATTCACTGAGAACAAGAAAGGTGTTGTGGGTAACAGTTGTATTATTTCATGCTGACCTTTGGTAATGACCAGTTGCTGTTCCTCTGAGTGCAAGGAAAAGTGAGTACTTTTAGAGCCTGATTTAATTTCACTGCAGCCCACTGTGCTCTGTCATTTTTTGGAATGTCAGGTCCTCCTTACTTTCAGAGATGGGGGGAAGATAGTAGTCAGGAACTGAATGCATGAAGTTTAGGAGGATTTTGTCCTGTGAGCCGAGGACATGCTGTCACTGGTTGTGCACGGGAGAGTGCCTTGGCAAAGCACTGACAGACAGCACAATAATTACCCCACTGTATAAATGGACAGTCTCTTCCAGGATTTATCCTGCAAAGTTAGCTAAAGCTGTACAAATAAACCTAGCATTGGGTTTGGAAACTTGCTCTGTGGCTTATTGAACTTCAGAATTTCTAGGGCTTTTATTCTCTGCTGCTCTCCTTTGCTGCTGGTTCCCAGGTCAGGCTGTGGTCCTCACTGCCTTCATTGCCTTGCACCATTCCTTGGCTTTGTGGTTGGCCTGGGCTGGCTGTACTTGGACTTTACACACAGCTAAGAAGTGCTAACTTAAAATAAAATGGCTGGATCCTCTCTTAACAGTTTGCTGTCTTTGGGGTCCAGTTTGTTCATGCCTGCTGCTTAAGATTGAATGCTTTTAAAATACAAGACAAAGAACATTTTGTATCTTCTATTCAGGTATACAAAAAAAAAAAAAAGTTCTGTTCTTGCAGAGTTATTCGTATCAAGTGTAAAGCTCAGCTTCTTGCTCTGTGGGTGGCTTCCTACAGTGTGTGTATATTGAACAGTTCCATTTCTGTGTTTTATATATATGGGAGAGGGGAGACTCAGAATGTGTTTGGAATGTGTGTTTCCTTGCCATGGCTACAATAGAGAGAAATGCTGGACTGTGGGAAAAGATAGGTATGTTTGACAGTGAAGGAAATCACAGTTGTGCCTAAAGACAAATAATAATTTCAAAGTGACCCATCCATGTGGAACCATCACTCTTAAAGTATTCCTGGAGTTTATGATACGAGGCAGTGCTGGCTTGCAACCTGCAGGGCTTGAAATCTACTTCAGCAGCTGATGTATTCTCTAATTTCCCTAAATGTTTAAGGAGGGAACTTGAGTGGCATCTCTCCTTTCTGTACTCCAGCCTTTCCTCCTTCTTCCTACTAAGAGTAAGTTCTTTAAAATATGCTTTNAAAAAAAAAAAAAAAAAAAGGTCAGCTTTATGAGTTTAAATCCTGCAATAAACGCTGTAGTTAGCCACGTAAAAGCATGAGCTAACTAAACATGAAAAAGAATAAAATGGAACGGAAGAGGCGAGTCCTGTGGTCCGAAGCAGACCACGTTTCTTTCCTCTCAATCTAGTGGAAATTTTTCTTAAGGAATTAATCCAAAAATATCTGTTACAGAACAAATGGGAGCATTAAAATCTGTATGAGATTCCCCATGCTCTGGTTTGCACTAAATGCAAGGCCTAAGTCGCTGCATAAAGCCAAATCTTTTTTAACTGAAAAAAACTACTCCTGTAACGCTTTATACCCATAATTCATGTAAGTACTTTCATAGACAGGTGTCTGTGTGAATAGACCATTATAAGCAAAGGAGCAAAGTGCTTCTCATCTTCTTTAAATATGATCATTCCCAACATAAGACTTCTGATTTTTCCCATTTAGAACCAGCATCTATTACTAAAGTTAATCCAGTGGATGACAGGTGTTATATTAACAAAGCTTCTCTGAAGCATGGTGTCATCTTGATGTTAAATATGGTCCAGACTGCAAATTATTTATGTTCCAGAAGCGCTTGAAAGCTTCTGTTAGATTTGACCTATTATGATAGGTCTCAAACAAAGAGTTTATGCCTCAGAATGCTACTACCTACATACATATGTCCAAAACACAACCTCTTAAAGCAATCATTTTGCAAAAGCCCATGCTGTTTCCTATGAAAAGTCTTGTAAAACCAAGATCAAAAACTAGCTTTATCTACTGACTGGACTAAAGATGAGGATTAAAACTTATTTTAAAAAATTTAGTCTATTCTCAGTCATTCTGAAAATCTTAGAAAAGACCCAGTGGGACTCTCTCTTAAGATGAAAAGCAAGCTTTGTGTGGGCTCTCTGGTGCAAGTTTTATACTGTTTTTTTGCTTGTTTGTTTGAAAGTTATTCTCATCGTAGTTAGAACTTGTGGCATCCTTGGAAAAATGGTAGGGGAAGTCAGACTCTAAATAAAGGTAGGATTAGATACTTTGACGAGGATGGTACATGACCATATCTTGCATTGTGGGAACTGTAACTTTTTCTTCTGAAAGCTTAAAATGCAAAGTTTTCAATTTCCATTTAAGGAGACTTAGGAGAAAACCCTTAAGGCTGCTTTGCGCCTAGGGTTTTTCTTCCCTGTAATTTGTAAAGATGGTTGTCCATGGACTCACTTGCCATATTCACATGAGCTGAAGCAGTGGATACTAAACAGCACAGGGTGTTGTTAGTTTTAAATACCCTCCTACAGAAGTGCCTGGCTTACATGTGGGATGAAAAACTGTGTATTATTCTGTTACACATATCTTTTGATACTAGGAGGCTTTGTAAAGCACTATAACTTTAAAGGAATTGGAACAAGTGGGTGAAGTGCGTAAGTCATGTTTGAGAAGTAGTAATTTAAGAACCAGTCTTTTAAAAGTTGTATTTAACATCTCTCTTTTCCAAAAGGCAGGGAGTCTCTTTCCCTTTGTGCCCCTCAAGCAGGCACAGTTGCTTTGGCCCCACTTCACCTCCTCCCCACGCCCTCACACAAGCTTTCAATAACAGAATGAGAAGTGACTCCAGCTCTCCACAGGAAGCTTGTGTGCTTTAATGGATCAATTTGCCCAGTTATTTCACAGTGAAGACGTTTTGAGGAGCATGGTTCAGGGTTACTCTACCTTTAGTAGGCGAGTGAATTTTGGTGGCTTCTGGAGAGCCTTTACCCTCCTGGTTCAACCTGCAGGCGGAGAGCGGTGTGTGTGGGCACTCCCCCTAACATCACTTATGTTTCTGCGCAGGGAGCCGAGAGACGGCGTTCACCTATGCGGTAAGCGCAGCTGGGGTGGTCAACGCCATGAGCCGTGCCTGCCGGGAGGGTGAGCTCTCCTCTTGTGGCTGCAGCCGAGCTGCACGACCCAAAGACTTGCCCCGGGACTGGCTTTGGGGCGGCTGCGGGGATAACATCGAATATGGATACCGCTTCGCCAAGGAGTTTGTTGATGCCCGGGAGCGTGAGAGAGTTTACCAGCGAGGCTCCTATGAGAGCGCCCGCATCATGATGAACCTGCACAACAACGAGGCCGGGAGAAGAGTAAGTGGCTGCAAAACAACACTTCCCTCTGCCCTTGTCCACGTCCTTCCGTTTGGGGAAGCCATGCCTCAGTGGGGGCATGGGGCAGCAGCAGTCGGTGACTGGCCACCAAGGCTTGTCTCCTGTTTCATGCACAGAGCAAGAAAATGGCAAATAGAGGGTGTAACTGGGTGGAGAGTCTGAATTTGTGTCGCTTCAGGCTGCCTGACAGTGCTATTGCCTTCTGCATGGGGAGGACTGAGACCAAAGTGTGTTATTTCCCTCTGTATTGTCCCTTTAAAAGTGCCCTGCTTGCTGTGGATTCTGTGTCACAGAATTTTGTTAGCTTGTATTTCCAACCAAGACAGTATGCATCTGAGGGAAAAGGGATGCTCTGGGCTTCCCAGGCTGGAATTGTGCCACAGGATTGTTCTTTGTTTTGTTTTTTTTTTTGTTCTCTCTGCTTTAAAAGGATGTGAAAAGTTCCTCCATCTTATTAGAAAACATGGTCTTCTGTGGTTAAACATGCCTTTATGGTTTCTTTAATCTCAAAAATGCTTTAAATGAATGGGTGTAAACTTCTCTTTTTTTTTAATAGTCTGAATAAGAAGTGCCAAAATAATTATTTTCCTAAAGTTTGAAGTGCCAGAAATAGTCGGCTGGAGACTTTACACTTGTGTTCTAAGGTGAAGAAGGATGAAAGATAATTGAAAATTAATAGTATTTAAATGTGAGAGAAGGGTGTCTGAAAGCAATGGGCAGGCCAATTTACTATTAGCAGGAAGAAAAATTACATTCTCACAGTTGCTTACAGAGACTTGAGCAGTTTTTTCCTTCCCCAGCCTCATCTTTGCAGTACCACTTGGCAGTGTTAAGACTCTCTGTAACTGCTGGGTGGAAGTTGTCTATAGTATCATCTGATGTGTCAGACCCCAGGATTTTTGGGGCAGTGTCAACACTGACTCTTATTTCTATTTGTACAGGGCAATGACTGATATTTCCCTGCCAAAGCTTTGTAAAGAGGATATTGCTATGTAGTTCTCCCACCCCTAGGTGTTTGGGGGTTTCTTTTTGGATGAAGTCTCTTCTGCAGAACAGTATTTGGGATAGTCAGAGGATGCTGAGCCAAGAGTAGACACTCAACTGCAGCTGAGCCAGGAGCAAGAGGAGTCTTAACTCTTTCTCTGATTGCAACCTCAAGCAGAGATCAATAGAGAGAGTAACTCAGATAGAACATAAAGGGATGTTTTACATTTCTCAATGAAACTGCAAAATCCTTTGCTGGCTTGAGAGCAAATTCCTAAAGTTTGACTGGAGCCTGACACTGCTGCCTGGATTGTATGTGCTGCTTGTGGCAATCTCTGTGGTGGAAGGAGGCTTCTGGGAGTGCTTCCTCCCAACCCTTCCTCCTCTGACTAGTGGGGTGCTGGAGTGCATGTTTGTCAGCATTCTTGCTTCTCCTTCCTAGCATGTTGTGGAAAGGAAGAGGATGCTAAGGTGAATGTTGTAGAGGGATGAGTGGGAGTGTTACAGAGAGCAGGAAATGAGGTGAATGAAGACTTTCTCAGCCACACTAATCTTTCATCATAATTTTTGCTTTCTCTCCCTGGCTTCTCTAGACTGTGTACAACCTGGCTGATGTGGCCTGTAAGTGCCATGGTGTCTCTGGTTCCTGTAGCCTGAAGACTTGTTGGCTGCAGCTTGCTGATTTCCGCAAGGTAGGCGATGCCCTGAAGGAGAAATATGATAGTGCTGCTGCCATGAAACTCAACAGTCGGGGCAAGCTGGTGCAAGTGAACAGCCGCTTCAACGCACCAACCATCCATGACCTGGTGTACATCGATCCCAGCCCTGACTACTGTGTGCGCAACGAGAGCACTGGGTCCCTGGGCACCCAGGGCCGCCTTTGCAATAAGACCTCGGAGGGCATGGATGGCTGTGAACTCATGTGCTGTGGCCGGGGGTATGACCAGTTCAAGACAGTGCAGCGAGAGCGCTGCCACTGCAAGTTCCACTGGTGCTGCTACGTGAAATGCAAGCTGTGCACAGAGATCGTGGACCAATTTGTATGCAAATAGGGAATGGATGAGGTGGGAGGAACTGCAGTCACCTGCCAGCAAGGGGTGCAGGCCCTTCTCCCTTTCCACAGGACAATCTCCACTTTATTTATAGAGTTCAACAAGTTGTTGTCTTCTTTAAAAAACAAACAAATGAAAAAAAAAAACCAACAAAAAAAACCAAACCAACAAACAACAAAAGAAAAGGAGCAGGGGTGTGCCTGGAAACGCTGTCTGCATCCATCCCAGAACTGTGTGCGTCTTATATTTTTGGCAATAATCGGGGAGAACCTGAGAATATTTATTTTACAAAGTAAAAAAGTAAATTGACTTTTCTTAAAAACAATAGAGTAGTTTGAGGGGAAAAAATCCAACGTATCCTAATTTAGTCCCGTGGGATGTAATACATGTGCATTAGGCAGAGCAAACCATGTAATGTGCTTGGGATGTTAGAACAATCTTCAGTGGTTGTGAGTAACGCACAAATCTGTCCATGACTTTTAGTTTCAGACACTAGAAGTTACTAGAATAGGGCATATAAAGCTGTTCAGTACATTTAGGGCTCTGTAATTAAGTGGGACACAAAGTGCAGTGTCAGTTGCATACCTGAATGTGCCTGCTTAAGTATGCAATGCCATCGGAGGGTAAAGAGCAAAGGGTCATAAAGGCTTCAACTCTGCTATTCTTGAGTCACCATGTCTGGTTCCAGAACTTAAAAAGACCACCAGAAAACCCCAAATCCCAAACCAACAACCCCCCAAAACTAATCCATACAAAAATCTATCTTAATGAATAATGTTCTTTAAGGCATCATTTTCCCTGTTAGCTAGTTGTGGAGTTTGAGTGTCTTGTCTGACAGAGCAATACTTCACTGTTGCTGGGTGTGGAGAGCAATGAGGTGCAGACTGTGTGCAGCGCTGTAGCTGGGTGGATGGGAGCTGAAATGCTTGCACAGTTTTGGTCTCCCATCCTGGAAAGCTCATAGAAAATAGAATTCCCCAAATTTGAAAATGCCTTAAAAGTAGTGTAATTGCTGGCTGTCTTTCAAAACACAGCTTGACAAATAACTCCTCTTAATTTTATGTGAGAAAATAAATCATTAGATATCAAGTCTCGGAATGATTGATTTTTATTTTTTATTTGCAGATTTTTGGGAACGCTTTCACTCAAGGAGACAATAGTTTCATATTTTAATAACATTAGCTGGCTATTATAGTTCAATGAAATGTTGCAGCAATACCAAATTTATCATCCTATGTCTTTAATACACATGCTTTAGATAATATATTGCAGATATACACTACAACTGTTCAGACTATACTTGAGCAGTTACATATATATGGGAGAACTGTGGTCTGCTGGTGTCTGATATTTCAAAGCTTTTTGTACATATTTAATGATTTAAGAAATAATAAAATGCCTAAATTACAGGGGTAGGTCATGCCCCCTTTTCTTTTTTCAGTTTTCTTCAGGTTTTTAGACTGATTCTAAGCTTCTGGTGTTTTGGTTTTGTTTTTGTTCTTTTGGGGTTTTGTTTTGGCTTTATTTTTAGTTTTATTATTATTTGCTTTGTTTGTTTTGGTTTTTTGGTTTGTTTTAAGGATAATCACATAGAAGCAAGCCTCTTCCCAGTGTTAGGACTTCTTGAGTGGTTGGTGGAGGCAGTGCCCTGCACTTGAATTGATACAGGTCTGGAGATTGCTTCTATTCCACTCTTACATTAAGGGCATTATTGATTATTGCTGAAAGAAGACACCTTCCAACTCTAAAATGTGCTGCATTTGGCCTTTGCTTTCCAGTTTTATGAAATGGAAATGGTTGTTGTTGAACAGTATGCGTTCCCTCTGATGCTGTGTAGTTACACAGGATTTCATCATTGGTTCAGATGCTTCTTTACAAATCAGTCCCATCTAGCTAGTCAAAAGAACACGAATGGTGTTTCAAATACCAAGTGAGGAAAATCTTTCACTTTAGCCTAGTTGTACTAAAGCCTTAACTTTTCACGAGCCTTTAAGCTGTATCATTGAGTTCATCTTGATCATTTGTCAGCTTCTTAAGTGGCGCTTTATTGCTCTTAATTTATTGTACAAGGACATATTTACCCCTCATCTTCAGATGTTTGCAAAAAATATCTTTAAAATAAGATAAATAAATAAAGCACTAATTCATTGAATAAGTCACTTTGGTTTTTATTGTACAAAACCCATGATTGTTGTTTTTCTTTTTTTTCATTTGCTGAATCGCCTCATGTTGCTTTTTAATGACTTTTGTCTAAGCAAAATCTGAATCTCATGATCCTAGCTTTTAAAACACTATTTAATGTAAAATATTTTTCATGTCATTCAGATATGTAAATCTTCTATGTCTTTTCCTCTGTTCTGTACATTTAATGTACATATTTCTGTCCTGCGTGATTTGTATATTTCACTGGTTTAAAAAAGAAAAAAAAAGAAAGGATTATGCCATAATGGAAGATAGACTATAAAAAAAATAAATCTTTGGTTGTATATTGGGAAGTGGTTTTAATTATGTTTCAGAGGAGGGTTTGTTAAAACAATGAACAGAGTCGATTTTAAAATTTACTACGTGGTAAAACAGGGAGGTGATTGCCAAACATAAAAAGTGCTTCTTCAAGTTTTATTTCTACATTAAGAAGGCATTAAGAAGGCGTACAGATGTAAGTACTTCTTAAATAGAAGGGGAAAAAACCCAAAACAACAAACACCCCCCAAAAAAAAACCCCAAACAACCAAAACCCAACAAATTCCTATGGACCTAGAAAGCATATTAGAGAGGGACAAAAAGGGTAAATAATTGGCAATGGATAGGGACTTGAGCTAACGTTATTGGTGTGTGTGTATGGCTTCCAGGACTGCTTATAGGGATTCTGGGACAGTGGACCCTGATCCTATGAACAGCTTCCTCTAGAGATTCCAGTGATGGCAGCAGGATCTTCCTGTGAGGAAGTTTCCAATGTGAAAAGTTTTTGGGACTGGGTTTTGTGTGGTTTGGGTTGTGAGTGCAGTTGTGGGCACTGTGGTTCCGCCTGTCACTCCAGTTACACTTGAGCTGCAAGGTGAAAACTTCCTGTTTTTTCCCCTTGGACTTCTTGCCTAGAAATTGAGTGTGTATGAAGGGAAGAATCCTTTAAAGAAAAAAGGACAAAGTACAATGAAGTAAAGCACAAAATGAAAATTAATGTAAAACCAAGCTCGAGTTTTGATACTGGATTTTCTAAACTACTGATTTCCTGAGTAAGTAATACTTTTTTCTGCTTATAGGGAGCTTGATGAATTAGCAACCTTTCTCTACCCTTCTCCTGCNATTTTTTTTTTTTTTTTTTTTTTTTTTTTTTCCTCAAGGATAACCTTCTAACATATCAAAACTCCTTCTGACTGCCAAGAATGTATTATCCCACAAACCAGTAGACCAACATCGTGTGTTTAAAATAGCGTTTCTGGGCAAATGCAACGTTCTGTGGTCCTATTACTGACATCTGGTTCAGTTTTCCTTCACTTGTATATTGACCAGTATTCTTTATTGCAAAAACACAGCCCCTATTTAGGAAAGTCAGCATTTTTTTGGGACTGGATTGTATTCAAGCTCTTCCCAATAACAGAATAAGTTACAAAAAAATTTTTTTTCTTTATTGGTGGCAGTAAATATCTGTATTCAAAATAGTCATTATGGGCCCAGATACAAGATAATTGTTTTTAATTTGCAGCAGAGTTCGTCTGTTTAATTTTGTTTAAAATACTGTTAACCCCTGACTCGGAATCTTGTATTTTTAGTAATCTTTTCATATCTTTTGTGTTTGGTTATGGCTTTGCCAATGTTGATTTTCATCCTGATTTTGCAAAATACCAAATCCCCAGGTATGAGCAGGAAGGATACCAGACACAGACAAGAAACTTGAATTAAATGTCAGCTTTGAGTCAGGTGCTGCATGCAGAAAGCAAACTAAAATTTATTCCTTGCCGAAGGATGTGTTTTGATAGAACGATCGTGCAAAGATGATACAAATCTTGTAGAAATTGATACTGCAATCACTTTCCTTTGGGTAAGGATTCTTGAGAAATAACAGCTAAACTGTTAGGGTAATCATTGTAAAAAAGGTGGTTTTGCTGAATCAGGAAAGACATCTTTTTTTTTTGTTTGTTTGTTTTTCTTCTGGACTGAATGCTAGAGGAAACTGTGAAAATGGGAAGACTGAAGCTCTCTTAAAAATGTGGATAAATGCATTAATGTATAGCTTAGGTACATACTTGCTGACTGGTGGTCTTAAAACTGCTTATCTATTACTGCAGCTGGTTTGAAAGGCAGGCCAGACCTCTTCTTTCATTCTTCAGACCGTATTTAAAATCCTCAATGGGGAAGGAAAAAAAAAAAAACCCAAAAAGGAGGACTTTCCTCCCGACTACAGGCTCTGGTATGTCTGTTTATGTTTCAGTGGGATAAATGAACCATGCAGGAGGGCAGTGAAAGGTTTGTACAGGCAATTTTGTTTTTTTAAAAGGTGTGATTAAAAAAATCCAATCTGTCTCGTGCTCTGCTCTTATATGAGGTTGCGTGTGTGCATTTGTATATACTCTGCTGGTATTTTCCAACCGTGTTGGCCAAATTCTGCTTTTAGTTATGGTTAGGCATCTCTCCTGACTTTGGTGGTGTCATATGAGCCTGACATTTTTCGACCAGACGTGAAGGCCCCCCTGCTCAAAGAGAATGCATATGAAATATATCAGCCTTTCTTCTGTTGGCTGGTTATTTAAACATGGGTAACTGAATTATTGTGAAACAAATTCTGGGACTGCAGCTGCAAAAGCAGTAATACAGTATATTCATAGTGATGTTTCTACGCCATACCTCCTAATTTCCCAGCTGATTTCCAGTGCAGACAGAAAGTCTAGAATTCATGTGGTATGTTCCTCATCATGTATTTTATGAATGTAAAATAATGATTTGTCAATTACTGTTTCTATTATAGCGATAAAATTAGGTACTTCAGGCTCTTATGATTTCCTGAACACTTTTTACCTTTGGCTGTATTGAGCATCACTGGCTAGGAGCATCATTGAGTCTTGCAATGCAAAGTTGCTTTTGGTAATGTCTCTGAAACCCAGACCGTGTAGTGCGAATGTTGGTACACTGTATGCTTTTATAGCCAATGTTGGTTTATGTTGTGTTATCTTTCCCAGCAGTCCTGCTTTCTCAAATGGCAGTTGAACAGCAGCAGTCAAAATACTCAGCTGACGGAGAACCCCTGGACACTCCATGGGCAGTTATTCAAACACTTTCTGAACCGGTTTGACCCATTGCTGATTTATTCCAGATCCATTGCGAGGAATTTTAAAAATGCAAACGGTAGTGTGGTGTTCGTAGCCTGACTCACAGTTCTTTTTGATTATGTTTTGTTTTTATAAGGCAACCCATTCCAAAAATTCCTGGGTTTTAAGTAATTTTTTTGGGAAATCCTTCATCGGACCGAGCAAGGCAACCTGAGCAAGACAAATGGTCCCCACAATACAGGATGATAATCTCTGTGCAGTCCTTCTGGTGACTCCCAGGGCCTCACTGGTGGGTTACACTGAAAGGACCACTTTCAGAAAGCAGTCACTGCCCAGGGTCTCCTCCTACATCTCCTCTAGCAGCTAATTAGTAGAACGTGCTAGTTGTGGCTTGTCAATCCTTTACCGTGATGGCTGCTGCTTTCCACCTCTTTTTCCTACCAGGGAAGCAGGCCCATCTCCTGGCAGATTCTCCTGATGTTTTTCATAAGGAGAATTGCATCTTTACACAGCTTTTCTCAAGTATGGGCTGGGATTTACTTTCCATGACTATTGATTTCAGAAGATTTAATGCCTGGTAGGTAAACAGTTTTAGGACTTCTCAAGTATCTCTTTGCTTTGTAAATCGTCAACCTTGGAGGAGTAAAGGGTAATCCCTGAGCAAACTTGAACTGGCCATTACTTGGGGCAGGGAGATTGAGGTCATTAATGCTGTGAAATACTGTTTAGCTGTATTTTTGTGCTTTCCTTTTGAGTGATAAAATTCACAGCAGGAATAAGAAATTTGTCACTCAGCAAAACACTTAAGTGTTAATTATCTGAGGAAAATGAGGGAAAAAACCCTAAGTTATGGTGGGCAAATCCATTGACTTTGTTAGCAGTCTTCCATGTTGGTTGACATTGGGATAAAATTGGATGTATTTTTACATTTATCCTTTCTGGACAAAAGTGTTTCTTTAATGATACTTTCTTCTCACAGAGTATATTTGTGGGTAAAGAGCCTGTAAGTGTTTTGAGGACCTAATGGACTAAAAGTAGAGCCATATCCAAAGACAAAGTTCAAGAAAACCCCACTCTAGGGAAAACGAATAGCACAAGATGTGTTAAACAAACACGCTTTGCAGGAGCTGGTGTTGCTATGGTTCTCAAGCAGACAAATGATTACATCTGTCAAAGATAGTATGTCCAGTTTAAGCCTCAGTGCCATTTGATTTATATACGTACAACTAGGCACATGCCAATGATAGTAGACTGGGAGCAATTCCTTGGTAGTTACATACGTTATGTGGAATGCTTGTTAATTATGGCCCCTGGCAATCCTCTCTATATGTGATGATGCTGCTTGCAACTGAACGTTGGTGATAAGAATTTTTAAAAAATTTGTGAGAGTGTGATTTTTATTGTGTTACATGTAAGAACCTAGGTTGCTTGCTACAACCTTCTTACCTGTATGGGAATTTGAATAGCTGATAAAAGTGATGAGAAAAGGCGCAATGCCTTGGCATAAGGTGATGAGAAAAGGCGCAATGCCTTGGCATAAGCAGCAGTTGTAAATGGCCTGAGAACTGTGAAGTGGCAATTTCTTCATCCTGGTGTTGTCTCCTGCAACAAGGCAGTACATATAGATCCTGCACAACAGATGCTTTGGAAAAGAACGACCGGAGGAATTTGTGAATGGAGGACATCATTCATTCATAGTAAGTACAAGGTCTGATGTACTAGTGTTGCCTTTGCCGTGTCATTTGCATGCAATACATATTGCTTTATGAGCATACAGGATTCTAAGGTCTCTACTGGAAAGTAAGGTCTTTATTATAGTAGATTGAAAGCAGAGTAAGCTCTAATAAAGCCAGATGTAATGGAAACCGAGTATGTCCCTTGTTCTTACGTTCTAGTGGATTTTGTTGTTACCTTGTTAAGATTCAAACTGGTCCTCAGGATTTGGCTGACTGAAATGATAGATTAGTCATTGTGGAGGGTTTTCTTGAGGATTTTTTTTTTTTTTTGGATACTATGTGCCTTTTCTAGAGGGCATTTTTGCTTTAACTTGTCATGTAGTTTCTGATCCTCTCTGTGGTTAAAGAATATGTGGAAACATCTATGCCTTGTGTAGACTCCGTCATCTCTCCTGTCTTCATGTCCTCCTTGGTGGTTATATTTTTCATACTATGGTTTTTCTGTTTTAAAGCCTGACTCTTGAAAGTGGAGATCTTGTAAGATTCCTGGCTTGTGAACCTTACTGTAGGAGGTCTATTGCCAAGTTTAGTGAAGCTACTTAGCATAAGTAAGAGTGGCAACATTTAAACATTTATGTGAGGAGCCAGCTTGACTCTATATTTAAAAAATCTACATGAACAAGATTAGGAAAAGATGTGTTTTCTTTACCTTATTCTTATAAAGAACTGAAGACATCTATCCTCCCTGTCTAGGTGGACTTCTGGAAGAAGTAAAATACCAATGTCAAATGGTAGCCATCTCTTTCCCTCTATGTCATGATCTAAATGCACTTTTATTATAGTTTGAGATCCTAAGGCTATGTTGATCTACATGATTATATAATGCTCTAGGACACCTGTGTAAATAGCAAAGAGAGAGGCTTTTTACAGATACTAGATCTTAGATAAGTGGCTATAAGGAGTAATATAGGATGCCTGCTATACATACCATGTGTTTTTGACTGTTTATTATGAGAAGTACAGAAACTGTTCATTATAACATAATTTTTGTAATACTTGCATGTGTAAATACTGCATTTGCAAATATTAAATGGAGAAATATTGGAGTAAACACTAAATGAATAGTTCCACATTCCTCAGTCCTGATTCTGAAGCTGATTTCCTTACGTGTTGCTCTGCTAACATTCTCTGTGCTGTTTAGGCCTCGGAAAGGAACTATGCAATCCTTCAGCCTTGGCTCTCCCTGGGTGTAGATCTCAACCAGTGATCTTTAATGGTAACAGATGTTTGCTGGAATCCTCCTCAGGGCGCTGATATTCTGGGTCAGAAGCTTGTGGTGTTAATCAAAGCACCCTGTCCATCAGTGCTGAGGATCTCTCCCTCTGCAATAGCTGTGTTTGTCAGAGGGATGTATCTGGTGCAGGATTCCCTGGGGATAAAAACATTAGAAATTCTCCCATCTCATTAGGAATGTCCCAGTACAATTAATTTGGTTTACATGAATGAGAACAGACTAGAATCTAAAGAGAATGGCTTCTTGGTTTTGTTTTTAACTGATCAGGTGACGTGAGAAAAGCAAACTTCTTCCAGTGGTTCTTGATAGGCACATTTTTTTTGCTACTGAAGCATTACAGTTTTCAGATTCCTGAAAAAAAAATGTCCCTGAAATCTACAGACAAGTCTATTGAGTAGCACTAGTTCCCACTCAGTACTTGACTGGGATGGTAAGGAAGTACAGCAGTGAGTGAACTCTGCTTACCAGTGTTTACAACAGAAGAAGGTTGTTTAACATTATTGCTTTTTGAGTACTTAATGGGGGACCTATTAAGAATGAATCATGGTGAGGAAAATTGAGGAGAGAATACAAAAATGTGGATGTGGCAATACTGGCACGATACTGTTCCTGTTTGTACAGTGTTAGCAGATGATTCTGCAACCATGTAGCTGTAATTAATAGCCTGTGTGTGGCTTGCGGCCGACTGACCCATTGCTTCCCATAGAGTCAAGGTTTCCTTATCCAACCATTTCTTGCAATACAGTGAAGAATAAATGAGTCACATGGGACACTTCAGTCAAGCACCTCAATTAACAAGCAAGTGCAGGGTAAATGCAGTGGCATTGATGAAACCTCTGTTATAAAGAAGCAGTGTACAGAGAAGTAATTTAGATTGCAGATGCTTTGAATTTCTGTGTGCATTTCTTAAACTGAAATGATCCATAAACAAACCAGTTAGTCATGATCTCGTTACTACCCACACTGAAATTTCCTCAATCATGATGGTATACCTTTTATTTTGCAAGGGCAAATAGGCAATAATAGCAAATGTGCTTAGTTAGGACACAAAAACATATTATTCAGCATGGCTTACAGGACTTGACGTGTCAGACCCATCACCGTATTAGAATAAGTAACAATATACCACAATTAATTAATCCAAGAAGAGGTTTTAGTTATTGTTAATTTTTTTTTCCCCAGACTGATTTGTCATGTTGGTGTTTATTAAATTAACATTTGATGTGAAAAAAAAAAAATCCCCAAACATCAAAGTCCAGCCTGTTCTTTAAGAGCAATCCAAAAATATGTTTCTTCAGGCCCCAGGCATTTCTGAAGTAGCTGAAGTTAAACAAAAAACATTTCTCTCAAACTCTGCAAATGTTCTCAAAGCTTTAAAGTGGTTCCTCACAGGGAGCCGGAGCAGAGAGGGAACCCCTGGGTTATTTTTGTTGCTGTGCAGTGGCACATGGTTTCCTGGAGGAAAGCTCCAGAATTATCGCTTTTCTGTGTGTTTGTGTATGTTTTTGCTTCCTCTTTTCACCTCTGTCACTGAGCTCCTCTCTACCCTTGTGCCTGGGTCCCCTGTTGAGAAAGTCTGGAGAAGGTAGGGGTTAGATCATCAGGATAAACTGAATTCATGTCTGAATGAGAAGATGACTCATGTCAGATGTGATTTTTTCCTAAGCTCTGTGTTGGAAGGGAAGAAATACTTTCTTTTCTCGAGGAACTGCACTGCCATGCTGGGATCTGAGCAAAGTATTTCCTTGGTGTGTTTCACAAACGGTGTTTTTGCTCTGCAGTAAAACAGCATTGGTAAACCAGTCTGTATTTTACCGGTTCTCTTTGCTGTTGTAACGGCATCCCTGAGGTTACAAGTGCTGTCGAGAACTCTTCATTGGAGTAATTTTGGTGTGGTCCTAATTCGTTTTCCCAAGTAAAGGCTGGTATTCACATAAGATGACAACATGCCTAATCCACCTAAACTGCAGGCTCTGAACATATAGAGGCATTTCTAAGGGAGTTGCTTCATTGCTCTGAGGAGGCCCAACCCAAACTAGTAATTCTGCATCCAGTTTGGCTAATATTTGTGTTTGTTTAAAGGTTTTCCATTTGCAGTTCATTTCTGGAAAGTTCTGCCCAGCGTATCCTGCCTTGTGAGAAGCGCCTTCGGCTCACAGCACTCTTTTAATGGAGTCGAGCAGTTTGCAGGACTTGGTTGTCACGTAAGGCGTCTCACAGCGGGGAGTCCAACGAACTCCCAGACAATTGTGTTGAATGTTAAAATATCCACTGTTGCACTTACATCATACGATAGCTAGTTGTGCCACATCACAGACAAGAGTCTGACATATGTTGCAAAATAGAAGTTGCCAGTCGTGGACACTTTTTTGGGTGTTTTCATCTCCAGCAGTGCTGTCATGATCCCTACCAGCAAATTGTATCCCACTGAGAGCATAACACAAATACCGCCAACACCCTGCTTCCAGATGTGTTACATGGCATTGAACCAGTGACAAATGATGCTATTTCAATCTTGCATGATAGCTGACAGCAAGGAGGGTACTTTGATAGTCTCACATATTAACATGCTGTTGAGCTTTTTGTATGAGAGGTCTGCGGCATTAATGGATGGGATTTGCTTCCTGCCACTGGTCACCTTCTCTTTGCCAGTTGTTGTCTTGCTGAAATCGGTCCTGGCTGGGATCCCTGGCATGACCCAGAGTCTCACTCACCCACCTCCCAAAGCCCGGAACAGCCCCTGAATTTGTGTGCTCAGCAGCTAGCAGCTTTAGTTTGCACAAGCAGCTTCCTGAAGAGCAGGAGGAGACCCACACTTGTCCTCCAGCCATGCTGCTCTACTGTGTTGCATAAAGACCTTTCCTAGGATCTGGGCTGGAAGGGTGAAGGGAAAGCAACACACCATCAGGGTGGCTTGAGAAGTGAGGCACAGTGGGGCATAATGTTCGTGACATCCTAATAACATTAGTAGGTTTAACATCACCAGTATTTAGCCTTCTTCTGATGTCATGGTACTGATACAACACCCTCTGTGAAGTGGACCCATAGAGCTCCATCAAACAGCCTTCACTGCTGCATACATAGATCTGTCTGCATCTGCTCTCTGGCACACAAACACTGTCATTTACACCTGTCAATGAAACAGGGAAATACTGAAACTTATGGTTTTTACCCTTTCTTAAACAGTGAAATTTGGGTCATGGAATCCGGGAGGTTATGCATTAATTGCAAACCTGTCTTAAAAAAGAACCATTCTGCCCAGAGAAATGCTCTGGTCCTTGGAAAACAGTGAGCAAACTGGCATATGCTGGCTACCATTTACTAGTGCACTCTTGAGCTCTCTCTTTAGGAGGCTACTCTTGCACTGGTGAACAAGCCGGTTTAGTGCAGCTGCAGCTCTCTATAAGTCAACTAAGTTGAGCTCTCACTGGAATGTGAGTAAAAATACTGGAAGCTGTAGCAGGGACTTTGGGTTTGGGCATTCCGTCTCCCTCTTCATATATTACTGTTGAATAACTTCTGTGGTGCTAATACCTTTGTCTGATACTCACAAGAGAAGTAAATGACCTTTATTTGAATTTTCTATGGAAGAAACAGCAGTGCTGTTTTACTTGTGGCATTTGAATTAGCTTTTCAGAGCTTATTTGACTGCCTGCTGCTTTTGAGACAGGCAGTAGAGCCAATCTGGTTTTGTATGTGGAATATTTTACAGTAGTAAGAAATATGTAATTAGAAGGGAAAATATTTAAAATAGCTGTATGTCTTAACGTCAGCTCAGGTTGACATTTATGTAGGCAGCTTCCCTTTTCTTTTTCTTAGTTATTAATCATTATTAGTGGAGATATGTCAGAATTTATAGTTAGATTCAGTTCTTACCGTGTTTCTTATTTCTTGTTTTGTGTTCTGCAGCTGTCTGAAATAAACTACCAGTGTGCTCTGGATTTTGTATTCATGATGTGACAAAGTGACTTATTGCAACAGATAACTGAATTTCCAGTCTATTTTCCTCTGGGAGGTTAATTTGCTAATTTACTAATGACGATGCTCTTTATCTGCTGTAACCAGCAGTGTGAAAAAAAGGTTTCACATCTGAAAATTTTGGATGCTGCATGAGATAATGTTGCTTTTTGTGCTCAGGAGTTGAAACTGTAAAAAACCCAGCCAACAGAACAAAACAGACGAAAATGGACCAAGAAGGCTACAAGTAGCTTAATCATGAAATCACATTGTGCAGCCTTTTTTCCCCTCTTCCTACTGTTGGTGCCAGAGAAGCAGAACACCTTCAATAGAGGTGAGAAATTCACTGTCATTGGGAAGTACTCTTTAAAAGCTCAATGAGCATCAACTCTCAAACTTTTCTTTCTTTGTTATTCTAACTTGAAAAGGCTGTCATCTTGGTATAAACCTTATGATGACTTGCAAGCAAGGATGACTTGAATGGTTATCCAGGCTCTCACTCCCAGGTTGGTGTCTCCATTGGTTGCACAATGTACACATAGCATCCTAAAGCCAACCTGCTGTTCATCACAACTGATAGTTTTGGCACCAGGGATGGAGAGATGGGTGAGTCCACAAGATTAAGACATCTTTGTAGCTAAAACAAAATCTTGTCAGTTGTCTGGGAAAAGTGTCCCATTGAGCAGGCTGTAAATGCAACTGTATTTTTGCCTACTCTGATTTTTTAGAAATGTGATTTCAAAACAAAGTATTTAGTAGAACTCAAGCTGGCTTCATGTCTATGTCTTCTTTTCTTCCTCTCAGTGTGATATTCCATCCATGGTTTAGTAAGTGGAGCAATTTTGATTTTTCTCCTCATCACAAGTCTAATGGGTGAATGGTGATAAGTTTGTAGCTTTGGAGAGATTTTCTTGGCAGTTTCAGTCTATATTTCTGACAGGAAATCATTTTCTCCCTTGAATTATGATTGCTGGGTTACATGAGTGCAGTCTAACCACTGCTGAACTGATGTTTGTCTGCTGTCTTTCTGGTCTTATGAGAAGGCCAAACTGCCCCAATGCGAAACATAAAATTAGATGGATGCTGCAGGAAGGGAATAACAACATCATTTTCTGTGATCTGTTGCAATTTTATTTTACCACTTCTTATCTGAAAAGCATCTTCAGTCCTACTTGGAGTCAAGAATTAGATTTGTTTAGAGACAGTTCTTCCCATATATGGAAAACAAATGGAACTGACTCCATTCGTGTGTTTTTTTAGGGGAAGATCAGTATGTTCTGTTGCAGATGTTTTCAAATGAGCAAACTAGCAGAATATGTGGGCCTCATCTTAGATCTACAGAAATTTGCCCTATAATGTGACCTTCTATCATTTGGCTAAACCTTGTGTAGTCCACATCAAACGCATGGTGCTGACCTTTCAAGGGTATAAACCTTATATTTGGTTTGGTGTTTGTTCATCTATAAATTGCTGTAGAGCCTACTGTCTTGCTTGCCCTGGAAAATGGATAAATGTAACTCTTAGTAATGGAGGCATATCCTGCATTTGGTGGTAAACAATTTAAGGTTGAAATTTATAACAGCAAGCGAGATCTTTTAATAATGAATAGTTGTGTAGACAGACAGTAAACCCCATCTATTATTGGACAGTTATGTCCACAGTTTTACTGTCAGCACCCTGAACCCATTGCTAATGTACTAAGTGACACGTTGCTGTTGGCAGTGTGCAGGCAGCAATGCAGGTGCATCTCCTCTCTGGATGTAGGAGTTTGCAAAGTTGGTGAGACAGACAACTGAAGAGAAACAAATGGAGGAAATCGTGAACCAAAATCAGTGTAAGTCTCACCTAATCCGTGCCAAACACAAGGCAAGATTACCATTTCTGTCCTAACTCTCTTCCCGATGCTGTTTAATGAAAATCTTCATGGTACTTATGTGAGTTAATGGCTGAGGAATGAGAGCAAAGAGGGGCTCAGTCCTGCTGTGGAGAAGCTTTGTCGCTGCTTTGGGTGGGCTGCTCACCATAGAGAGCTACAGCTGTCAACTTTGATGCTCTATTGAACTTTCTAACGTAACTGTAAAGATCATCTTGAAATAATTTGATTTTTGTCTTCATGAAGTCACGCAAGTGCTGCTGATCTGTGTACTTGCTGTGTTTATTTTTGTTGCAAGTTCAGTTCTAGTCCATTTAATCAGAAGACCAGAGGGTCATCTCCCCTCTCCCTGTGCAGAGCCACCAGTAATTCCCCCATGCAAAGCACAGTTGGCTTTAGCAGATGGGAGCAAGCTGTGTCTTTCTTCAGCAGGTGCTGGAAGTGATGTGTGGGGATCAGAGCCTCCTGTGCATCACCAGTGCTGGGTTCTCTGCACAGCCCATCTGGGCACTGGTGACAGTGGCCAAAGCAGACCATAAATCCCCATCGCGTGGTTCCTACTATCACCCAGGAGATGTAAGACTGTGTTAATGCACACAAATCTTGCTAATTCTTGTGAAATGCATGTAGTTATAACCCTGTTAATAGCACAGTATTAATTAACTGAGTGGTACCTGGATTAGGTACTTATTTAACTTCCCTAGTGTGTGTTCATAACCCATAGCAACTTGGATCATGTTATGCTCCAGAAAAACTGCTAATGGAAACTGAATCTGGAGTCTTGTAGGTTTTCTTAAGGAAAGAAGATCTTTACCCTGACTAGTGCAGTAGTGTCTAACTCCTTTCCCATACCATTCTGAAGTCCTGCCCAGTGATGCAGCCTGCATTTTCCCTATGAAGAGGACAGGTCAGCAGGCTGGAGGTATTTAATACATGGAAACTGGAATATACCTCTAGCTCTTCCAGGTAACACACCTGTTGAAGGCTGCCAGACTCAGGTTTCTTTGTCAACAAAGAAGATAGATGGTATAAAGCCGTGTGGAAAGAAACCTGCAGAAGGGCGAGTCAACATAGTAGTAAAGATATACATTAATAAGTATCTTATAACTAATTGTTTCTGGCACAAATACAAGCAATACTAGTCCTATTTATTGTTCTTGAAATTAGATTTACTCTTGCTTGGGAACATTTTACTTGTAGCAGGGACCTTAAGCAATGTGGTCTAGTGTAAGGTGTCCCTGCCCATGGCAGAGAGGTTGGAACTAAATGATCTTTAAGGTCGCTCCCAACCCAAACCATTCTATGATTCTACAGGTTTTATCAGATGAAAAAGGCTTTTGTTAAACACTGTTCCAGTGAAATAAATGATGATAGTAAATGCTGTCATGGCTTTGGAATTTTTCTGTAACAATAAAAATTTCCATGACAATGAGATGTAGTATACTAATATGGGTTTTAGAAACATTCCAAATTTCCTAAAATCCATAGTAGAGCATCATACCATGCAGTCTGCATTTCCTAGACTGTTAAGAGTAGTCTACACAGCACAATCCAGAGAGTGAGTTAACTACTCAGAATAACATGGTTGTAGTGATGAGGTGCTCCTCACAGGCTGGTGGGGAATTGNCTGGTCTGGTTAGGGGAAAGGATTCCTGATAGCCTAAGATTATTTGTGTTGCCTCAAAATGCATCCCTGACCTCTCTGATTTTGGGACTTTGGCTGTTAAACAGGGGTAGGGAGGCAGGAGAGGAAAGGAGTTATTTCTGACGTGTGGATCCTGGGATGATGTTGCAGATTTGCTTTCTAGACCAGGCTGAAGGTGCCAAGTGAAAAAGAGAGGATGTCTGTCTGTCTCCCTGACTACATGTAATTTTAAACTATGTGTCTGTAGATCTGAAAAGCTATTGTTTTTATTCCATGTTTTAGTACCTAAAATCATTAATCAAGACACCTCTCAGCTGCTTCCTAACTCCCATGCTTACAAGTGAGCAATGTACTTAGCTTGATAGGTAGATGGTAAGATCAAATATGTGGTGTGGAGTCCATCACATTGTCTTAAATGATGTTTATGAGCAAGTGTTACACTGCAAGAGTTTGCAGTATAAATGCAAAGCCTTTGGGGAGTGCTGCCAAAATATTTGCTCATAGACAATGAGTAACGTGTTAGAAAGCAAAGTATAGTAGAAAATAAGCCTCTCAATTTAATCAAAATTATTTCTTAAGCTGTTGTCCTCAAGAAATCCTGGTTGAAGTTGAATTGGTATTACCTTATTTTGCAACAGTGACTGCTCATTCTGTGTCAAAGTTTTGCTGGTTATGCAGTTAGTGGCTTTCTAAGGGCATTGAATAAGCTATAATCCCACTACCTTTAAATAAGCAATAAAAAACCAGGTAGCTAACATTTTTTCTGAACCAGGATGCGTTCACCAAACACCTTGTCCACTGATGGATTTGCATCCTTCAATACAAAAAAGTACTACTACTTTTACAAATTTTTTTTTCCTTCCCCCCCCTTTTTTTCCTTTTTTCTTACTATTTTTTCTTTTTTTTCTTTTTAATTTTTTTTTACTTTTAAAAAACTTTTTTCTTTTTTTAAAATTTTCTTTGTAACTTTTTTTGTTTTGTTTTGTTTTTGTTTTGTTTAGAAAACAGCTGTGGGATTTGGGATTGGCTTTAGCCTTCAGTGGAATACTGTTGCAAACTATGTCATTACGGTGAGCTTGATCCTGTGGTTGGCACACGCTCTGTAGTTAGCAGTGTTACATGCAAAGGGAGAGGAATCTGTTCTTTCTCAAAAGATAGTTACCTA
>VWZE01019166.1:0-15681 GCA_013396675.1 Eubucco bourcierii | reverse complement strand
CCTTGAGGTCCCTTCCAACCTTACCATTCTATGATTCTATGATTCTATGATCTGTGCTGCTACAGATCAGGCTTAAAAGAAAACCTTTACAAATATTTATTTATTTTTTAAAATAATTGAATTTGAACAAGATGCAATCTACATACCAAATAGGGTGAGTAGTAAGTACCCTGCCTGCTCGGATACCCTTTTAACAAGCACAAAGGCTTGTACCAATGTGGGTAAGAATTATTTTATGCACAATGCCTTTTCAGTCTGACTTCTGTTATGCGGAGGTATTTGAACTTGCAGGGTACTAAGAGAAAACACATGGTCAGCTGAAACATGAGAGAGCCTTTTAAGCAGCATGTCTTTCAAGTCTGCAGCCATTCCCCATTGGTCTGGGAGCCCTCAGCTCACAGGCAAGGGCGAGGCCTCGTCAGTCGTCTGGAAAGCCACCAAAGGCCAGGAGCATCAGGGAGCAGGTGGGTTACCAGGAGTTAGAGCCCTTCTGAGTCAGGGCAAATTAGCCATTGAGGTAGTGGTGGACTTCCAAAGGTGCCATCTTTGTGAAGGAGTGGACTGGAGCTCCACAGACTTCCATCGTGTTTTTGTAAATGTAGTGGTCTGGCTGAATTCCAGCTTAATTAGGGTGAAATGGGAAGAGCTGATGGCTCGGTGTGTCTCCCACCTACTTTCTGCTTTCATTGGTAGAAATAGCCACTAAAGGGAACATGTTTTCTTTCCCTGTGTGGAAGCCCCAGTTTAGGGTGGAGGTGCTTTTCTTTGACTACACAGGAGGCTTTGATGACGTGCCAAGCTTAAAAACAAGGAGACACTATTTTCCTCCTATATTGTATGTCTTAGATCTGATGAGAAAAAAATTATTTTCTTAAATTGCATGAGATATTTGTGGGACTTGATCCCTGGGTAATGGCATGTGGTTTTAGGGCTCTGCATGTCTCATTAGTTTTACATAACCTCCTGCGCTTTCCTGATACCACATCCCCCAAACTTTTCATCCTTCTCCCACGTAACGTTCCTATGCCTTGTGCTGTCACCACCCACCCTTTCCCATTTTTGTAGTAAATGGACACCTACTTTTTCTTTCCTCAGGAACTGCCTTTATAACAAATCTTTCCTTTAAGACCTTTGTTGGTAAATCAGTTGGATCTGTGCAAATTCGATGCTGGACTTTCAAGAATCTGGTGGTTATCTGTGCTGTCAGCACACTTAAAGACCTAACAGCGTTTGATTAATGTAGGGCTATAGTACAATTCAGTAACAATGTCTACACAACAAAGAGCAGAGCATGTCATAACATATTTGGGACACAATGTCCTAGTCACAGCACATTTCATGGTGTGGTCAATCTATACTTTCCTTGGGGAAGGAAATAAATGTGAGCTATGTACCATACAGAGCTGAGAATTTTGCTGGTAGTGAATACATTGCAAAACAATATAACTGCTTCTCCAGCACTAATGATCAGAGCCATCCCTCGTTATGCTAGTGCCTTGGGCAAAGAATTTTTATACTGCTGCTACTGCAACTTGAAAGATCTCACTATCCACATCCTAATGTAGCCACGGCTATTTCCTGGCTAACATCAAGAGCCCGCTGCTTAGGCAGCATTGTGGCATCAGCACACCTCTTTCCAGGCAGCTGAAATTGCTTATAGGTAAAGAGATTTCTGCTGAGGGTAGAAAGATGTATTAGCCCTAATTTTGGAGTTATTACAACTGAGCATGGGAAATCTTTTTGTTTCCACTTCACTTGGCAAAAAGCAATCAATTCCATATTTTCTGTGAAACAATACTCTAGATGACATCACAAAACCAGCCTAATGCCTGCAGTCCCAGGCAGATTTGGTTGGAGACAGATTTTCCATGTAGCCATTTTGTACAGCCTCAGGACACAACCAAAAATCCCAGCTCTTTTGAAGGCAGAGAATAAATAACTTTAAATTTCTCCCATTGAATTTTGACATGTTTCTTTTATTGCAAAACTTGGATTTTCTTGCCCCTATTTGAATTGTACATTGAAATCTGTTACTTGCCAGCATCCCACCCACATATAATACTACGTCTCATGGAAGTCATCACTTAGTTGGAAATGTGTGCACCATATGCATACTCTCAACTCCAAAAGTAGCACCCAAGGGTTTTTTAAACTCAGCCCATAATCTACAGACACTATAAGAAAAATATAAAAGATAAAAGAGAATATTTTAAGATGCTATAAAATCTTTTAGAAACTATTTTAAACCTCTCACTGTTACAAGGAATCTGAAGAACATTTATTTTTCTCCTCAAACTGGAGAAAAGATAGGAGACTGTCCAAAACCTTTTGCAAGCATTTTTATTGCAGTGCAGGAATAGGAAATGGGAGGCTTGGAGTGAGCCTGGGTTGTGTGGGGATGTTTGTTTTCCCAGATAGAGAGATCTAAAAGTTAGGATTCGTTATGAAAAATATATATGTCTACATATTTCTGATTGGGCAGTGTTGAAATAACATTTGATGCAGAAGCTCCTGATTGCACACCAGCATTGTAATTGTGCCATCTGAAAGAGTGCTTCGCATAATGGTGCTGCTGATACCTTTGTGGCAGCTGCAGGCAGCTCCAAGTTGTAAATAACATATCTGCAAATCAGTCACCTGCATTGGGACCCACCATAGCCTGCTGTTCTTTGACAGAGAAGAAGGGAAGCTGCCCTGGAAAAATGACTTTCCCTTTCTGACACTCTGCATTAGATGGGAGTTTGTTATTCTTTTGAAAATGACATAAGGATTACAAAGAGGCTAAGGCAAAAAAGGACATTTATAAAAGGATTTCAGAAACAAGAAGAGGCAACATGGGTGTAGAATACCTGCACTGTGGATAGTTCTGGTCGGGTAAGATTTTATATCCTGTTGGCTCAGATCTGTATGACTACACAAGGTAAAAGGTGAGGCAAAGTCAGGCAAGTAGCATTAAACAATGTTCACTTTATTCTGATAGCTGGGTGTGCACCTTTTGTTTGAAGCAAGAGATCAAAACTTAATGCCATCACCGTATCAACCTGTTCCACTCCTTTAATTTGTGTAGCTACTTTAAAAAAAAAAAAAAACAACAAAAAAAACTCAAAACAAACCCACAAATGAAATAAGAGAAATGCACTCCAGGAGATGTAAGGAGCTGGGGTCAATGCTAAAAAAAATATCAGGATGTTCTGGTAACTAATGGCCTCAGCAGTAACTGGTCCCAATCATACAGGTGGTGTGAGCACAGCTTAATGCTCACAGCTCATGATCTGGAGAGGCTCTTGATCTTTATTGAAACTGCTTTTCTCTCCTTGTGTTAGGTCTCATAGTCGCTGCATTTGCTTATGTGATTTTGCTGTTGCCAGCAATAGTTCATTATTTAATCAGGAAACTTCCTTCTCCCTCTCCCCTCTCCCCACTCCCCACCCCCTTGTTGTTTTGTTTGTTTGTTTAAGGGCATGTTCACATGTGTCATTCATCAACTTGAAACTGGGGAGGGGTGGCCATTTCTTCTCCTTTCTTTCAAGTTTCACAAGTAATTTTGATGACTTTCCAGCAGCCTCACTGGTGACAGTCACCTGCATACTCATTAACTGTGTCAGTTTTCAAATAAGACTTTCCAGGTAGTAGTTAATTAAATCCCCCTAAATGATTGGGCCTTGTCTGAAGCTAATTCATACAAAAAGCACATGCCATAGGCAGCTATAACAATTAGATTATTGCATACATTAAAATATATCCAAATGTCCTTATGAACTCAGAACAGTGGAGACTTTCAGATCCTAGATGGAGTGTTTGGAAGAATTCATTCTTACAAGAAGGTTGCTCCATAACTGCCTGCTATGGCTCCTGTGCATCTCCTTCTGCCACACTGATACTCATTATGGGCAGACATGTGCAAGAAACAGAACATCTCTGGATGGGTTGGGATTTCCATTTGCTTCCAAAACTACTATAATATGTGCCTTGGTTTAAATTCCTCTGGCTCATGAAAGGTGGAGAGCTCATGGAAGGATGTGAACCTGAAGCAGAAGAGGGTGGTAACCAGCTCAGCTGCTGCTACTGCCTCTGCTGTACCCTTTGGAGGGTCACTGTTCTTTAGCCCCTCTGCCCACATTGGCAGCCAACCCTGGCTGTGCTCAGGGAACATCAGAAGAAGACACATCCCTTTCTCCTTGCTATTTAGCCTGCTGTAAAGATCAGAGGGGCTTGACTGATGCCTTGGTGTCTCCAGAGAACCCAAGGACCCCAAAGCATTGGATAAAACTTCTCCACTGACTGCTTAAACTGTCTCCTGGGAATCTCTGTACCAGAAGAACACCACAAAATACAGTTTTAATACTTCTCAGGAACTGATAAATTACTTTGAAAGTAAAAAAGTTAACAATGGATTTTTCATATTAAACAGACGGATGCTTTTTATGAACTGTTTGTTGGAATGCTGATTTTCTGGAATTTCTGCAACAGGAGTTACTTATTGCTCAGTTTCTTGTGTTACTTATTGCTCCATTTCTTGCATGTACATTTCATAACATCACAAGAGTTTTGGGGAGTAGTGCCCATTTTGTTCCAGAAATTGTAGCTGGCTTTTATCTGGAAAGATAAGCGGGAGCCAATTGTTCCTGGCCTGGTGCTGGATTTAGTGTATTATGAAAACAGTGGTTCTGGTTTTCCAACTGAAATTAAGATCAGGTCAAATTCTGAGGCCTTCAGGTGAGGAAGAGTGCTATGCGCAGTGGTGGCAGCTGTGGCAGAGCAAAAGCCACGAGCTCTCAGCAGAATGGGGGGCAGCCCTTTCTCGTGGAGACTTTGCACAGCTCTCTCAGGAGGCAAAGGGAGCTGTTGGTTTTCAGAACTGCTGACATCCAAGTCCCCAGTTCTGCTGATGAAAGAAACACTGAAAACAGGGTGACAGGCTTTAGAGGCTCATTTAAATATATACCATTAACACTATGTATTACAAAAATTGTGATATGTCTTTCTTAGGCAAACAACTTCTAAACCTGCATATTTTAGTCTCCCTTTCAGTTGCTTTTCTTATGGAGAAAATAAGTTATGGAAATATGATTTGCACTCAGTTTATGTAGTTTGCTTAAGCATTTTCAAATTGAAATGTACTTGAGCTTCTAAGCAATATGTAGAGGCTTCCTTGCCATGATGTTATTACCATCTGTCTACATTTTATGGGCATTTTGCTCTGTCTCACTCAAAGAAATCCTGAGAATGCTCTCTGTGGAATTTTGTGTATTGACCCAAATGTTTTGATTTCATTTTTTATTGTGAACTTTACGTTAATTTGTATGATTGATGTGGTCTTGGACTACAGAAACATTCGGTACTGACCAGAGAAATTTGTAAAGCTGTAGGCATGCTTGTCTTTCTGCCAGTTGCCATGGTGTGACCCATAAAAGTCACTGCTACTCTTGCTGGGCTACAGCTCAATTACAGGTGAGACTCAAAAGAACTGAGTGAATATGGGTTCACAAATGGTATAGGATGGGGGTCTCTGACCATAACTGCTTTGCAGATCTGGACTGGTTGTTTCAGCTGCTCTAAACTATGCCAAGAGGCCCCAGGGACTCCAGAGCCTGTTTCAGCATGCAGGAACTCCTTTAGACATGGAGATGTCCTTTTTATTGGAATAAAACAAGTGCAGTGGCCCAACGGTGTTGTATCAGGACATCTGGCACCAGAACAGCACACCACCTGACGTCTGGATACACAGTCATCCTAAGCCCTGATGCACATGTGAAAGGTAAATCGTGGCTCTTTTGCTCAGCCTTAAACACATCCCATGTCCCGACCAGCAGTGAGTGCTGATTTATAGCAACAACCCCCACAGGGATCATGCTTTGTCAGATCTGTACCATGGCTATTGTGCTGTGGGCTCCACTTAGACTGTGCCTTGCCCTTTTGTAGACATGGGACATCAGGGAATTAATGGGATGCAAGTTTGGTTCTTGGTTCTTTCTGTGAGAAAGTAGTGTAGTCACAGATGAGTGAAAGATCTGATGTCTGTTAAAGCTCCTGTTGAGAAACTGTGTATTACAACTGACTTAATTCGAGTAGAGGAATTTGGAGGAAATGTACAAGGAAATACATATAATATATCAAATTATGTATGCCATCCGTGGGGAGAATTCTTTAAGCATTGAAGTCTATGTGCTTACTGCATTGCTTTCTTTTAAGAAAGAAAAAAAAAATTACATTTTCCAGTTAAGACACAGCGCAGTGTTTGGATTGGTTGTGTTCTTTTTGGTGTTTAAGAAAGTGCGCACTCCTTTTTCAGCAGACAGTTAGCTTGATTGAGAAGCGGTGCTCATACTCTTGTGTATTCCTCTTCTGCTGGAGCTGAATCATACTTTTAATCACTTTGTTTAGTCCTACATTATTTACATTATAGGAATTTTTCAGAAATATTTTTATTGCAGAAAGAAAGAAATCGAATGTTTTGGCCAAATTAGCCTACATCGTGTTAGTTTGGCTAGCATCTTAATTAGCAATTACATCATGATGAAAGTCAAGCATAGGTTTTGTCTTTACATTGATTTTGTTTATTAGTGAGTTTGGGATGTGTGGGTTAAATATTATTTTCACTTAATTTATTAATATTATTTATGGCACAGCTCTTTTTGACTGTGCATGCCTATCTGTATATGCATATAAACACACACATATGTTATGCTATATAAAAGATGCCAGTGTGTGGTAGTAAATGCATTTCTTGGCATGAACTTGGAATGTCAGCAATACTCATGAGTAGCGAATTTAATTCTTGCCAAGCTGACATAAGAAGATACACAAATATTTAACATTATATATAGTTGTTTTATGGGCTGTAATCTGTGCACATGTTCTCTTTACACTACTGTTGTTTGGGGGGAGAGAGAACTTTTTCTTCAAAATCAAAATCTGAATTAAAACTCTCAGGGAAAGATACCATTCACTGACTGGCCTCTATTTTTATTTTTTTAAAAGTTTTTTTCCTGAAGAAATCCTTCATGTTAGTGATGGGAATTAGCTCAGCTGAGGACAAAGGAAAATAGGGACAGATATCTCTGGTATGTCCTTGGGTTATATCAAAGTCCAAACCTGTAAATACTTACTTATGTACAGATTTAACTTTGTTTACTCCTAATGATTCAAATGAGATTCCTCATGGCAGAGTAGTTAATCATGGGAAAAAAATGCTTGCAGGTTTGGGTCCCAAGGCTGTTTTTTCTCTTCAGCTGCACCATTTCAACTTTTTTTTTTTTTTTTTTTTTTTTTTTTAATTCTGCTATAACCCTCATGTGTGAGAGTAGGATGTAACAATTAAACTATACCTTATTTTACAAAGCAATGGGCAATGGCAAAATATTTTTTGTATATTAGAATAACTGCTTTGTTCTTGTTTTTTTGTTTTGTTGTTGTTGTGGTTGGGTTTTTTTTTGTTTTTTTTTTCTGGGAGTCTATTGTTGATTGAAATATTCCTCTTAATTCAATTGCTTTATAGTATTGATTAAATATATGGGTGAATGGTAGAAATACTGTAGGGAAATTGCAGGAGAGGGGCACTCATTTGAGGAGAATGAAATGCAATATGTTGTCATGATGAAGTGGATGGTTTAATTCTCTAGTTTTACACTCTCATTTAGCCCTACTGTGCTGTCATATATTCTTTAGGAAAAAATGTTAAAGCTGATTTAATATGTATGTAGTAATCAGAATCTTGCAGTCCATTTGTGATGTTTGGGTTGATAGGACCCAGCTGTTCAATGGCATTTATAGGTATGCTTAATGCAAATATTTAATCCTGGTTCATCTAAAGATGACCTAATAAAACCCAAAATGGAACACGGTGGATAAAATAATAACATCTCCTTCCTTAAATGTATCAGATAATGTACTCTTAATTTAGATACTTGTATTTCAAAATGTTGGGTTTCTTTAATTTAAAGGCTGCTGTAAGGGAAATGCAGTGCATGTATTCTCCTGCAAGTGGTTTTGTATGCCCTTGTGGTAGGTAGCACAGTGCTGGAGCAAAGGGACTGCCATTTCAAATTAGCTTCTAAGTGCTTTTTAATATCTCTTGGAGATGAAGGGGAAAATGGGGATTTTGTGATTTTCAGCTTGATTAACAGGACTGTATTTGTGTAGGACTCATGAAATATTTCAGATTAATATGGAATTTGTTTCATCAGCTATTTATTTGGGGAATTGCTGAGAAATGTTGCACACACCTTTGGGTTATTTTAAAAGGAGAGATTTGCTCTAAAAGAGGTTTTAATCTTTATCACATCTGTGGTGGATTTACTACACTTCCTGTAAAGCGTTTTCTAAGGTAATGAATATAACATTAACAAAGCCTTCTTTTTATGTGTCAGTCAACATTGTTTGATTCCCCCCTCCCCCCTTATTGCATTAGCATTTTATTCACTTTTGCTTAAAATATTTTTTTTCTCAAATGCATTTTAAAAAGTAAACTAGATGAGAAATATTTTGAAGTGAACCATTAAAGGTACTTGGATAGTAATATAGAGTGTAATATTTGTTAAATTTTGATTCAAGCATAAATTTAAGTTTCTAGTGAAGTTTTTAAAACTAAACAAAACCAAACAACACCTCAACAAACTGTTTAACTGCATTAGTACCTGCATTGGTAGCCTGGTGCCCCTGTGTGTATCTTTTCCAAGCATATGTTAGTAATTTCCGTATCTCTGTTTTATAAATGCAAGTAAGAAGAATAAGGTATATGCAAATGGTTTTACCTAGCATATACTTTCTTAAATATTCTTATCAGCTACCTGGATATTTTTTAAGGGTCAGTGTAGAGTTTGCATACTTTGTACACAGCTCTTCGTACTAGAGTGAAATATTTCTCTTTGCACTTGTTCAGAGTTGTGGTGGTCTGAGTTTTCTGCCATTACTTTCTCATCTGGAAATTCAATACAACCACCCATGGGCTGCTCTTCCCCCATTGAGCAGCTCTCAGAGGTGCTGGTGGGGGGAACTAGACACTTTCCTGTTGCTGCAAAATGGCATGCTGTGATTTAAATAGCCCGTTCTTGAAACCTGGACCTTTCCTTTACTAATAGATTACTCCTAAATGGACCTTAATGAGAGTGCCGGCAGGTAGTTAACAGCAGCAAAGGCAATCTTTCTGAGTGTACCTGAGAGTCATAGGACTTAGGAAGGTAAAATGCAGAGTGGTTTTTCATCTTATCTGCAAGGTGAAAATGACATGAATAGAAACAAATGAGTTTGAGGACCTTATGGACTATTGTTTATTTACACAATGTATGTTACAGTTTGTGCTGCATACCAGTGGAGCAGTCATTTTTCCTGCACTTTTAAGAATCTGTTTCATCTGGCCTATTTGTCTGAGCTCAGATTTAGCTGTTGCTGCTAAAAGTGCTACCTCTCCCAGTTTCAGTGTTTAACAAGTGCCTGCAAATCCAGTTCCAGGAACTCTTCAGATTTTAATATTTGCTGACAAATGTTCCTTCTGTTTCATCCTTTGTGTCAAGCTCAGCCATCGCCTGCAGTTATCCCTGTTAACACTGAAAAATACCATCAGGAGAGAGAGAATAACACCCCTGCCTTTGGTAGGACTTGCCATGTCTATCTGGAGTTAGGGTTAGGTATTGAAATGATTTTTCCATGTGGAGAAGGTGGAGGCAACACAGGTGATCTTCCTGGGTCTGCTGGGGCTGGGGCAAGTGGCTTCCTCAGAGTGGCTGGAGCAGACGCACTGGGACATAGCTGCTGTCGAGTGGGGGAGCACAGAGGCCTGTCCTGTGACTGTTGGTTAATCTTCCTCTTCTTTGGCCAGAGTAAAAACTCTGGTCTCCCATACTCAGGCTTGAATGTGCCAGGTGGTACCCTAATCCAAGCAGCTGATGCATCTTAAAACCTGCGCTATCAAACCCAGGTTTTCAGTAAGCTGAGCTGCAGTAGCAGTCAAGTCAGGTCTCTAAATATTGCAACGCTTTGTGTGGAGCTTGGCTCAGATTTGTACTTGTTAAAGACTTCGCAGAGGCTTTCTTGGGTTGAGTTCTTCTTGGGACTTGGACTAACACAGGAGTGAAGACAAGATGCCTCAAACAGGACAGTGACAAATGCAAAAAGAAACAGTGAAAAATGAGGAGACAAGGATCTTAAGGAAAAATCACAATAAACATCACAGACGGGCTACCCACTTATGCCAGCTCAGCTTTCGGGGTGTTTTTCTAGCCTTTTTTAATATATAGCACAGGCTTCCCTTCAGGTAGGCAAAACATTAAAAATATATTAATCATCCTTAAACAAAAAAACATGTGTTTGAATGACATGGGGAAAGCGTGCAACATCAAAGTAGATGTTTCTCAGTTTTGAGTACTCCCTCCGTATCCTTCTCCTGAAGTCATTCCCAAGATTTACAAACTATCTCTGTGCCCCCCAAGCATGGCACTGATGTGTGTGAGCCACTGTATGAGGCAACAAGGCAGTCACCAGCCTGCAGGGCTGGTTTATAGGTGTTTGCAGGGTGATGCCTCCACTTCTTACCCTCTGTATCTAGGCCTGAAGAATATATATTTAGCAAAGAGATCTTGTGAAGAGGATTGTGTTTTCTCTCATGGCAAATGAAATGGAGTAGCTATGCTTTAGAAATGAAGAGGCAGTATGACCTTTATCTTGCCTTTCATGTGGAGAGTTGTTTGTCATCCACTCCAGCACCATTCAGTGATGGAAGGGACAAGAATGGGGCAGGCTGACGGGAACAAACCCATTCAAATGCGACTTGTGGGTATCTAAACAAGCTGAATTGGAGCTGTCAAAATAGAGCTGTTGCTGTATGCATCAAAACTGTTCTTGTTCACCAGGCACCAAAAGGTCTTTGTTTATGCAACATTAGAATAAATCAGGATTAGAAACCCAATGTTTTTAGCACTGGAAAAAGCTGAGTGGTCTCTATTCCAATAAGCTGACTGGCTAAGGCTTAGCACAGTGGGCTGTTTTAAATTTAATGCCCTCATTTAGAAAGACTTAAATATGCACTTTATCTGGCCTCTATTTAGAAACCATGGGCATTTTAAACAGCTGCTTCACTGGTGTTTTTGGGCATGGGATGCTGAAGATGCTTTCTGAACTAGATACCAATCATACCGTCAGGAGAAAGAGAGAGGAAGAAGTAGCAAACTAGAATTAAGAAAAAGAATTTCAGGGTATTAATCTGTGCACAGTCTCAAGTGCAAATCAAGAGAGTTCCCCTTATGTTAGAATTATTACCTTAAATTTGAAACTACTGTGCTCAACAGAAATGAGTAGGACAGAATGGGCAGGCTGATATCAGAGAACACGATACTGAGTTGAGTGTAAAATAAGACAGATTTTGAGAATTTTTGAGAAAAGCACATCCGAGCTAGTTTAAGGAGAATATTTGATATGAGCGGAACAAGACATTCATGTGTGAAATAAACAACTAGGTGATGTCTTTAACAGGAAGGTGAGTCAGTTTAATAAGACACCAGAGTAAGTTAAAGAGGCTATGGGAATCATTTGTCACTTTGTGGGTGCTTTCCATCCATGCATGAATCACAGCAGCCCTTAAAGAGTTTTTGTTCCATCCCAAACATAAGAGGCTGCACCACAGAAACTTTGTGGTAACTTACTTATGTTGTTTGAGAGGGCAAGGTTAAAAAGCTGTGTTTTACACTGGGAGCAGAAGAGGTGAGTGGACAGGGGAGTTAGTTCCACAGTCTTGGACCAACTTTGAGACAGTCTAATTGCTGGGAGCTTCCCACTGCTGTGGAAGGGCTCCCTAAGCAGCATAACAGACTGCTTGCAGATTATATTGCTTTTTCTTGTGCTCCCCTGGCAGAGATCAAAGCAATCAGCACCCAGTCCTCCCCCAGAACTACAGATCCTCAGGCTGCTGTGCAAAGACAGCTTCCTCTCTTCCAGTTGTCTTAGATGTCCAGAACTATTCTTAGAATTCTCGTTTCTGGCCTCATTATCTACGTTGTCCATCTTGTATTGTAGCACTTTATTTTCCTTGAGCAGCATATTAAACATGCCAACGTATCCAGCACAGCTAATTTGCAGAGCAGCAAACTTGTTTTCAGCACCTTCTAATCTCTTAGAAAAAGACTCAGCTTTATTTTCAATAGCAGAGACAGTCTGTGAGGAGTCTGTGCTTTCATGTATCAAATCCTGCTCTGCTGCATTACTTGTTTCACATCTAATATGCTGATCTCCCACACAGGACTTGCAAGATTGGATACAATTCCCTTTACTGTAGGCTGCTGGACTGCTTGGGTGGCGTTGGAAGTTTGTTTTGAAACATGACGAAAACAGAAGTCCTGCTTACCCCTTTCTCAAGTGTCACCTCAGCAATCATACGAAATTTCTGAAAGAGGCACAGCCAGAAAGCAGTGACTGCGTATTCTGACCCTCTCCCTCTTTCCTGTGAGCTGATCAGAAGGAAAGTGAATCTTGGGCCTGCATTTTTGAAAGTGTAATATGTTAAAAATGAACTAGACACATTAAAGGAAGTTAGTCCTTTGGGAGCTGTTATAAATCTGTGGTCCAGTGCAGCCTCCAGCTCTGGATGATGAGAATTTAGAAGGGGAGACACCAGAGACAGTGCCAACGCATGTTTGTCTATAGGTATATCTTCAGATGATGCTTACTGTCCTCTCCTTGTCCACCAGGAGCTATAGTCAGAGGCAGAATACAGAGCTGGATGAATCTTTGACCCAGTCCAATAGTGATTGACTGACTCAAAATCTGGGCTACAGGGCACAGTGCATGCAATTACGGATCTAAAAATTCCCATAACACATCCAGTACTATCTGCCACTCCTATCATCTTTTTCAGCTCCTGAAGAAGACAAAGATAAATGCTCTTTTCTCTCTATGCTAATTGGAGTGAGGAAAGAGATAGCTGGTAAAACCTACTGATAAGATTTAGAGAGAGGTGCCAGCAATTTGCAAGAAGATGTGGAACATAAAATGTAAAGCTTTTCCCAGAAGAGCAATTTCTAGCAACATTGCTAATTCTGCAAGACAAATACATGAGAAACACTTACTGTTTACTCACTAGGATAAACTTCAAATGCAGTGCAGATCTCCTTTACTCACTGAGTGGGGGCAGGGACTTTGCTGCGATGTCAAATGTGATCGTTGTTGCTATAACATGTTCTGCCTTCTAATTCAGGTGTTGTCATTTGCTATGCAGTTTTCTTGTTTCCAGCCTTCCACACAGCACATTGCTAATGAGCTTATTTCCCTTGAAGATAGGTATTGATGAGTATGGGCAGGCAATAGGCTGCCCTTTATAGTGAAGTTTCCTCCCAATAAAAGCCATAATGGCATTACCTCTTTGAAACTGATGTATTGTAGAATCAAATGGCATTGATCTGTTCTGCTTAGACTGAAGATAGTTAGACTTACATTGAGCAAAGCAGGTGAGAGGTGAATTCCAAAAGCGATGTTCCAGGTCTCATATAATGGGGATTATGAGAACACTGAGCCATATATTTTAAAGTCTATTCAGCAGGCTTGCTGGCAAACCTGCTGCATAATCAGGTACCAAACAGCCAGTGGTGTGGAGTCTACCCTGATCATTTCCTTGTTACATAGATATTGAATACATGCATGTCCACAAAAGCTTTGAAGAGTACTACGTGAACAGTCCTCTGCCCACCCCACCTATGTGTGAATCACCTTTCCTGTGGCATTCCTGTCAAAATCAAAGCCTACCACAAGTGGCTCATTTTCCATGAATGATGAGGCTTTGACAGGAAGATATAAAAAGAGTTAATAGAAGCAGGGGGCTATTTCTGAGTCAGTTGGCCATGTAAATTTCGAGTGGGGCTTCCCAAACATAACTTCAGTATTTGAGTTAAGCGAATTAACAAGGAGCTATTGAAGCAATGAGCACTGTGTATTTGGCTGCCACATTGTGGTTTTCATCATAGGCATGTTGGAAGGACTGTACTAATTTCCTTTCTGTACTAAAAAAAATCTTATAATACCCACTTTGGCTTTTTTTAAAAAATATGAGATAAGCTGTAACTGCTTTATGTTTTTACTAATTTTACTCATCCTCTCAACACTCCTGTCCTGTGCCATGATTTAATTCTATCTCCTTTCTGATGGTAAAGGAAAATATCTTGGGAATGCAGTATGGGCACAGGCACAAAGTTTAGAAGTAAGGAGTGATCAAAGATGGAGGTCTAACCACTGAACAATTCCTAATTAGCTTTCAGCTATCTTTATAGAGAGGTAACTGAATGATAAAAAGTAATTACTCATACAGAGACCACATGATTTAGACAAACAACTTGAAAAATCATTCTGATCAGGCTGCATTGCACTATCTTTCTTTTTAATTGGAATTTGTATTTGTTACAGAGGGGGAGGATTCTTCTGGTTTTAAAAGAGAGGAAGATGTGAGTTACAAGAATTAGAGGGGGAAAAGCCTAATAATTCACCTGCTTATCTAGCAAAATCCTAGACAAATGAGACATTCTTCCCTTGACACATCATTGTGAAGAGCTAGCCTCGCAACAGTTAAGCTCAAATATCTTGCCCTGTCTAAAAGGAGACACAAAAAATATTCTAGATGGTTTTTCCCTGTGTAACATCATGAGAAGCTAGTGTTACACAGTTAATCTGAATTCAGCATATATTGCAAGGGCCTATAGACCTCCACATTCAGTGCAGAATTTAACTACCTGGGTAGCCAGGATATTAGCATACATGTCTGAGTGGCAGGTTATCTGCTTTGTTCTCTCCATGATTTTAAGTATCTCTAAATACTTCCATGTCTCAGGACATGGAAGTGTTGGAGCGGGTCCAGAGGAGGGCCACGAAGATGATCAGATGGCTGGAGCAGCTCTCCTATGAGGACAGGCTGAGAGAGTTTGGGCTCTTCAGCCTGGAGAAGAGAAGGCTTTGAGGGGACCTGGTAGTAGCCTTCCAGTATCTGAAGGGGGCCTACAGGAAGGCTGGGGAAGGATTATTTACAAGGTCCTGCAATGACATGTGTTTAAACTGGCAGAGGAAAGATATAGACTGGATGTTAGGAGGAAGTTGTTTGCAGTGAGGGTGGTGAGGCACTGGAACAGGTTGCCCAGGGAGGTTGTGGGTGCNATTCTATGATTCTATGAGATCCTTTCTGATGCTTGTAGCACCTCCTCATTAATGTGCTGTGCAGATTTAGTTAATGTGGTGTGTGCTCTCTCTTAGAGATTATTAATAAAGGTGTTAAATAAAAGTAGTTGTCGCATTCCTCAAGCAATTACTCACTCCTTACCCTTATAAAGACATTTATGGCAACACACTACATCTGTTGTGCTACTGTATCAGTCTTGGCTATTTCTGATGGAATCTTCCCCAAATTACAATCAAGAGTCTGGTATTAAGAATTTATGGACTTTTTAATATATTTGGATTTTAAAACCCCCATAAAACCAACAAACAACACCTCCTCACCGCTACTGTAATCTGGATTTGTTAGCTTGTATAAAGCAGTGTAAAAACTTTCCCCACTTACAGATTTGGTTGGTGGCAAGGCTCTTCATTTTCTATGTCGGCTGTTTCATTGCTGTCTAAAGGTAGATTTATGGCACCATACTTGCATGCATCTTTTCCTTCCCCTTCAGTGATTACCAAATACCTTTGCTTTGCTGCTCTCTCCCACTCCCCCCC
>VWZE01019164.1:126141-165139 GCA_013396675.1 Eubucco bourcierii | reverse complement strand
TGTCTCAGCACTCTCACTGCAAAAAACTTCTTCCCAACATCCTGTTTCCTCCAGGGAGGGAGCATCCACAACCTCAACCACAACCACAGTCTCCCTGGGCAACCTGTTCCAGTGTCAAGTGCCAACTTCTGCAATGTTTTTTCTTCATTCCAGTACTGAAGAATTTTAATTTTTTTTTACATCCATTTCCTACAGAACAGGAATTCCATTTCCTGTACAACCTCAATCTTTTTTTCTTTTTCTTTTCTTTTTTTTTTTTTTGCAGGATGTATTTCAGCAAGCAATCCTTCTCCACTTCCCATCACTGCTAAGACAGACAGATGAATCACACCCTGGAGGTGCCTGTTTCTTTCAGCTGGCTATAAAGGGAATCTAGGTTGATGAGTCTAGACATCGACAACCAACTTTCAGATATCTGGCCTTAGGCAAGAGGACTCCTTTCTGTGGAGAGGATGAAAACACCATACAATTACTTTGCAGTCAGCATGATTTTTTTCTTCAGTCATGCTTAAGGGGATGTTTACCAACAGATTGTCTTCTAATTATAAGAGGTTAAGCAGGGAGGTAGTGGAATCCTTGTCCTCCCGGGGCAAGAACATGTTAAGCACTTCCATGGAATCACAGAAGTGGTTGGGTTGGAAAAGGCCTCTAGGATCATTTTGTCCAGCCTTCAACCCAACACCCCCATGGCCATTAAAGCATGTCTCAAAGTGCCACGGCCACACAGTTCTTCAACACCTCCAGGGACAGTGACTCCACCACCTCCCTGGGCAGCCTGTGCCAATCCCTGACTACTTTTGCAGCAAAGAAAATTTTCCTCATAAATTTTCCAAACTAAGTCTTCCTTGGAGCAATTTGAGGCCATGTACAAAACCTAAGCCTCCCTCATCTCCAACCAGGCTATGAGAGTTAAGGCTTTTCAGCCTGGAGAAGAGAAGGCTTCCAGGAGACCTTAGAGTAGCCTTCCAGGATCTGAAGGGGGCTCCAGGAGGGCTGGGGAGGGACTATTGACAAGGGCTTGGAATGCCAGGACAATGGGTTTGAACTGGCAGAGGGGAGATTGAAACTGGATGTTAGGAAGAAGTTGTTTGCAGTGAAGGTGGTGAGACACTGGCACAGGTTGCCCAGGGAGGTTGTGGAGCACAGAAGCACAGAATGTGATCTTTGATCACATTCTGTGCTTCTGTGCTCCACAATCTCCCTGGAGGTGTTCAGGACCAGGTTGGGTGAGGCCTTGAGCAACTTGTTCTAGTGGGAAGTGTTGATGGCACAGGGGGGTTGGAACTGACTGAGCTTTGAGGTCCTTTCCAACCTAAACCATTCTATGAGTCTATGACCCCAACCCTCCCCTGGCACAGTCTCAGGCCATTTCCTCTCTTTCTGCTATCTGATACAAGGGAGAAGAGCCCAACCCCCACCTCTCTATAACCTCCTTTCAGGGAGCTGTACACAGCAATGAGGTCTCCCCCAGCCTCCTCTTCCTCAGCTTAAACCCCCCTAGTTCCTCAGCTGCTCCTCCCCAAACCCTGTTCCCCAAACCCTTCACCAGGTGTGTTGCCCCTCTCTGGACATGCTCCAGCAGCTCAGAGACTGTCCCTGTGTGATGGGATGTGCTTGAATTATGTTCTGGGCTAGCTGTGTAGGTCAGACAGAGAACTATCACACTCCTCACCCCACAGGAGTGCCTTCCTCTCTGGTAAGAGGTTCATCTAGTTCCACCCCACCCTCTCTGCAACAGGCAGGGACAATTTCCACCTTACAGACCTTTTTTTGTTGTTGTTGTTGAAAGCTTGTCAGCACTGAAGCTGGAGATAAATATCATTTGTGTAGAGATGAATGGGAAAAGGCCTCCCAAAATTAGTGTCCCACTGTCCATCTGCATCAGGATAAGGAGGTGGGAAGAGAGGGGTGAGGTAGGTGTAGGTTTAAGAGATGGGATGTACTTTCTTGGGCTGAAGGCAAGAGAAAACATAAGCAGCTTCACTTTCAGCACAGCTTTTGAGAGAGAGTTGTGTGTCTCTTGGGTCATTGTTCAAATAAGGTAGAATTAAGGTTACTTGAGGACTTGAAACAACTCTTCATTGCATGGCTTTCTAGAAGCCTAATATTTGTTGACTTTCTCATGCTGAAAGGGCACAAGAAATGCCTGGGATATGTTCACTGCCTTAGCAGAGTTTTTTAGCAGTGAATTACTTTCTTTTTTTGAGGGCAGTGCATTTACATTTGGGGTTGTTGATGTGAGTGGACTTCTAAGCAGTCCCAGATATCCATTTAAGAAGCCCTCCTCTACTCTGCTTTGGTGAGGCTGCAGCTGGAATATTGTGTCCAGTTCTGGGCCCCTCAGTTCAAGAAGGACCTCAGGGAGCTGCTTGGAAGAGTCCAGTGCAGAGCCACAAAAATGATGAAGGCAGTGGAACATCTTCCTGTGAGGACAGGCTGAGGGAGCTGGGGCTTGGAGCAGAGAAGCCTGAGGGCTGCCCTCATTCACCTTTATAAGGATGTGCAGGGTGAGTGCTAAGAGGCTGGAGCCAGGCTCTGCTTGGTCACATTCACTGCAAGCCCAAGGGGCACTGGGTGGAAGTTGAGGCATAGGAAATTCCATGGAAATATGAGGAAAAACCTTTTCAGTGTGAGGGTGACAGAACCCTGGCACAGGCTGCCCAGGGTGGTAGTGGAGTCTCCCTCTCTGGAGATATTCAAACTCCACCTGGATGTGTTCCAGTGTGACCTGCCCTGGGTGTGCCTGCTCTGGCAGCGGGGTTGGACTGGATGAGCTTTGGAGGTCCCTTCCAGCCCCTGACATTCTGTGATTCTGTGACTTGTGTGCCCTTGGTGACATCCTTTAGCACACTGCTGCTAGCCAGAAACCAGCAGCTCACCAGGTACAGCTCTGCCCAGGATCAGAGGTTGTTAGCTTCACTTGTGTGCACTGTGTGATCTATCCAGCACCCACCTTTGGCAGCTGCTGGCAGCCCATGCTGTATCAGGGAAATCTCATCACACTGAGAGCACTTTATGTTATTAAAAGTGCAATTAAAACAAAATCAAATACTTTCATTAAGTGCCACCACTAAAAAATGATCCTCCCAGTTGCTCTCTCCTCATTAAGAAAATTTGCATTTGAACAAGTTTTCAACTGTGTGTGTTTGTAATTAATGCAATTACAAGGCAGAGATCTGCTCCCAAAAGTAAAGAAAACTTCTTTATCAGTTTTACCATTTTAATTGAAAGAAGACTTTGTATAGTGAATTATTTAATGTCTGTTATCTGAAGAGGACATATAGAGATAAGAAGTCAGCCTCGGTATTTGGGACTGTGCCCATTTATTTTAGAGCTAAGTGGAAGTCCTGGGAGCCACAGAGGATGAATTGTTGGGTTCAGCCTGGAATACTGAGTGTTGTGGCTTTGTTGGTTTGCAGCTAGGGCCTATTGTTTGTTGAACTCTTTCAAATTCTCTCTCTCTCTTTTTTTTTTTTTTTCTTTTTTTCTTTTCTAAATTACTGTGTGATAGATAGGAAGATAAATAGTCATTAAAAAGGGAGGGAAATAGGTTGAGGGGAGATAAAAAGTGCTCATGGCAAGAAAGGGGAAAACAGGGAAAGGATACCATTTCTAAATAAAATCACAGAATCACTGCAGTTGGAAAAGACTTTTAAGATCATTGAGTCCAGCTGTTAGCTGACTCTGCCAAGTCTGGTGCTAAACCATGTAACAGAATCATGGAACCATAGAACATCAAAATTATTTCAGCTGGAAAAGTCATAGAATCATAGAATCATAGAATGGGAAGGTTGGAAGGGACCTCAAGGATCAGCCAGTTCCAACCCCCTGCCACAGGCAGGGACACCTCCCACTAGCACAGGTCACTCAAGGCCTCATCCAACCTGGCCTTGAACATCTTCAGGGAGGGAGCAGCCACAACCTCCCTGGGCAACCTGTGCCAGTGTCTCACCACCCTCACTGCAAACAACTTCCTCCCAACATCCAGTTTCAATCTCCCCTCTGCCAGTTCAAACCCATTGCCCCTTGTCCTGTCATTCCAAGCCCTTGTCAATAGTCCCTCCCCAGCCTTCCTGTAGTCCCCCTTCAGATCCTGGAAGGCTACTCTAAGGTGTCCTCAAAGCCTTCTCTTCTCCAGACTGAAAAGCCCCAACTCTCTCAGCCTGTCCTCATAGTCCTCTAAGATCATCAAGTCCAAGCATCAACCTAAGACCACCATGGCCACTAAAGCATGTCCCAGAGTGCCGTGGACACACAGTTCCGGAGCACCTCCAGGGATGGGGACTCCACCACCTTCCTGGGCAGCCTGTGCCAGTGCCTGACCACTCCTGCAGCAAAGAAACGTTTCCTAATCTGCAACTTAAACCTCTTCTGGTGCAATTTCAGGCCATTTCCTCTCATTCTATCACCTGATACTGAGACAAGACTGACCCCCACCTCACTGCCATTTCCTTTCAGGGAGTTGTAGAGAGCAATGAGGTCTCCCCTCAGCCTCTTCTCCAGACTGAACGACCCCAGCTCCCTCAGCCACTCCTCACCAGACCTGTTCTCTACTCTAGCTCTCTCCTCACCTGGCTTTGCTGCCTTTGTCTGCAACATTTTTACATACAAGCTGGGGTGGCACATATAGAAACAAGACTCAGGAGCTCTGGGCATAACCAAGGTGATGCCAAGCTGGATGATACCCAAACGCATGGCACTTGGAGCCTTTGATTCAAATCAGTTATCACCTCTGTTTTCAATCCTGAAATCTTTTCTTGCAGATTCCTCCTGGGACTTCAGAGAGCCTCCCAACCAGACCTTTCAGGTAATTTGGAATGAAGGATTCACTACCAGGCAATTACTATGAGGTAAAGTGGTAAGGGAGAATTCAGCTGGTTGACTGATTGGGCCAAGCATCTATCAACACAGAAGGGCTTCTGAGGGATCTAGAGAACACAAGTCCCGTGAGGAGCAGCTGAGAGAGCTGGGGTTGTTCAGCCTGGAGAAGAGGAGGCTGAGGGGAGACCTCACTGCTGTCTCCCACTCCCTGAAAGGAGGTTGGAATGAGGTGGGGGCTGGGTTCTTCTCCCAGGTAGCAAGTGCTAGGATGAGAGGAAACGGCTTCAAGTTGCACGAGGGGAGGTTTAGGTTGGATATTAGCAAACCTTTCTTCACCAAAAGGGTCATCAGGCACTGGAACAGGCTGCCCAGGCAAGTGGTGGAGTCACCACCCCTGGAGGTGTTTAAAAGATGTTTGGAGGAGGATCTTAGGGATGTGGTCTGACAATTGTGTGCAGGGAGGTGTCAGCTTATGGTTGGACTTGAAGATCTGAAGGTCCTTCCCACCCAGGCAATTCTGTGATTCTGCCTCATTTAACCCCTTCTTTTCTTTGACTCCATGGAAATTAGAAATCTTTCCTTAATTTTTGTTTTTTTATTCTGAAAAGGCAAACATCAAGATGTGCAGAATTCCTTTAAAGCCCTTCTCTCTGGGAGGGCTGGAATACCCATCTTCCACTACTCCTCAGCTACAAATAGATATAGATTTTTCTTCTATGATGCACTCAGCAGCAAAACAAACTGTACAGAGAGAGCAAGCAAGCAGAAAGAGAAGATGTGCTGAACACATCATTTTCCAAAATCTCCTGGTCCCCCTCCCTTTCCTCTCTCACAAGTACAGGGCTCACATCCATGCTCTCAAACTGTCTCCTAGCTTTGGTTCACTGCTTAAAGATTATTTCAAGTGAAGAAATGGAAAGAAAGAAACTGCATAATGACTTGGACAGCCACATGCAATAGACAAGAAAGAAATCTACTGCAAAAAGGAATTGCTCCAAGAATGTCCTGTCCACTAAAGAGCAGGTCAGACAATATGCTCAGGTGACTTCCTTCAGGATTAGATGTTGAGAATGAGAACCTGTTGGGTTACATCTCACATCTGTCTAGGATTGATCACTAATGGCCAGTTACTGGGAGGGGTTCCACAAAAAGAAGCTTCCTCCTCTTCCCTTTAGTGGGTCTCCTGCAGGGAGGAAATTTAACATCATAGGAAGCAAGTCCTAGAAGTGATCAATTTCATTTGTCTTCATTTCATCCCCAGTTCTATATTCTGTCCACTGAACTACATAATTCTCCTCTTTTCCTGTATACTGCTTCAGTATTTATCAATTGTTAGAATCACAGACTCACAGAATCAGGCAGGTTTGGAAGGGACCACAAGGCTCAGCCAGTCCCAACCCCCCCTGCCATGCCCAGGGACACCTCACACTAGATCAGGCTGCCCAAAGCCTCAGCCAGCCTGGCCTTAAACACCTCCAGGGATGAGGCTTCCACCACCTCCCTGGGCAACCCCTTCCAGGCTCTCACCACCCTCATGCTGAACAACTTCTTCCTAACATCCAGGCTGAATCTCCCCATTTCCAGCTTTGTTCCATCCCCCCCCAGTCCTATCACTTCCTGACAGCCTAAAAAGTTCCTCCCCAGCTTTCTTGTAGTCCCCTTCAGATATTGCAAGGCCACAAGAAGGTCACCTGGGAGCCTTCTCCTCTCCAGACCTGTTGCCATGCCTCTGTGGAGCTCTGGCTGCCACGCAGCTGAGCTGTGCCAAGTTCAGTTTTCCCCTTTTCTCTTCCACATCCAAGCCATTTCTACTGCATTTGTTGTGTACTCTCCAGCTCCTCAGGACCTCTGGGACATGGACTTGCCTAGACCTGAACACACAATATCATGCCCCAGAGGAGGGCCATGAAAATGGTCAGGTGGTTGCAGCACCTCTGCTATGAGGACAGGCTGAGGCAGCTGGAGGTGTTCAGCCTGGAGAAGAGAAGGCTCCAGGGACACCTAAGAGCAGCCTGCCAGGACCTGAAGTGGCTACAAGAAGGTTGCATTAATGGGACAAGGAGCAGTGGTTTGAGAATAGAGAAAAACAGAATTGGATTGAATGTTAGGGGAAAGTTTTTCACTGTGAGGGCAGTGGAGCACTGAAACATGTTGCCTGGGGAGGTGGTTGAGGCCCCATCCCTGGAGATATTCTTCTTAATGTTCAACCAGAATATTTCAGAGAAAAGCCATGAACATGATCAGGGACCTGAACACACAATATCATGCCCCAGAGGAGGGCCATGAAAATGATCAGGGGGTTGGAGCACCCCTGCTACAAGGAGAGGCTGAGAGAGCTGGGACTGTTCAGCCTGGAGAAGAGAAGGCTCCAGGGACACCTAAGAGCAGCCTGCCAGGACCTGAAGTGGCTACAAGAAGGTTGCATTAATGGGACAAGGAGCAGTGGTTTGAGAATAGAGAAAAACAGAATTGGATTGAATGTTAGGGGAAAGTTTTTCACTGTGAGGGCAGTGGAGCACTGAAACATGTTGCCTGGGGAGGTGGTTGAGGCCCCATCCCTGGAGATATTCTTCTTAATGTTCAACCAGAATATTTCAGAGAAAAGCCATGAACATGATCAGGGACCTGAACACACAATATCATGCCCCAGAGGAGGGCCATGAAAATGATCAGGGGGTTGGAGCACCCCTGCTACAAGGAGAGGCTGAGAGAGCTGGGACTGTTCAGCCTGGAGAAGAGAAGGCTCCAGGGAGACCTAAGAGCAGCCTGCCAGTAGCTGAAGGGGCTACAAGAAAGCTGCAGAGGGACAGTAACAAGATGAAGGACAATGGTCTGAAATTAGAGATTGAGATTGGATGTGAGGAACAAGTTCTGCACCATGAGGGCAGAGGAACACTGCAACAGGTTGCCCAGGAAGGTGGTTGAAGCCCCATCCTTGGAGATGAGGCTGGACAGGGCTCTTGGCAACCTGATGTTGCAGAGGATGTCCCTGCTGACTGCAGAGGGGGTTGGACTGTATCACCTTTGGGGGTCCTTTCCAACCCAGAGCATTCTGTGATTCTATGTCCAGTTATATACTGTGTGCAGTTCTGGAACCCTCAGCACAGGAAGGACATGGAAGTGTTGGAGCGGGTCCAGAGGAGGCCACAAAGATGCTCAGAGGGCTGGAGCAGCTCTGCTGTGAGGACAGGCTGAGAGAGTTGGGGCTCTGCAGCCTGGAGAAGAGAAGGCTTCGAGGGGACCTGATAGTAGCCTTCCAGTATCTGAAGGGGGCCTACAGGAAGGCTGGGGAAGGATTATTTACAAGGTCCTGCAATGACAGGACAAGGGGCAATGGGCTTAAACTGGCAGAGGGGAGATTTAGACTGGATGGTAGGAGGAAGCTCTTTACAGTGAGGGTGGTGAGGCACTGGAACAGGTTGCCCAGGGAGGTTGTGGCTGCTCCCTCCCTGGATGTGTTCAAGGCCAGATTGGATGAGGCCTTGAGTAACCTGTACTAGTGGGAGGTGTCCCTGCCTATGGCAGGGGGTTGGAACTGGATGATCCTTGAGGTCCCTTCCAACCTTCCCATTCTATGATTCTATGATATCAGCAACCCTATGGAGCTGTTCTGCTGCCTGCTGTTGTCTCCTCTCACAAGTCAGGGACTTTCAGGTGCCTGCATCACTGCTCACTGCCATTTGTCTACAGCTCACAAGGATTTCCACCTTGGATCAATATTCCCATCCTCAATACCCAGAACAAAAATGCTTACATTGAATGCTGTGGCTCCAGGCTGTGGGTAAGGAACTCCTAAAATCTGACATTTGAAGGTGCTCTCCAGGTGAACATGTTTACAATAACTGCCATATTTTCTTCTTAGCCACTAAAGGAATTCATGAGAATATTACAACACCTCTTTCAGAACTCATCTGATCCACTTAAAATTTGAGAGAACCCCATATTCCACCACTGTAAACTCTAACCCAGTGTATTTCCACCTCTGCAAGCCACTGAGGGCATTATCCCTGTTTATTTCTGCTGTCTTGGCAGTATTAGCAGACCACACACTAATGACAGAGGACTTACAAGTCACACTAGAAGCTTGGCTAGAGACTTCTCCTATTATTGCCACTGCGTTGTGTTATTATTTGCAGTTTTGGCTCTCAAACCTTTGAATAATTCCACTGAAATAAAAAGCTATCCCATGGCATTAACTGGAATCCATGAAGTCCAGTAGCCTATGGATATAAATCCCAGGTATGAGCTCCAACATGGCATCTGGGATGACCTTTCAATAAAGAATCACAAAATCTCAGAATCAAGCAGGTTGGCAGAGAGCTCCAAGCTCACCCAGCCCAACCTAGCACCCAGCCCTGGCCAATCAACCAGACCATGGCACTAAGTGCCCCAGCCAGGCTTTGCTTCTACACCTCCAGGGATGGGCACTGCACCACCTCCCTGGGCAGCCCATGCCAATGCCAATCACTCTCTCTGCCAACAACTTCCTCCTAGCATCCAGCCTGAACCTGCCCTGGCACAGCTTGAGGCTGTGTCCCCTCCTTCTGTTGCTGGTTGCCTGGCAGCAGAGCCCAACCCCAGCTGGCTGCAACCTCCCTTCAGGGAGCTGCAGAGAGCAATGAGCTCTGCTCTGAGCCTCCTCTTCTGCAGGCTGCACACCCCCAGCTCCCTCAGCTGCTCCTCCCCAACCCTGCTCTCCTGAGCCTTCCTCACCTTTGTTTCACTTCTCCAGACACAGTCTCCCTGCACCAATATTCACCATTAGCTTTGCAGCTAATCTTCACATTTGAATGAAGGTCAAAGAGATATGTGACACTTTTATACTCTTTATGTTCCTTTAAACATAGACATTGATGAGCTGTAAAATAAAAAGGAACAAACTGCAGAAACCACACTCTGCAAATTTATCTCTGGGTGTTTGTTGTGTCTTCAGATCATAGAGTCATAGAACGGTTTGTGTTGGAAGTGACCTCCAAAGGTCATCCAGGCCAACCCTGCTGCAGTCAGCAGGGACATCCTCAACTAGATCAGGCTGCCCAGAACCTTGCTCAGCCTGGTCATGGATATCTCCAAGGATGGGGCCTTGACTACCTTCCTGGGCAACCTGTTGCAACATTTCATCACCCTCATGGTAAAGAACTTTATTCTAACATCCAACCTAATCTCCTCTTCTCTCAGTTCAAACCATTGCCTCTTGTCCTGTCCCTGCAGGCCTTTGCAAACAGTCCCTCTGCAGCCTTCTTGTAGCCCCCTTCAGCTACTGGCAGGCTGCTCTTAGGTCTCCCTGGAGCCTTCTCTTCTGCAGGCTGAACAAGCACATCAGATATCAGACAACAGTTACTCAAAGTTAAACAGAGGAGCAAATTTTTTGCTTCCTTTTATTCTGAAATTGAAAGTCAGGTGAAATGAGAGCGAGAAGAAGCCTGTAAAGATGCTCCTTGATAAATTAAGTATGAAAGATGCAAATATGTTCCAGCAGAATGTAATTATTTCGAGGAATCTACTGCTCAACAGAAGATAAATTATTGCTGTAGAAGAATTCTATAAAAATCCAGGTAAGGACTTCTAATGAGGAAATTGATGATTATTTTAACAGATGAGTCTGCTGCCACTTACCCATAATGGGAAAAATGTCTCAGATTTTTCTTTTTGTCTCCCAGGAAATTGAGAAAAGCAATTAAATTTCTCAAATTTGAGAACTTTTTCCTAATGACAGCTTTCCAATAGTGGTTCACAGACACCAGTGGCTGCACATGCTTCAGCCTCTAATGCAAAATATTCATTCCTTGTACAAAAGAGATACTTGGGATACTGCTGTGCAAGCTGAAACCATCTCTGCACTGCTTAAAAATAGACAGGGGTCACTTAAATGGTAACAGAGTGTTAAGGTAAAGTCTCAGAATCATAGAATCGTAGGTTGGAAGGGACCTTCGAGATCATAGAATGGAATCATAGAATGGTTTAGGTTGGAAAGGACCTCAGAGGTCGTCTAGTTCCAACCTCCCACCACAGGCAGTGACATCTAGTTCCAGCTGTTTCTTCAAAGTGTCTTTTGCTGCTTGTCTTCTCTCTCTCTATTATCATTCTCTAATTAGCCTGGTCTTGCTCAGGTTACAAATGTCACAAATTCATAGTTGGAAGTAAATTTAGAGATCATCCTGTTCCAATCCCCTGCCACAGGCAGGGACACCTTCCACTAGCCCAGGTGGCTCAAGGCCTCTTCCAACCTGACCTTGACTACTTCCAGGGAGGAGGCATCCACAGCCTCCCTGGGCAACCTGTGCAAATGTCTCATCAGCCTCACTGGGAAGAATTTCTTCCTAATCTCCAACCTAAATCTGCCCTCTTGCAGCTTCAATCCATTCCCTCTCATCCTATCACCCTGAGCCCTCCCCAGCTTTCTTGTAGCCCCCTTCAGGTAGTGGCAAGTTGCTATTAAGTCTCCCTGGAGCCTTCTCTTCTCCAGGCTGAACACCTCCTGCTCCCTCAGCCTGAAAGATTCACCTGCTCTGTGGTTTACACAAAGCAAACAAAATGACTCTTTGCTTCTCCTATCTGTGTGATCTTAACATTCCTTTCTCTGAATTGTTTGACACTTGTTTATTTTCCAGTGTTGCAGCCTGTCCTCACGTCCCCTGTCCTGCTATGAGAGCAGGTTTCCAATAACTCCTCCTGCAAATGAGATTTCCTTGCTTAATAAAGGCTGCAAACACATGCTCAATGCTTTTTAATAGCCTGTGTAACATATATGCTGTCAAAAAAAGAGCTTAAAGAAAGACATAGTTGGTGTTAGGAAATACAGTTTCTTTATCAGAAAAGACCCAAAAAGCAAACCTCAAATGATACCCTGCTAATTACCCAAACCTTCATTTCTGCAGTGGTTTTCAGTGCTCTCAAAAGTCCTTTGATTGCACTGAATAGCTGTACAAAACCCTGAGTCATCTCAGTCTGGAAAGATCTCTACCCAGTGGATTAAGGGACAGCAAGCGGTGTGAGGGATCGGAAAACATCCACCTGAAAGCCATCACAGGAGATCAGTTCTCTTCCTTTTGGTTTGGAGACATCTTCTGCAGTGCAATACTTCTGCTTTCATAGAATCACAGAATGTCAGTGGCTCGAAGGGACCTCCAAAGCCCATCCAGTTCAACCCCCCTGCCAGAGCAGGAGCACCCAGAGCAGGTCACACAGCAACATATTCAGGGAGGGTTTGAACATCTCCAGAGAGGGAGATTCCACAACTCCCCTGGGCAGCCTGTTCCAGTCTTCTGTCACACTCACAGGGAAAAAAATTCCTCCTCATGTTTAAATGGAACTTTCTATGCCTCAGCTCCCACCCAGTGCCCCTTGTCCTGTCATTGGGCATCACCCAGCAGAGCCTGGCTCCAGCCTCCTGCCACTCACCTTTACATATTGATAAACATTGCTGAGGTCACCTCTCAGTCTCCCCTTCTCCACACTCCTATGTCAGTGTGTAAAATGAAACAGCCATTTCTCAGTGTCCTTCACTTTAGCAAGTGACATTAGCATCACAGAATCACAGAATGTTAGGGGTTGGAAGGCACCTCCAGAGGTGATCAGGTCCAACCGCCATGCCAAAGCAGGATCACCCAGGGCATGTCACACAGGAAGGCATCCAGGTTGGCTTTGAAAGTCTCCAGAGGAGGAGACTCCACAACCTTTCTGGGCAGCCTGCTCCAGGGCTCCAGCACCCTCACAGTACAGAAGTTTCTCCCCATGTTGAGGTGGACCCTCCTGTGTTCCAGCTACATCCATTAATCCTTGCCCTATTACTGGGTGCCACTGACAAGAGCCTGGCCCCTTCCTCTTGACACCCATCCCTCAGACATTTGTAGATCTCCTCTCAGCCTTCTCTTCTCCAGACTGAATAGGCCTAGGGCTCTCAGTTTGTCTTCATCAGATAAAGTGGAGTCAGGCAAACTCAAGCACTTTGAGTAGAAATGAAGAGTTCTGTGCTTGTGTGGCACCCAGCAAGATACAGCCCAGCCTGACTGGAGGTTCAGCATTATACAATAAAAGCCATTTGGTTTTCAGAGATACATGGACTGGTTTAGGTTGGAAGGGACTTTAAAGATCATCTAGTTCCAACCCCCCTGCCATGGACAGGGACACCTTCCACTACAGTAGCTTGCTCAAGGACTCATCCAACCTGGCCTTGAACACCTGCCCTATTTAAATTGTCCCTCAGTTGTTTTTTTTTTTTGTTTGTAATGAATGGTGGAGCAGGAAGCTAGTGCAGAAGGACAGGTTTTATACATAGTCTCATCATACAGCATAACCATAGGCACATTTGGGCCATAAATGAAAAAATGCAAAGTGTCAACTGCCTCATGAAACCTCCTGGTTTGTACATAGCAGAGACAAACACCTTTCACCAAGTCCCATGTGAAGAAAACACCTCATGTGTAAAGCAGACCTAATCACAGCAGCATAGAGTGTCCTGCCAGGAAAACTCTTCCACAAAAGCTGTGTCTGCTACATTTTCTGATAGCAATCAAGTACAAGAGCTCTACACAGCAGTGTCAGCTCTGACCTTCTGGAGGTTTCTCTTCCACAGCCTCAGGTATTCTGGACACACTGACAGAATGCAAATGGAGTGGTGGGAGGTAGGGGGAGGGGAAGTTGATTACAATTTCTAAAAGCAAACCCAATTAAATAATAGAAATCACAGAAATGTAGATTTTGAAATGTCACAGAATCACTTTTCAGTTTTACTTTCTATTTTTCTACTGTGGTGTATGGTCACAGAATCACAGAATGTTAAGTTTGAAAGTGACCTCCAGAGATCATTGAGTCCAACTCCCCTGCCAGAGCAGGATCATCCAGGGGAGGGCACACAGGAAGGCATCCAGGTGGGTTTTGAAAGTCTCCAACAGAGACTCCACAATCTCTCTGGGCAGCCTGTTCCAGGGCTCCACCACCTTCATGGTAAAGAAGTTTCTCTTCATGTTGAGGTGGAACCTCCTGTGTTCCAGCTTGTACCTGTTGTTCCTTGTCCTAGCATTGGGCATCACCACAAAGAGCCTGGCACCTTCACTCTGACACCCACCCCTCAGATATTTATAGACAGTGATCAGATCCCCTCTCAGCCTTCTCCACTCTAGACTAAACAGCCCCAGGGCTCTCTGTCTTTCTTCATAGCAGAGGTACTCAAGTCCCCAGTCATCCTCATGGCTCTTCGTTGGACTCTCTCCAGCAGGTCCCTGTCTGACTTGCACTGGGGGAGCCCAAAACTAAACACATTATTCCAGGTGTGGTCTCTCCAGGGCAGAGTAGAAGGGGGGAAGAATCTCCCTAGCCCTGCTGGCCACACTTCTTGGTGCACCTCAGGATGCCATTGGCTCTCTTGCCCACCAGGGCACATTGCTGGCCCATGCAGAACTTGCTGCCCACCAGCACTCCAAGGTCTTTCTCCATGGAGCTGCTTTCCAGCAGAAGCCCTGGTTTGCACTGGTGTCTGCTGCTGTTTCTGTCCAGGTGCAGGACTCTGCACTTATCCTTAGGGAATTCATGAGTTTCCTATTCCTCCAGCTCTGCAACCTGTCCAGGACTCCCTGGATGGCAGCACAGCCTGATGTGGTGTCACCTATAGGTTGGACTTGATGATCCTGAGGGTCTTTTCCAGCCTGGATGATTCTGCGATTCTGTGACCAGCAAATCTGCTGAGGCTGCACTCAATCCTCTCATCCAGGTTACTGGTGAAGATCCCAAGCAAAACTCCAGGTTGGATGGTGAATGGCTGAGAGCACCCCTGAGGAGAAGGACCTGAGGTTCATGAAAAGTTCAACCTGAGGCTGCACTGTGAGTGCAGCCCAGACAGCAACTGTGTGCTGGGCTGCAGCAAGAGCAGTGTGGGCAGCAGGGCAAGGGAGGGGATTGTGCCCCTTGGCTCTGCTCTCCTCAGACCCCACCTGGAGTCCTGTGTGCAGTTCTGGAGCCCTCAGCACAGGAAGGACATGGAAGTGTTGGAGCCAGCCCAGAGGAGGCCACCAAGATGCTCAGAGGGCTGCAGCAGCTCTGCTGTGAGGACAGGCTGAGAGAGTTGGGGCTCTGCAGCCTGGAGAAGAGAAGGCTTCCAGGAGACCTCACAGTAGCCTTCCAGGATCTGAAGGGGGCTACAGGAAGGCTGGGGAGGGACTATTGACAAGGGCTTGGAATGGCAGGACAAGGGGAATGGGTTTGAAGTGGCAGAGGGGAGACTGAAACTGGATGTTAGGAAGGAGTTCTTTGCAGTGAGGGTGGCGAGTCACTGGCACAGGTTGCCCAGGGAGGTTGTGGAGCACACAATCACCCAATGTGATCAAGGTGATTCTGTGCTCCATAACCCCCCTGGAGGTGTTCAAGGCCAGGTTGGATGAGGCCTTAAGCGACCTGCTCTGGTGGGAAGTGTCCCTGCCTATGGTGGTGAGTTGGAACTGGCTGAGCTTTGAGGTCCCTTCCAACCTTACCATTCTATGATTCTATAGTTCTGTGATTCTGTATTGATCAAGACTGGACCCAGTACTGATTCCTGGGGAACACCAATGGCCACAGGCCTCCAACCAGACTCTGCACTGCTGATGGACATGTTGAGAACAAAATTCAGCATACCAAGACCTGCTCTGAAAGATGTTTGGGTAACCTATCTCTAAAATTTCCCCACAGAGGTGTTAAAGAAACAGCAACACAATAGAGCTTTGTCTCATTTCAGACAGAAGATCTTCTTGAATAGAGGTTTTGACAAGAAATGGAATTGCCAAATTCTTGCTTAAGTAACAGCTTCTGCCTTTGTAACAGCCTTTCAGAGACTGGAGGAATTGAAGGGTTTCCCCTCCCTGTGTTCTTTATGTATGTAGATATCTACTTACACATCTCATTAAACACTAAGTTCTCTAAATAGGCAAAGAGCAAGGCACCTAAATCAGAGGGAGACTTCCCCATTTCCTACTTCAGCTCTGCATTCTGCTCTGTCTTACATATTAGATACCTTAAATTCTTTGTGGAACATTGTGGAAGGGAAGTTGTCAGGGAGAAAAGGACCAGGGAGAAAAGGACCAGGGAGTTCTGGTTGGCAGCTGCCTGAGCATGAGCCTGTGGTGTACCCAGGTAGCCAAGAAGGCCACCAGCATCCTGGCCTGGATCAGGAACAGCGTGGCCAGCAGAACCAGGGCAGTAATTGTCCCCCCATATTCAGCACTGGTGAGTCTGCACCTTATATACTAGGTTCAGTTTTGGGGCCCTCACTACAAGAAAGACATAGAGGTGCTGGGGCCTGTCCAGAGAAGGGCAACAAAGCTGGGGAAGGGTCTGGAGAACAGGGCTGGGGAGGAGCAGCTGAGGGAACTGTGGGTGTTTAGTCTGGAGAAGAGGAGGCTGAGAAGAGACCTCATTGCTCTCTACAATTCCTTGAAAGGAGGTGGGAGTGAGGTGAGTGTGGTCTCTTCTACCCAGTATCAGGTGATAGAACAAGAGGAAGTGGCCTGAAACTGTGCCAGGGGAGGGTTAGGTTGGAGATTAGGAAATATTTCTTTGCTGTGTCTGTGGTCAGGGCTTGGCACAGGCTGCCCAGGGAGGTGGTGGAGTCACCATCCCTGAAGGTGTTCAAATAACACAGAAACGTGGGAGTGCAGGACATGGTTTAGTGGCCACAGTGGTGTTAGGTCAGTGGTTGGACTCAATGATCTTAGAGGTCTTTTCCACCCAAATTAATTCCATGATTCTCTGACTCTTCCTATGTTGTGTTGCCCTGTAGTAGCCCACCCAAGTATGATATGACAACAACCTTCAGCCCTTCACCTATGCTGTTTACTTAATACACCACAGCATAAGCTTTAGCTTTTCAACCACAGCTTCTACTGAGTTTGTTGTCCTTGGTGGCTTCTGTTTCCTTTTCTGTGTTGCCCCAACCTGCCAAGGAGGAGGAAGGTGGGGAAGGTATTATTCTGATAGAGGGATCTGTGGGTTGGATGCGATATTGTGCAGAAGGAGCAACACTGAGATGACAATATGAAATCAAAGCTAAATTAGAAGCTTGACTATTTACCTCACCAAAACCATCAGTGGATTTGATGTTGGAGGAAAACTGCATCTCTCATGCAGTGTTAAAGGCTTTTGTGCTCCCTTTAAATTCTGTCTTTATGCATATTTGCATGAAACTACTCGGGAAGTTTTATTACCATATTGAATAATAATAGAGTCCAGAGCCTGTAGGAATTGAAAGACACATCCAATCCCAAGGCAGTTCCTATTCTATCTGACAGATATTTGCCTGACCAGCTCATAAACAAACAAGCAGAGAAGCCTCCACAGTCCCAGTGCTTTCGATATCAACTTTACCATTCTATGATTCTATGATATGCCTAGCGAAAACAATTTTACATTACTGTTGAGCCTAAAATTTGTTTATGATTTAAACCCATTTCACATTTTCCTACTCCCATTAGCCCACAGGACAGCTTCTTCTCTTTCTACTTTCATGTCTTTTAAATATTTGATACTTGTCATGTCTCCCCAGCACGTTCACTTTTTTATAGTAACAAAACACTACTGAGTCACGCTTAACCTCAGCACCGCTCTCCATTCCTCATGCTACACTGCAGATAAGAAATACCATCTATAGAGAGCAGTACCTTGAATTGCTCCATGAACTGCATCCTGATTTTTCTCAGACTATTCCTCCACATCTATATCAAACCTCTCTTGGGTGTATTTTGGTCCTCCCAACCTTGAATTGTCTGCAAACATAACATACCTGGAATCGATATTGAGAAGCGCAGCTTCTGGATTCGAGACACCTGCAAGCCACTGTGTGCAGGAGATTTGCTGCTGTTGGAGATCTCTGGGAGACAAGAGCAGGCACACCAAGCACACTGCCTCCTAAATGAAAAGCAGTGGAGAAGGGATTGATGTCAGCAGTGCTATCCCTAAGCAATTCTAATTTATGTATCTTCCATTTACAGAACATGGCAGAAATCCACACGTCCCCAGCTTTAATGCTATGCACATCCATATGCATGCCCAGCCTTAACTGTGCTCTTAAAGCTCTTCTGTACAGGTGCTTTAGGACTAGTGAATATTTTCTTCTCTGCTGATCTTTATATTCAAGAACTCAGCCACTGCTGTAGTTTCCAAATGCAGTCCAGCTAGTTAGCATTTCTTGTAGCTTTAATTGAATGGGTAGGTGCACATTCAGAAGATCTACAAATAAATCATAGCATCACAGAATCATAGAATGAGTTGGCTTGGAAGGGATCTTAAAGATCATCTAGCTCCAAACCCCCTGCCACGTACAGGGATACCTCCCAGCAATCCAGGCTGCTCAAAGCCTCATCCAACCTGGCTTTGAACACCTCCCAGGAGGGGACATCCACAGCCTCCCTGAACAAGCTGTTCCAGTGTCTCACCACCCTCATTGGAATTAATTTCTTCCTCACTTCCAGTCTAAACCTGCCTTCCTCAAGCTTCAGTCCATCCCCTCTTGTCCTATCACAATAAGCCATTGTAAAGTCTCTTTCTGGCTTGCTTTTAGCCCCCTTCAGGTACTGGAAGGCTTCTTTAAGGTCTCCCTAGAGCCCTCTCTTCTTCAGGCTGAATAGCCCCAACTCTTTCAGCCTCTCCCCACAGGGGAGGTTCTCCTGCCCTCTGATCATCCTTGTGGTCTCCTCTGGAGCTGCTCTAGCACTTTGATATCCTTCTTGTGTTGGGAGCAGCAGAACTGGTACTCCAGGTGGAGTCTCACAAGAGCATGGCAGGGATCACTAAGGCCTGTCATGTATCTTCCTCAACCCAAAGTCCATCCCCTGCTGCAGGGTTTAAGGTTTCTGTTCATGTCTCAAATCACAGAGACAGAGGCCGAGGCTTTTGAAGATGTGCTGTTTAGTCCTCAAACCCTGTTTTTTAGTTTGCATCTACCCTTTACAAGTTTTTATATAATCATCTCAGAATGCTTTTACTTTTCATTCTGTGAGATAACCATGGAGACCCGAAAGGTTTGATGTTTCTCAGCAAGGAGGAGCAAGGCACTGCTGCACAGCCTTTGTGGAGAAAGTAATCCCAAACTAATCCTGTTTATTGCAGCCATAGTTGTTCTACAGCCCTTTACCAGTCAACATCCTTCAGCATTTTTAATCTGGAAGCAGTTCTACGAGAAAAAAAATAGGGGGAAAAACCAAAATAAAGGCCTTTAAGTGTTGTGAAGAGTGAGCAACACAATCAGCTATGTCAGAGAAACTGCAATAGCAGCTTCATGTGTTGTTCCCAGGCATGTTAAGGCAAGCTAATTTTAGCAGACCTTCTGTATTCTCAGAACATGGGTCCAGCCTTTAGGAAATGGCAGGGATTGAATGTAAATGATTTATTATTAATCCTGTGGCTTGGCTTCTGTCCACCCTGGGTGAAAGAACTTTCAACTTCCTAAGTGGCAGCAGCACAACGTGAAATATTCAAGAGCAATATTTATCTAGGCACAGTCTCTTTCTATCTATGGATTTCAGACATGAGATAAAAGGTTTCTATTGTTGATTATTTCAGCTCTCTTGGTACTACTGCAGAGCATTCGCTGCCGAGCTCCAAGCTGCAGCTTGGGGATTTCAAACTGTCAGAGAAATGCTCCAAACTAAGCAGCCTCCTTTTGATTTGCCACAAAGTATTCTGAGCTAGCACCAGCAGTATTCTTCTGGTAGGGGGGGAATCAAATCTAATGAATCACATTCATCACCCTCTGGGGAAACAATCACATTTCTCTATTACATAAGAGCAGTTTGGATGAGGTAATGGTTTCAGGAGTCCACCACAGAGTCCAACCTGCATTCTGCATCTTTTCAAAAGCTTTGCCCTAGGTAAGGGAGATGTTAGCTGACAGCACACTCAGGTTTATATTCCAAACCAGTCCTTTTGGAGCAGATGCACTCAGATAGAGAACTTGCCACACTGTCCAGCCGGGTGTTATCTTTAAGCAAGAAGGTGTTTAAAATGAAAATGAATTCAGGAGCTGCTCAAGTCATTTCCATTGCCCTGTTTAATGCTCCCTGTTATAGACAAATCTTCTTTATGGAACCATACAGTGACAGATTGGTCTTCCTTGTTATCAGGTATCTAGCAAGCCAGCTTCATCCAACAGCTCTGGCGACTATAAATGATGTTCTGGTTCCCCTGGATACACCCTTGTGTCCTTCGCAATTTTACCTTCCTTTGTCTTTAAAACAAGAATTAGCAAAGTGTAGAATCCAAACTTATCCAACAGACTGAACGTGCACAAGTCCATGGGGCCTGATGAGATCCACCCACGGGTCCTGAGGGAGCTGGCAGATGAAGTTGCCAAACCACTGTGCATCATATCTGAAAGGTGATGGCAGAGTGGTGAAGTTCCTGCTGCCTGAAGAAGGGCAAACATAACACCCATCTTCAAGAAGGGAAAGAAGGATGACCCTGGGAACTACAGAGCAGTCAGCCTCACCTCTGTGCCTGGCANTCTGTCCCACATGGCATCCTGGGCACCAAACCGGAAAACCACTGCAAGGTAAGGAATTGGCTGGATGGTCTGTGAGAACCATTTCAGTTAAGAAGTTTCTTCTAATATCTAATTTAAACTTCCCCTGGTGCAAACTGAGGTGTCCTTGCCTATGGCAGGGAGCTGGAACTAGATGATCTTTGAGGTCCCTTCCAACCTTACCACTCTGTGATTCTATGATTCTATGAACACCTATATGAAAGCTACAGCAGGACAGCAGTGCAGGTCCCCCTCTCAGCATGACCAGTGGTCTTCCAGACTTTTTCACCATGCCTGCATGCTTGAACCTCTTGTCATCCCAAGCCCCTGGTGCTGATCTCTCTCTGCCATCACTTAGCAGTGCAGAAGGTAGCTATCTAGGGTAAGTTAGTCATCTAGGTCTCCCTCTATTGCCAGTCGAGTGGCAGGTACCTCCAGAGGATGACTCATCTCATCTATTTTAGACACATATCTTACACCAGGATGAATCACTCTCAAAATACCTCTCCCCACGGCTTGCAGAGGAAGTCCAAGCTTAGCCAGGACACCTAACTTTTTGCCAGCTATGGCAAGTGCCTGCCAGGCTCTTCAGTAAGAGCTTTTCCTTCCAATGTAGATACGTCGGCTGACGGCAATATAGAGACACATCTGTGCTGAGCTATCAGACCGTGAGACCATTAAATTCCTACCAGCCAGCCTTCTTTCTGACCTTGAGGTGAAAAACTCCCTCTTCCTCTGCCAGCTTTTTGTGCTAACTAATTCAAATAGGAACATATTGACAACAGCAGGTGCAGCTGGACAAGTAAAGCACCAAGCCCATAAACTGGAACAGAGAAGGTTTCACCTCAGCATGAGGAGAAACTTCTTTACAGTGAGGGTGACGGAGCCCTGGAGCAGGCTGCCCAGAGAGGCTGTGGAGTCTCCTTCTCTGGAGACTTTCCAAACCCACTGGGATGCATTCCTGTGCAAACTCCCTTAGGGGATCCTGCTTTGGCAGGGGCGTTGGACTGGATGATCTCTGGAGGTCTCTTCCAAACAGTTTTGTGAGCCTGTGAAATTAGTGACTGAGGAGTCTTCTTTTTTTTTTTTTTTTTCCCTAGCCAGCTTGGGTAGTCTTTAATCCCAACTGGTTCATACTGCTTTACTGCTTACTGGTTTTGGACTCGGTGTTCTTTCGAGGTCCCTTCCAACCCCTCATATTCTCTAATTCTGTGCTGTCCAGAGTGGTGTTGGGAAGTAGTTACTCAGCAACAGCTTAATAACTGTAAATGCAACCTGCCTCCAGAATTCTAATTGGAGGTAACATCCCCCATTAAGACACATGTCCAATCTCTTCATTTGCTTGTACACTCTAACCCAATAAACTTCTTTATGTTGGACAATTTTGTTCTGTATTGTGAAGGATCTTAGCTGGGGCACTCTTTACTGACCAGTGTGAGACTAAGGACAAGGTCTGAAGCCGAGGGAGAGCAGGGTTAGAGTGGATCTTAGGAAGAGGTTTTTCAGTATGAGGGTGGTGAGACTCTGGAATATCCTGTGCAGGGAGGCTGTGGATGTCTCCTCCTTTGGGGTGTTCAGGGCCAGGTTGGATGAGACCTTGAGCAGCCAAGTCTAGTTGAGAGGTGTCCCGCACATGGTGGAGAGGTTGGAGTAGATGAACTCTGAGGTCTCTACCAACCTAAGCCATTCTAAGATTCTAGGATATCCTTCTGATTGAAATCATACAAGAATCACAGAATCATAGAATTGTCAGGGCTGGAAGGGACCACAAGGATCAGCCAGTTCCAACCCCCCTGCCATGCCCAGGGACACCTCACACTACATCAGGCTGCCCACAGCCTCAGCCAGCCTGGCCTTAAACACCTCCAGGGATGAGGTTTCCACCACCTCCCTGGGCAACTCCTGCCAGGCTCTCACCACCCTCATGCTGAACAACTTCTTCCTAACATCCAGTCTAAATCTCCCCATTTCCAGCTTTGTTCCATTCCCCCCAGTCCTGTCACTCCCTGACAGCCTAAAAAGTCCCTCCCCAGCTTTTCTGTAGCCCCCTTTCAGGTACTGGAAGGACACAATAAGGTCTGCTCAGAGCCTTCTCTTCTCCAGACTGAACAACCCCAACTCTCTCAGAATGCTTTCATACAAGTTCCATACACAAGATGCTATTAGACCCAGAAGAGGATGCAGTGTTATTAGACCCAGAAGAGGATGCAGTGTTATTAGACCCAGAAGAGGATGCAGTGTCACCAGACCCAGAAGAGGATGCAGTGTCACTAGATCCAGAAGAAGATGCAGTGTTATCACAGCAGTATGTGTCTACTCTCTTTTTTAACCCCCTTAAAATGGGCTGGATAGGGAAAAAGAAAATCTGCTAATTAAATTACAAGATCTTGAAGAGGTCAGACCAGTGTGGCACCCACCCAGCTCTAACTCAAAGACCACAGGAAGCAGTGCGATTTGGATTTGTCATCCTTTGACACAGTAGAGGCAGGAATTTTAGAGAAACACACATCTTTTTTCCAGCTTTCTCTCTTCCTCTGAGGTCACTGCACTGTGATCTATTTTTACATAGGAAAGAAGAGAGTTTTCATTGTTAAAACAAGTTGGATGCTCCCATACCTCATATTCGATAAGAGAGCATTTCAGAAAGCTTAGTGTCCTCCTTTCAACTTGCTTTGAAGAGTTTGTTCTAGTTATAGACTTCAGTCAACTGCAGTATCAAACCAAAAAAAAAAAAAATCCACAAACTCTGTATGTTTTTAGAAGTGGGGGAAAAAAATGGAACTTCCAATGCCTTAAGAATAGAAGTGTTTTAAATATTTTCTTTCAAAATGCAAAAGCTGGAGCAGAAAGATGACAAATCATAGAGTGGCTTAGATTGGAATGGACCCCAGAGATTCATGGAATTGTTTAGATTGGAAAGGACCTTAAAGATCATCCAGTTCCAACTCCTCTGCCATGGGCTGGGGCACCTCCCACTAGCCCAGATTGCTCAAGTCTTCATCCAGTCTAGCCTGGAACACTTCCAGGCAGAGAGCATCCACAACTTCTCTGAGCAACCCATTACATAGTCTCACCACTCTTGTACTGAAGAACGTCCTAAGATCAAATCTAAACCTACTCTCCCTCAGCTTCAAACCACTCCTCCTTTTCCTATCACTAGACACTCTTATGAAAAGTTCCTCTCCAGCCTTGCTGTAGGCTCCCTTCACATATTGGAAGGCAGCAATAAGGTCTCCTTGGAGCTTTCTCTTCTCCAGGCTGAACATTTGAACTAAGCAAAACTCTCACGCCTGTAATTTCCTAAGGGCCACACGTGGTCATTACAACCCTCGTGAGAAGAGAGTAACTGCTCTATGTAAGCACACCTGCAGTGGAACATGCTTAGGCCCAGCAAACTTCTAATGCTTGAGATCTCCCTGCCCAGCTTTCTGCAAAATTAAAGCACCTCCACAGGGTCAGCTGCAGGTAATGACAATGAACCCCCTGAGATGCATTCACTAACTTCTTACAATGTGAACCCCATTTCGGATCATGAGAGGGAATCTTGGATACAGGAGACACAGGAGCCCCAGCACTCTCTCCAATGGATTGCAACTTGGTTAAGACTTGAAGTTACTAAAAATTAATTGCTCTAATTCTAGGACTGTGCCATCAGTTTCATTTTGCTTTAATCTCTCAAGTACAAAGAAGAAGCTTAAGTATCTCTGAAGCATCACACCCCACCCCCATGGTATGTATCAGCCATGATGATGCTTTTTGTTTCCTGCATTCTGTGATGCACTGAGCTTAGGGTCATTACATCTCCATCCAAGTGAGAAGATGTTGAAGTTTCTATGTTCTCAATTTTTTTATGTCTGAGGTAGGAATCTAACTCAAATGGCCACACACCTCCAGGTTTGAAGCCCCATCTGAAGCAACATTTAAGTAAATGCATTCTAAAGTATTAATAATGGTTTTGCCTAAAACAGAGGCTAAGCCAAAACCTCTGCTTTAATTACAGCCTTTAGCATGTTAATTGTATATCATTAAGAACAAAGAGAAGTGTGTTTTCCTTAATGTAATCAAAATGTAAAGACAAAATAAAGGCAGGAGAGGCACCTAAGAGAAATGCTTCCAAAATCCTGAGCGTTTAAGGGCTTCCAATTGTTGTGATAGCCCTGGAGTTTGCAAGTGATTTTGGCTAGAGGTGTGGGGTTGACCCAAAACGAGTTTGATTCCTGCCAGCTCTGAGGGTGCCATATTTGAGGGTGCCTCATCACCCCCTACAAATACCTCAAAGGAGGCATTTGGAAGACCTCAACACCCTCTAAAAATACCTCAAAGGAGGCATTTGGGAGAGCTCAACACCCTCTACAAATACCTCAAAGGAGGCATTTGGGAGACCCCATCACCCTCCACAAATACCTCAAAGGAGGCATTTGGGAGAGCTCAACACCCTCTACAAATACCTCAAAGGAGGCATTTGGGAGACCCCATCACCCTCCACAAATACCTCAGAGGAGTCTGGAGAGAGGTGAAGGGTGGTATCCTCTGACATGCAAGAAGTGACAGGAGGAGAGGGAATAGCCTCAAGTTGTGCCAAGGGATGTTCAGGCTGCACATCAGGAAAAATTTCTCCACAGAAAGGGCCATCAGGCATTGGAAAAACTGCTCAGGGGGTGGTGGAGTCACCATGCCTGGAGGTGTTTAAAAGACACATGGATGCAGTGCTTAGGGACATGGTTTAGTGGCAGTAGCTTAGCAGTAGTGGTGGGATTGTAAGCAAACGGCAAGACCTGATGTTCTCAAAGGTCTCTTCCAACCTTGATCCTATGATTCTGTGATCTATGATTCTAGGATTCTGTGATCTTCTCTGAATCAATGGATCCAGACATCCATTGTGCTTCTGGGAAACTGTAAGCTTCTGCCAGACAAACAGAAAGGTTTTCCAAAATGCTGCACACATGTAGTATGCAAATTAGCCCAAATTGTCTGAAAGCTTTTTGCAGATGGAAGGCAAAGCTTGGAATAAATAGGGAATTAAAAATAATCTCAAAACTCCAAACTTGATCTGCCTCCTGTGAAGTTAAAGTGATTAGAACAGAGCAGGCTGGGATTTACAGACTCCACAGCCTGTGAGGAACTTCAAAAGTACAGAGGTGATACAGGAACAAGCTTTTTCAGACCTGCAGTGACAAAAATGCAAGGTGGTTTCAGGGCTCTTGTAACAACAGGAAGAGAAGGAAAACAGAAAGTTCTATTTTTAGTCTCTGCCAGTCATCCATGTTGCAGTTTGACTGCCTTGTGCTCAAGACACCTCAAATGCACCTTCAGCAGAGCACAAAGTTGATGAAGGCTGACAGACTATCAGTAAATGGACATGACACAGAGATGGGAACCACCAGGACCATTTTGAAACTTCAGCTTTGAGAAGTGGTCAAACCCAGTCTGGGCTTGATTCAGAACTAGGATCTGAACTGGGATTTCCCACAACCAGTACGGCATCGTAGGATGCTCTTCTTCTCCAGCACACAGGTTTCATACAAGTGTTGAGGCTGGAAGAGACCTTTGAGATCATCAGGTCCAACCACATGTTTTGAGCTCACAATGCCACCACTACTGTTAAACTGTCTCTCTGGTAGGACCATCCCACTGTGTATGAAATACTGGGAGCAGCAAAATGTTGTTGCCTTCTTGTTTGGGATAATCCGCTACAAGATGGACATTTCAATTCTCCAGTTAAAAGAATAGGATCATAGAATCATAGAATGGTAAGGTTGGAAGGGACCTCAAGGATCATCTAGTTCCAACCCCCTGCCATAGGCAGGGACACCTCCCACTAGTACAGGTTACTCAAGGCCTCATCCAATCTGGCCTTGAACACATCCAGGGAGGGAACATCCACAACCTCCCTGGGCAACCTGTTCCAGTGCCTCACCACCCTCACTGTAAAGAACTTCCTCCTAACATCCAGTCTAAATCTCCCCTCTGCCAGTTTAAGCCCATTGCCCCTTGTCCTGTCATTGCAGGACCTTGTAAATAATCCTTCCCCAGCCTTCCTGTAGGCCCCCTTCAGATACTGGAAGGCTACTATCAGGTCCCCTCGAATCATAGAATCATAGAATCATAGAACTGTCAGGGTTGGAAGGGACCTCAAGGATCATCTAGTTCCAACCCCCTACCATGGGGAGGGACACTTTCCACTAGATCAGGTTGCCCTTTCAGCCTTTCAGCCTGACCATAAAAATTTCTCCTCAAAGCACAAAGATGAGGTCTTGAGCAATGTGGTCTAGTGGAGGGTGCCCTTGCTAAGGCCAGGGGGGTTAGAACTAGATGACCTTTAAGGTCCTTTCCAGCCCAAACCATTCTATGAATCCATGAATCCACCTCCAATTTAATCTCCCTTCTAGTCAGAAAGGGAGAAAATATCAATGCCATTGACGATTTAAGCCCCTCTAGTCAAGAAACTATTTCCAGCTAAACTATTCAACACAGAACTCATTAATGAATTTGAATAGATCACATTTATATGGTAGTGAATAAGACATCTACCATTTTCTGCCTTACTGCTGCACATTTCACTGTTGATCTTATCTGAAAGAAAGTTTAAGTTCCCCTTCCACTCTACTCTGCCCTGGGGAGGCCATATCTGGAATATTGTGTCCAGTTCTGGGACGCTCAGTTCAAGAAGGACCTCAGGGAATTGCTTGGAAGAGTCCAGCATAGAGCTCCAAAGCTGCTGCAGGCAGTGCAACACCTCCTGTGAGCACAGGCTGAGGGAGCTGGGGCTGGGAGCAGGGAGCAGAGCAGCCTGAGGACTGCCGACATTGCTGCAGGACAGTGCCAGGAAGACAGACAGAGCCAGGCTCTGCTCAAGCATGTCCAGTGACAGGCCAACAGGCACTGGGTTCAAGATGGAGCAGAGGAGGTTCCATGCGAACAGAAGGAAAAACTTTTTCACTGTGAGGGTGGCAGAGCCCTGGAGCAGGCTGCCCAGAGAGGTTGTGGAGTCTCCTTTTCTGGAGACATTCAAAATCTGCCTGGGTGCCTTCCTGTGTGACCTGCTCTGAGTGATCCTGCTCTGGCAGGGGGGGGTTGACTGGATGATATTTTGAGGTCTCTTCCAACCCCTAATGTTCTGTGATTCTGAGAAGGTGGTGAGACACTGGAGCAAGAGAAGTTGTGGATGCCTTATTCCTGAAAGTGTTTAGGCTGGCTGAGGTCTTGAGCAACCTGCCTAGTGGAAGCTGTCTCTGGAGTTAGAACTAGGTGGTCTTTAAGGTCCCTTCCAACCCAAACCATTCCATGATTCTGTGATTTCAGCAGAATTCAGATCCCTAGAATCAACAGCTGCTTCTCCGAGAAACTCCTCTGGGTTGTTTCCCCCCCTCCCCAGCTTCTCTACAAGGCAGCACGCTCTTTGCAAGAAAATTATGGGAATAAGTGATTTACAGACTTAATTGAATTCTGCATCTGAACTAAGCGATGCTACATGCATAATTTTGTGCAGAGCGTGACCTAAGCATCCTCATGTCACAGCCATCTCCCTGTGACAGCTCTTCCTAGCAGAGACAAGCTGCAGGTTTGCAGGCTTTTTGAATTAGTGGTTGTGTTCCTGCATGTTTATGACACTTGCTCAAGCAGCTGTGGCCTTGATCAACTCCGCGTGCTCCTACGATCCCACCAATAAACCACAGAACACTGCTCCCTGTTCTGCATCAGCCTTTGAAGGCTTTAGAACAGCTCGTGGAGAGCAGACAAGTTGCTACATAAACATTTACTCAACAGAAAAAGGGAACACTATGCATATAGAATCAGTTGTTCAGGTTGGAAAAGACTTTTTAAGATTGGTGAGGATGTGGTGATCTACAAAGCCCTAACTAGCATGGCTGGATTGGGTAGAGGTCAACTATTCACTTTCCCTTCAAGGGACGTGAGAAGCCCTCAACTAAAGTTTATGATGCTTGTTTCTAACACGTTGGGTACCAGCCCGGGGTGTGCAGGACTGGCACAGTGACCCTGCCTGCACTCAGTTCTGCAAAACACAAACCTGCACCACAACCCTCTGGGGGCTTTGGGGGGCGCTTCCCAGGCCACCACAGCTGCCCGAGGCCTGGAGCTTTTTTCAGCTTTCCAAGTGGTAGCCCAAGCTGTGGGCATGGGAGCAACCCAGCGTGGTCAGAGAAGAGAAAGGCTGGTTCGCGAGTTTTGACTGCGAGGAGAGCTGCCGATTGCCCAGGTAACCGGAAGGGAAATCAAGCGCTGGTGGGGGGAAATCAAGCGCTGGTGGGTGCCAAGGTGGTGCCCCGTCATGAGGACCCTGCTGCTGACCCGCACGCTGTGGCTGAGGCAGAACCAAACCGAGAAGGGCCAAGCAGCAGCAGCGCTCTCCCGCCACTGCGCCCTCCGGCCCTGAGGAAGCGGCGCTCGAGCCCTCGCCGCGCTGTGTGCCGCCGCGGTGCGCGCCCGCGCGGGAACGGCAGCAGGCAGCCATCTTAACTGTGGGCATCGCTCACGGCGGCCGCCATGGCTGCTGCGGGCAGTGAGGCTGCTCGAGNCGCGCACCTCCCTCGCCGCCGGTCCCGCCCCGCCAGTGTGACCGGAACGCCGCTTGCCGCGGGTTGCTGTGGGGACGGGGAGCTGCAGGTGGGCTCCGAGTCGGCGCCGCCCCCTCTGGGCTTGGGCGGGTGAGGCTGAGCGGCCGCTCTGGGGGCGGGCAGCGCAACCGGCAGCCCGGCGGCGCTCCATCCGCCGCGGGGGGTAGCCCGCACTAAGCTCTTTCGTCCTCAGCCCTCTGCCCTGACCCTAGCGGAGGGAAGAGCGCAGGTGTGCACCAACGGAAGAGCTCGAAACGCCTCGCTGGGGGGGATTCGCTACGCCGTTTTCTGCCCCGTCTCGGGCTATGAGGTCTGAGCCGCACGGGGTGCGCATTCCTTGCTGCCGCCGTGCCGAGTAGCGGCCTCAGAACAAGAGCCTGAGAGTCCGGGCTGGCCTGCGCTGCAGACAGACTCTGAAGGCTTTGGGTGGAGGATGAGGGGAAAGGCTGTTGCGTGGTGTTCTTCACCGCCTCCCAATAGAGCTGGTCTTGTGTTTACCTGTGGAGGGTTCTCTCTGTGCGCTGCCCCTAAATTTGGGTGGGAGGTGAGGCTCCTTCTGCTTGGCCTTTTTTCTGTTAGCGAAAACGTGATGGCCCTCACCAGTGACGTGCCGCAGCGCTCATGTGTTGCTCGCAGGGGGCCAGGAGTTGTAACAACAAACTGTTGCCTGTCAGGTTTGAGTGTCTTGCCTCTGCTGTGTGAAGTGCAAGGTTTGGCAAGAGGTCAGAGGGTCGAAATGCAGGCAGTGCAGCTGGTTAAGCTCTTAACTCAGGTCGTGTCCCTTTATTGCTGGTTTTATTACTGCACTCAGCAGTGTGGCTACTGGCCTAAGGTGAGGAGCAGTTAGCAGGATCAAGGGTTACTCAGATGCTTGTTTCTGTGTAACTTAATAACATCACCGGAGAGGGTTCTGCTAAATCGTGGAATTGCAGAGTAACTCAGGCTGGAAGGGGCCGTTGGAGATCATCTGGCTCAGCCCCTGCTCAAAACAGGGAACACTCGATGCTGCACGAAGTTGCCTTCATTCCGGAGTTGAACCAGGAGCTCTGTCCTGTGAGTACTCACCTTCCTGAACGGTGAAATGAATGCCAGGTTGGAACGGACCCCAGGGACCATCTGGTCCAACCTTTCTAGTTGATAGTTGTCATGGAGGCAGGGAATTAATGTGGCTGAGTCAAGAATTGTAAAAATAGAATGATTTTATTTTCCTGAAAGCCCTGCCCCCAAACTATATCCAAAACTAGTTTAGATTTATTTACAGGTTCTGGTTTGATCGGGAATTATTTGACAAGATGTTATGGACAGATTTAGACATTTAGGAAGCCAGGAAATGGAAAAGGCTAAGCTATAAGCATAGCTTCACCCCACTATCAGTCAGGCTGAGCAGAGAATTAAGGCACCAGCAGGCTTTACTCATGGAGGTGAGATAGGTATTGAGCAATGCTCCCTTGCTGGGTTTCTCTCTGTGGCTTGGCTGCCTTCTGATGCTGCAAGCAATATCCAACAGTCTGGATCCAGGCGGCAGCAGCCCAGGGCGGGTGGAAAAGCTACCAAAGTCAGGAGTGTCTCCAAACACGACTGCCACAAGGCAGGGGGTTCATGGAAGCAACGCTGCCTCAGCAGGTCAGGAGAGAGCTAAACCGCTCGGGTCTGCCCCAGTGCGGAATAGCAGCCAGAAAGTTGGCTGCAGTATGGTCCAAGAGCAGCTGCATCCGGGTGCCGCTGGCAACTCTCTCAAAAGGACCCCAGGGCTTGCCAAGCTTGCAAGTTGGCACAGCGGTGCAAGAGTGGGGAGAGATGTCCAGAGGCAGGGACGGTGCAAAACCCAGAGCTGTGTGAAAAGGTAGGAGCTGTCCAAAGAGCGGGGACGGTCCAGAACGGGAGCCCTTTTAAGGCGTGCACCATGCACCTTCTCCCTTGCTCTGTTTATGCTTTTCTAGACAAAGCGGCCATTTGCCAGTTTATGTTGGGTGGGTGCAAAGACCCAGGCAGCCACCAGCCTGTTCCTAACGTGGGCTGCCACATGGCTCAGCACACGGATGGGGAAGGGTGCCTTTTGCTGTTTCCCCCTCAAGCCCGCAGGGCGGGGGGCAGAAAGCAGTTTTTGCACTGCCTTCTAATCCCCATTCAAACCCACTGGGGGGGTGGGGGGCGCGGAGGGGGAGAAGGAAGGACTTTGGAGTGCTCCAGGACAATAGTATTGTTGAAATGAGCTGCCCCAGCACCCTGGCAAGCTGAGTCTTGAAACTGACCGGTGTAGGGAAATCCACTGCTGCTCTTGGGAGATGATTCCAGTCGCTGACTGTTCTCATGGGGAAGTATTTTCTTCTGGAGTCCAGTTGGGACATCCCTAGGAGTAACTTGTCACCATCAGCCCTTGTCTTTTTTGCTTTGTGAAAAGGGAATATCCATCCTCCTGGTAGCCACCCTTTATGTACTGGTCCATGATGCTGAGATCTTGCCTAAACCCTGTTTGAAGGCTAGACAAACCCGGCTCTCAGCCTTTCCTCACATGGTAGCTCTTCCAGTCCTCTGGTCGTTCTTGTGGCTCTTCAGTGGACACAAGAATTTTGCAGTCAAACTGACCATAATCTGCTAACCTGCAGGTCTCTCAGAGGAAGTTCCACTTCAACATGAGGAAGAACTTCTTGAGTGTAAGGGTCACAGAGCACTGGCACAGGCTCCCCAGAGAGGTTGTGGAGTCTCCTTCTCTGGAGACTTTCAAGACCCATCTGGATGCCTCCCCGGGTGACCTGCGCTGGATCCTATGGTCCTGTTCTGACAGGGGGGCTGGACTGGAAGAGGTCCAGAGGTCATAGAATCATAGTATGGTTTGGGGAACCTCAAAGATCGTCTAACTTCAACCCCCTGCCATAGGCAGGGACCCCTCCCACTAGAACAGGTTGCTCAAGTCCTCATCCAACCTGGCCTTGAACACCTCCAGGCAGGTGTGATTCTGTGCTCCACAACCTCCCTGGGCAACCTGTGCCAGTGTCTCGCCACCCTCACTGCAAACAACTTCTTCCTAACATCCAGTTTCAATCTCCTCTCTGCCAGTTTAAAACCTAACATCCCCTTCCAAACCCTAATTATCTTTTTTTATCCCCAAACCAGGCTAATCAGGAGTAACCTGTGTGCAGAGCTGAAAGCCTGGGGAGGACTTTGGCAGGATGAAGCCTGTCATTGTGGTGCATGGTGGAGCTGGCCGCATCTTCAAAGAACGAGAAGAGGGATGTTGTGCTGGTGTTGTCAGAGCTGCTCTGCAAGGTTATGCCCTGCTGAAACAGGGAGGCAGTGCCTTAGATGCAGTTGAGGAGGCAGTGCGGTCCATGGAAGATGATCCTCATTTTAATGCAGGTAACTTTGCAAGAATTGAGTGGGTCTAGGTCATGTAGTTATCATAGAATGGTCTGGGTTGACTCCAAAAGTCATCTAGCCCAGCCCCCTCTGCAGTCAGCAGGGACATCTTTAACTAGATGAGGTTGCTCAGAGCTCTGTTGAGCTTCCCTTTGAATACCTCCAGGAATGGGGCCCCTGTTCTGGTGATACATCACCCACATGGCAAAGGACTTCTTCCTAACATCTAAGTCGGCTCTTCTCCAGTTTGAAGCCATTGCCCCTTGTCATATCACTGCAGGCCTTTGGAAACAACCTCTCTCCATCCTTCTTGCAGCCTCCTTCAGATACTGGAAGGCTGCTCTTAGGTGTCCCTGGATCCTTCTCCAGACTGAACACCCCCAGCTCCCTCAGCCTGTCCTCGTAGCAGAGGAGCTCCAATCCCATGATTGTTTTCATGGCCTTCCTCTGGACCTAACCCATCAGGTCCACATCCTTCCTGTGTTGAGGGCTCCAGAGCTGGGTACAGCAGTCCAGGTCCCAGCAGAGCAGAGTGACAGAATCCCCTCTCTCCATCTGCTGGCCAGGCATCTCTTGATGCAGTCTTCTTGATATATCCTCAACTCTATTATTTTTGATGAATTTCAATGAAAATATTTCCACACACACACCAAGGTATGTCAGGAATGAACATGAAAAGAGAGACCTGTCAAGTGTTGAGTGTTAGTTATGTGCACACTTCGGTTGCAGAGATTCTCTTGTTCCTTCTCATCTTGCTATTGAAAGTCTGGGGGAGATTTTACTTCACATGAAGTGTTTTGTGTCTTGGGCTGAACATCTTGATTTTTGAGGGATCCAAGCTGAAATCATGAAGGGGATTTAGAGGTGTGGTGTGTATTAGATATCATTAACCTAACGGTGACATTCTCTCATTTAACTTTAACTTAACTGGGCTTGAGCCTTAAGCCCTAGCTCAGGTTTGACTAAATGGTAAGTAGCCTGGGAATCACTTACAGATAGGTCTAATTGTGTTAATGCTCATTAGATACAGCTGCTCTCAAGAGCTGGCAAAAATGAGCTGAAAGCTTTGTGGAAAAAGGCCCTGATTAGAGTGGCTGTTTAAAACTCACTGTGTAGTATCTGTCCTTGTAAAAGAAAAATCAGGTTTGTGGTAGTATTTTTCTAGGAAAACACAGGCACTGCTAAAAGACAGCATTAAAGATTGGGGCAAATGTGCATAACAGTGAAGAGATGCCCTGCTTTGCATACTGTGTGCACACAGCCATGCTGTGAGGATGCATCTAGACACACTAGAAAGACATTTCTTACAGTGAGGGTGGTGAGACACTGGAACAGGTTGCCTAAGGAGGTCATGGATGGCCCCACCCTGGAGGTGTTTGAGGCCAGGCTGGATGGGGCCTTTGGCAACCTGGTTTAGTGGAAGGTGGCCCTGCTCATGGCAAGAGTTTGGAGCTAGATGATCTGTAAAGTCCCTTTCAACCCAAGCCACAACTCTCTAAGGATGCATTTTACCCTAAGGGTGGTGGAGCACTGGAACAGGTTGCCCAGGGAGGTGGTTGAGGGCCCATCATAGAATCATAGAATGGTAAGGTTGGAAGGGACCTCAAGGATCATCTAGTTCCAACCCCCTACCATAGGCAGGGACACCTCCCACTAGCACAGGTCACTCAAGGCCTCATCCAATCTGGCCTTGAACACCTCCAGGGAGGGAGCAAATGGAAATACTCAAGGTGAGGCTTGACAGGGCTCTGGGCAACCTGATCTAGTTGAGGATGTCCCTTCTTGGTGCAGTGAGTGGTTGGACTGGATGGCCTTCAGAGGCCCCTTTCAACCCAGACCATTCTCTGATATTCATTTCTTCTCAGAGGGCTTCTCTCTCTTCATTGCTTCAGTTCTGTACAAGGCTCAGGTCTTTCTACCTGAGTTGCTGTGTTGTCTGTCGTGTTTTGCTTTAGGTTTTTTCAACTTCTTCTTTAGTTTAGTCTTCTCATACTTATTAACAAGGCTTGTGCACTTGATGAGGTTAATTATTCCCCTGTGATACAGTTATTGGCATTGTTAAAAACCCAACCCTATTTGCATTATGTTGTTTTGTCTCTCGTTAATTTTCAGTTAGGTTGGTGGTAGCACTGGTAATTATAGAAGAAAACTAACCAATATTTTATTTCCTTACCTTTTAAATTATTTTTATTATTATCCCTTCATTTACTGTTTTCTATTTGGTCACATAGTAGTTGTTGTTTCAAACTTTTGTTACACTAGTGAGTGAAAGCTTTTATTTTGCTCCATCATTGTTTTCAGTTCCTTAGAATGCTGTGTGGTGTTAACGTGTGGATAGAGTTGGACACTGCACTGTTTTGTTGGGTTATGTTGTGTCCTCCTTGGGAAAAAAATGAAGGTAAAATAGTTTTATGGGCACTGGAAGTGCAGCAGGTTTTGGGAGGGTCTCTTCCCCATCTGCTCTGCCCTGCTGCAATCTGCAATATTGTGCCTAGTTTTGGGCTCCCCAGTTCAAGAGAGAGACAGGGATCTGCTGGAGAGAGTCCAATGGAGAGCTACAAGGGTGATTGGGGGACTGGAACATCTCTCATAAGAATAAAGACTGAGAGCCCTGGGGCTGTTTAGTCTGGAGGAGAGAGGACTGAGAGAGGATCTTATCCTTGTCTATAAATAGCTGAGGAGTGGGTGTCAGGATGAAGGTGCCAGGCTCTGTTTGGTGGTGCCCAGTGATGGGATGAGGAACAGCAGGTACAAGCTGGAACACAGGATTCAGCACTAGGAGGAATTTATTTACTGTGAGGGTGCTGGAGCCCTGGAACAAGCTGCCCAGAGAGGTTGTGGAGCCTCCTTCTGTAGAGACTTCCAAGACCTACCTGGATGCATTCCTATGTGACCTGCCCTAGATGATCCTGCTGTGCCAGGGGGGATTGGACTTGCTGACCTCTGGAGGTGCCTTCCAACCCCTAATGTTCTGTGATTCTGTGGTTCTGTGATCTGGGGAATAAGGAATTCTGTTCATGATTGCTGGTCCTTTTAACTTCCATACCTGCAAGTGTACTTCTCATGTTATAAAAAGAAAACTCAGTTTTAAAGTAAATGTTGTACCCTGTGAGGCTTCAGTTCATGGTTTGTGGTTACACTCAGCAGAGTTTCTGCTGCTTTCTTTGCCTTCAGGGGATACTTTCAGTAAGGCAGACAGCAAACTGGGAAATACAAAGTTTGCCTGTTGAGATTTCGTGATCAAATCACCTGATGGGTAACTCTTTGTGCCTTTTCTCTTCCTTCCTGAAGATTTTACTTGTTTATTTTAAATTTATGTTTTTTTTCTTTTTATCTTCAGGCTGTGGGTCTGTTCTAAATGAAAAAGGTGAAGTAGAAATGGATGCCATTATCATGGATGGAAAAAATTTAGACTCTGGAGCGGTGTCTGCAGTTAAATGTGTGGCAAACCCAATCAAACTTGCTCGACTTGTCATGGAAAAGGTATGGTGAGAATGTACTGCAGTGGCATGTGGTTTTCTCCCTTAGAATTTCATCTGGTGTCTTGGAATGGAATCATGGGAAGGCTTGGAAGGGACTAATGGAGATGAAGTCCAAACACCCTGCTAGAACAGCATCACCTAGGGCAGGTCACACAGCAATGCATCCAGGTGGGTTTGGGGGTTGGAAAGTCTCCAGAGAAGGAGACCTCTCTGGGCAGCCTGGTCCAATGCTCTGTCACCCTCACAGTAAAGAGTTCTCCCCGTATTGCAGTGGAACTTCCTGTGTTCCAATTTCTACCCTTTGTTCCTTGTCCTATCACTGGGCACCACCAAAAACAACCTGGCACCTTCATCCTGGTGCCCACCCCTCAGATATTTATAGACATGGCTATAAATAGAAGGCTCTCAGCCTTCTCTCCTCCAGACCAAAGAGCCTCAGGGCTCTTAGTCTGTGTTTGTAGGAGAGATGTTCACATCCTTTAATCATCCTCATAGTTCTCCACTGGACTCTGTCCAGCAGATCCTTTGTACTTGAAAGCCAAAATACATCCTGCACAGAGGGAGAACTCCTCTGGATTCCATAGGTAGATTTGTGTGGCAAACTGCTCTCCCAGGACAGTGATGGAAGAATGTGCTGCTGCTACAGGCCAGGAAACCTCTGTGCTACCTGAGCTTGCTGAAGTGTAGACCAGAAGTCCCACTGATGTCTGCCACTGCAGACTTCTCTCATTTTGTCAGAAACAGTGAAGTGCTTATGGATTAGGTTGTCCATGTCCACATGTTTTACCATTATTAGGAGTTTACATCTTTCATCCTGCTAGTGCAGCTCTCCCATGTCTGCAAGTGCAGCTTTTCCATGGCAGGCATTGAAATAGGCTGCCCAAGTTGGTGGTGGAGTCCCCAACCCTGGAAGTGTTCAAGAAACCTGTTGCCATGACACTTTGGGACTTGGCTTGATGGCCATGGTGGTGCTGGGTTGATGGTTGGATTCAATCATCTTGAGAGTTGTTTTCCAACCCAATCAGTGATGTGATTGTTGTACAGGGTTCACATTTGCAAAACCATTCATTAACAAAGAGGATTTATTTGTCTTTAACCTTTCAGAAGAGCTTTTGAGGAAGCAAAAGTTCTTGATGATCTGTAAAGATGATTGAAATATAATTTGTCCTCAGCAGCTTCTGAAGAAAGCTGGGATTCTTTTTTTGCCCTTAACAGCAAGACAGTTCTGCTCTTCAAACCTCAACTTCCCACTAAAGTATTTAATATAAACACTTTAGTGGGAAGCTCTGGTTTCACTAAAGCATTTATTATAAATACTTGTCTAGGAGACATGCATTTCACTGAACTTGTTAAAGCTTGTGATGAACAAGCTTTTTATTCCTTCAGATCACTTTTGTTCTGTCATTTAGCTAGAACAAATAAATAAGTAGATCTGGCAGACAGCTGCAGAATAGCAGATCTCCCAGAATTTGAGAATGGAGGTAGAGGACTGGGGGAGAGATTTCCTCTAGCATGTTGTATCTTATTTTTCTTTCTGTAGATTACTTCTTTTAGTGCCCCTTGCACAGTTCATGTTCCACCCACTGACCTTTTTTCCTGTTGCCCTCTCCATGACAAAAATCTCACTTAAGCCAACAAGAATCAGAACAACTTTGTTGGTTTTTGAGAATGTGGTTTTCCAAAGAGTTCTTTAAATACAACAAAGTAATAAGGTCCCCCAACAAAAGCCCCTTCTCTCTTGACTATTTTAGAGTCCTCTTGTCATTGTGTGGTGCTTCTGGTGTCCAGAAGTGTTGAGGCCAAATCTGAAAGGAAATCCTAACATTCAACTGTACAAGACCAGGTATAATCATAGAATGTTAGGTTGGAAGGGACCTCAGAGATCATCTGCTCCAGCTTCCCCACCATGGGCAAGGACACCTCTCAACTAGGCTTGGCTGCCAAGGCCTAAGGCCTCATCTAACCTGGTCTTGAACACTCCCAGGGAGGAGGCCACCACAGCTTCCCTGGGCAGCCTATTCCAGAGTCCTACCTTTTTACTGAAGAACTTCTTCGTAAGACCAAGTTTAACCCTACTCTCCCTCAGCTTCAAAGCATCCCCCCTTAACCTTTTGCTGGATACCTTTATGAAAAGTCTCTCTGCAGCCTTCCTGGAGGATCCCTTCAGGTATTGGAAGTCAGCTCTAAGGCCCCCCTGGAGCCTTCTCTTCTCCAGGCTGAACAATCCCAGTTCCCTCAGCCTGTTCTCATAGCAGAGCTGCTCAACCCCCCTGATCATTTTCATGGCCCTCCTCTGGACCCACTCCATCAAGTCCATGTCCTCCTTGTTTTGAGGGCTCCAGAGCTGGGTGTAGCACTCCAGGTGAGTTCCCAGCAGAGCAGAGTGGCAGAATCACCTCTCTGGATTTGATGGCATCTTTTGATGCAGCTTAGGCTGCCATAGGCCTTCTGGGCTGCAAGCTCACACTGCTCATGTCCAGCTTCTTGTCCATCAGCACCCCCAAGTCCTTCCCTTCAGGGTTTTTCTGTCACCTCCTCCCCCAGTCTATGTTGATAGTGAGGATTGTTCCAGCCCAGGTGCAGAACCCTGCACTTGCTGTTGACCCTCATGAGGTTCACCTGGGCTCACCTCTCCAGCTTGTCCAGGTGCCTCTGGGTGACCTCCTGCCCCTCTGGTGTATCACCAGCAGCACTCAGCTTGGTGCCATCTGCACACCTGCTGGCAGTGCCTCAATCCTGCTCTCTATAGCACTTACAAAAAGTACTAAACCTAAACAGTGCAGGTCCCAGTACAGAGCCCTGAGGAACACCACTTGGCACTGCAGTGTCACTGTGTTAGGATGCTTACTGCCCAGTGGTTTTGAGCTGCCCTGCTGCCTGAAGGAATTCTGAAACATGCAGCTTCTCAAACCAACCAAGCCATAAATTCCCTCCCCACCTGCTTGCAATTTTCTGTCTTTCCCTTTCTAATATGGAACAATCTGGGCTCCATCTGGTGGCCAGAGCAGCTCTCCTAGAGTGTTGTGCACATTCCTCCTGTGTCCTGTCCCATTCTCACTGGGCTCAAACTTATCCAAATTCACAGGATAGAAGAAGAGAGGGAACCAGAATAATTTCTGTTCATAATTTACTGTGCCTCTAGGGATGGAAGGGGTTTAGTGTGTTAACTAATTCAGCAAATCCTTAAGCAAGCAGTTAAATTCCTGTTGAATTATTCCTGTTTGTAGAGAACAAAAATGATGCATTGAAATGGCTTTTTCATTTCTTTTTTTTTTTTT
>VWZE01019164.1:105086-126118 GCA_013396675.1 Eubucco bourcierii | reverse complement strand
TTTTTTTTTTTTTTTGTTAATGGGATATTGTAATCCCCTCAGCTCCAACATGTCATTAGATCACTGATCACAGGATGTTAGGGGGTGGAAGGGACCTCTGGAGGTCTTCCAGTCCAGCCCCCCTGCCAGAGCAGGACCAGACAATCCTGCACAGGTTACACAGGAACACATCCAGACAGGGAAGGAAAGGCTCCAGAGAAGGAGACTCCACAACCTCTCTGGGCAGCCTGTGCCAGGGGTTTGGGACCCTTACAGTCAAGAAGTTCTTGCTCCTGTTGAGGTGCAACTTCCTGTGCTGCAGTTTCCATCCACTGCCCTTGTGCTATCCCAGGGCACAAGTGAGCAGAGCTGTCCCTGTCCCTTCCTTCCTGACCCCAGCCCTCAGATACTTACAGACATTGCTCAGATCCCCTCTCAGCCTTCTCCTCTCCAGACTAAGCAGCCCCAGGGCTCTCAGCCTTTCCTCATCAGGCAGTGCTCCAGTCCCTTCAGTATCGTCGTAGCCCTCCCTTGGACTCTCCAGTAGATCCCTGTCCCTGCTGAACTGGGGAGCCCAGAACTGGATGGAGTATTCCAGGTGAGGCCTCACTAGGGCAGAGTAGAGCAGATGAACATCTGGTGGATGTTAGAGCACTGAATCATTGCTATATGTAAGCTGTGTCTGTATTTTCCCCAACTATAGCAGCCAGCCCTTTAGACAAAAGAGAATGTAGCTTAGAGCATCAAAATCTGCATGTGGGAGGGAAGCCTTTGGATAAATTCTTGTAAAGAAATGGAAGTTCTTTTTATTACAAGCTTAATTTAAAAAAAACCAAAACACCACCACCTTACTTAAAGGGTGATAGAGAGTCCTAATTCTGGGGTGGATTAGAGGGGGCTGTGGTTAGCAGGTCAAGAAAGGTTCTCCTGCCCCTCTACTCAGCCCTGGTGAGGCCACATCTAGAATACTGTATCCAGTTCTGGGGCCCTCTCTTGAAGAAGGACCTCAGGGAACTGCTTGGGAGAGTTCAGTGCAGAGTCACAAAAATGATGAAGGCAGTGGAACATCTTCCTTTGAGGAGAGCCTGAGGGAGCTGGGGCTTGGAGCAGAGGAGCCTGAGGGATGAGCTCATTCATGTTTATCAATATGTAAAGGTGAGTGCCAGGAGGCTGGAACCAGGCTCTGCTGGGTGATGCCCAATGATAGCCCAAAGGGCACTGGGTGGAAGTTGAGGCATAGGAAGTTCCCTGGAAACACGAGGAGGAATTTCTTCACTGTGAGGGTGACAGAACCCTGGAACAGGCTGCCCAGGGGGGTTGTGGAGTCTCCTTCTCTGGAGATATTCAAAGCACACCTGGATGTGTTCCTGTGTGATGTGCTCTAGGTGCTCCTGCTCTGGCAGGGGGGTTGGACTGGATGAGCTTTGGAGGTCCCTTCCAACTGCTCACATTCTGTGCTTCTGTGATTGTGTAATTGCTGAGGAAAGCAGGTGCTGGAGGACACAACCTTCTGGTACAGCAAAGTCAAAAGAAAAGTCCAATGTGTTTCCTAAAAATAATAGCCAGAGCACCCAAACCCAACTGGAATTGCTGGACCTTGTTCTTCTGGAGGTTTAGTGGCAGAGGAGGGCAGTGTTGCACAAAGAAGTTGGTTTTCAGGTTGGCTTTGTTAGAAACAGGGAGGCCTTGGGTTGTCTACTCAGCATGGAAGCCTGTTGCTCACTCACATACACAGAGGACTTCTTCCTTCTAAGCCATATTCTTGTTTCCTAAAACAATGCTGTCATGAATTGAGGACTTAATTTGTCAATAAAAAGGTATTGAAATGTACAGAAATAGAATCATAGAATGGTCTGGGTTGGAAGGGACTTCCAAAGGTCATTCAATCCAAGTCCTTCTGCCGTCAGCAGGGACATCCTCCACTAGAGCAGGTTGCCCAGAGCCCTGTTGAGCCTCACCTTGAATATCTCCAGGGATGAGGCCTCAACTACCTCCCTGGGCAACCTGTTCCAGTGTTCCACTACCCTCATGGTAAATACTTGATGTGAGAGCCCCACCCTCAGGAATCATAGAATGAGTGAATCGCAGAATGTCGGGGCCGGAAGGGACCTCGAAAGATCATCTGGTCCAGCCCCCCTGCCAGAGCAGTATCTGAAGTGTGGTCACACTTCCCACTTCTGTAACTGTCTTAACTTCTGTAAGAATCTGTAACTGTTAGTGCAGAGGCTGTAATGGGCTTCAGCAGAGAGCAGTGCCCATGGTTTGGGAAGAAGTTCAGCTGGAATTGGTGGTGATTGTATGTCAAGAAACCCTTGAGCGTATGATGCTTCCATTTGTGGTCACTTTGTTCTCATGAGGTATAAATACTTCCACACAGAACAGGATTTGTTTTACCCATTCATTCCTTCTAAGTAAGATCCTTCTAGATCTCTTAGTTAACTGATCAGAACAGTTAGTTAAGTAGTGGTTGGCCAACTGACTGGAAACAGACCAAAGAAGCTGCATGTAAATTAGCAAATTTCCCCTTTTATTCTTCCCTCATTACAAGAAATATTAATCAGATAAATGCAGTTCTTTACTACTAACAAAGGTTTGTTTTCTGTGAAGGTTTGGGGTTTTTTTCAGCTGGTGGAAGAGGCCAGAGGCATAGAAATCTAGCAAGTTGAAGATGAAAAAGAAAATGGGATTGTCTTTGTGTGGGTGCTTCTAAAAATAAAGAGTGATTATAAAAACTGCTGGGTGGAAGGTGGAATCAAAATTGCCAGTTGAATCTGTTGTCTGTCTCCTGCAGACAAAGCACATGCTGCTGACAGAGACTGGTGCACACCTCTTTGCTCAGGCCATGGGCATTCCTGAGACTCCAGGGGACAAACTCATAACCAAGAGATCTCTGGAAAGATGGAAGAAGAACCTCGAGGCAGATTCCAACCCTGAAGAGTTTCAGAAGTAGGTTTTTTTTTTTGGTCACACATTTTTTTCTTTCTAAATTCAGATGATTGCATAGAATATGGAGTCATAGAGTCACTTTGCTTGGAGAAGACCTTAAATTTATCTAGCTCTGCCGAGTCTGCTGCTAAACCATGACTAAACAATAACAAATTATCAGCCAAGAAGTGAGGTTCCTAAATTTTTCATCCAAATGAGGCTTCTAACCTTGTACTGTAACTGTACAAAAAGTACTTTTGGGTGCTGAGTGCAGGTGGAGGTGTGATGCATGAGCACCTGTATTGAAGCTAGCCTGCCCTGTTGTAGCCCAGGCTGCCTTCCAATGCTTGTCCACCTATGAACCTTTCTGTTGAGGAGGGACTGGGGAAAGCAGGTCCAGATACCAGCTATGGGTGACCCAGTCCCTTTGCCCCTCTATTCACAAGTAAAGTGGTTTCTCATACAGCATGAGTGTGGCAGAATTGCCTTGTGGGTGATTGCAGTTTGGAATAAAATCTCCTTGGTTCCCTGCAAGTTGCTTTATCCTTAACAAGAAGCTCACTTCTGGTCTGGATGAGGAGAAGGGTGAGAGGTAGGCATTTGGAAGTGACAAGAAAAATGGAATTTCCCAGGTCCTGTTCACCATAGTGACCATAAGTGAGTGTTTCATTTGCAGCTGGTTACAAATACCAAGCCAACCAATCAACCACCACCAACAAAACCTGAAAAACCCAAATCCTGAAGGCCTTGAGAATACTTCAGTTCCAGGTGTTGCATGATTTCCTACAGTCACAGAATCACAGAATTAACCAGGTTGGAAAGGACCTTTGAGATCATCAAGTCCAACCTAACACCTTCCTGGATAAGGAATTGGCTGGATGGTCAAACCCAGAGAGTGGTGATCAATGGCACAATGTCCACCTGGAGACCAGTGACAAGTGGTGTCCCTCAAGGGTCAGTGCTGGGACCAGTGCTGTTTAACATCTTTGTCAGTGACATGGACAGAGGAATGGAGTGCACCCTCAGCAAGTTTGCAGATGACACCAAGCTGTGTGGCACAGTCGACTTGCTAGAGGGCAGGGATGCCATCCAGAGGGACCTGGACAGGCTGGAGAGGTGGGCCCAGGCCAACCTGATGAAATTCAATAAGGCCAAGTGTAAGGTCCTGCACCTGGGTAGGCACAATCCCAAGCACAAATACAGGCTGGGTGGTGAATGGCTGGAGAGCAGCCCTGAGGAAAAGGACCTTGGAGTCTGGGTTGATGAAAAGCTCAACATGAGCCTGCAGTGTGCACATGCAGCCCAGACAGCCAACCGAGTCCTAGGCTGCATCAAGAGAAGCGTGGCCAGCAGAGCAAGGGAGGTGATTCTGCCCCTTTACTCTGCTCTCGTCAGACCCCACCTGGAGTACTGTGTGCAGTTCTGGAACCCTCAGCACAGGAAGGACATGGAAGTGTTGGAGCGGGTCCAGAGGAGGGCCACAAAGATGATCAGAGGGCTGGAGCAGCTCTCCTATGAGGACAGGCTGAGAGAGTTGGGGCTCTTCAGCCTGGAGAAGAGAAGGCTTCGAGGGGACCTGATAGTAGCCTTCCAGTATCTGAAGGGGGCCTACAGGAAGGCTGGGGAAGGATTATTTACAAGGTCCTGCAATGACAGGACAAGGGGCAATGGGCTTAAACTGGCAGAGGGGAGGTTTAGACTGGATGTTAGGAGGAAGTTCTTCACAGTGAGGGTGGTGAGGCACTGGAACAGGTTGCCCAGGGAGGTTGTGGATGCTCCCTCCCTGGATGTGTTCAAGGCCAGATTGGATGAGGCCTTGAGTGAGCTGTACTAGTGGGAGGTGTCCCTGCCTATGGCAGGGGGTTGGAACTAGATGATCCTTGAGGTCCCTTCCAACCTTACCATTCTATGATTCTATAATCAACAAAACCATGTTAATAAGTGCCACATCCAATCTCTTTTTAAACACCTTCAGGCATGGGGACTCCACCACCTCCCTGGGCAGCCCATTCCAAAGCAAATCACTCTTTATGTGAAGAACTTCTTAACATCCAGCCTGAACCTGCCCTGGTGCAGCTTGAGGCTGTGACCTCTTGTTCTGTCTCTGATTGCTTGGGAGAAGAGACCAACCCCCACCTGGCTACAGCCTCCCTTCGGGTAGCTGCAGAGAGCAAGGAGGCCTGTCCTCAGTGAAGGTAGTGACAAATCAAGCTTGCAGTGACTTTGCTCAAGAGAAGGTGACTGGGCCAAACTTGACCAAGCTTTTTGCTGCTGAAATCACTGACATAGCAGAGGTGGCGTGGCATTAATGGAGGAAAATAGTCTTGCTCTGAAAATCACCAGTTAGAGAAGTGCACAGAGCAGCTTCAAGACAGCTGCCATCACCTTGCATGCTTCTTTTCCATGGAGAAACTGTGACCTAAAAAAACCCTCTGCAGTCCACATTTTGTAGAATCACAGAATTCTTCCATTTGGAGAAGACCTTTAAGATCATTTAGTCCACCCATTCTCTAACTCTGCCAAGTCTGGTGCCAAACCATATCCCTCCACACCACATCTCTGCCTCTTTGAAACTCCTCCAGGGATGGCGATTCAACCACCTCCCTGGGCAGCCTGGTCCACTCTTTGAGAACCCTTTCAGTGAAGAAGTTTCTTCTAGTACCCAACTAAACCTTGCCTGGTGCAACTTGAGGTCATTTTGTCTCGTCCTATCACTTGTTACTAGGGAGAAGAGAATGGCTCCCACCTGGCTCCAGCCTCCATACAGGGAGTTGTAGGAGAAGGTCTCTCCTCAGGCTCCTTTTCTCCAGACTAAACAATCCCAGTTCCCTCAGCTGCTCCTCACGAGCTTTGTTGCCCTTCTCTGGACATGCTCCAGCGCTTTGGTTCTTGCTGGAGCAGCTAACTAACCATAGAGAGGTGATTATGAGACCTCTCCTTCATTTTGCCTGCCTTGGCAGTGGTTCTGAGTCAGCTATCTCTGTATCAGGTTATTTATATCTCCTTTGGCTTTGTACCGAAGAGGAACAAAGAAATCTTGTGACACTGAAGCAATAAAAAATTTTAAAGGGACAGTAAGCAGTAGAGTGTCTGCTCAGGTGAACTATGTTGGACACATTGACCTTGTTCAATTTGCTGCCAGTTGAGTGCTCAAACCAACTCAGCTGGCAGCAGCAGATGTCATCTGTGTGCTTCCACTCTTCCCACGCTTCATAGATCCATAGAGTAGTCTGGGTTGGAAGGGACCTTAAAGATCATCTAGTGCCATGGGCAGGGACACCTTCCACTAGGCCAGGTTGCATAAGGTAAATACTGCTTTTGGCAGTGGAGGGGTGGACTTGATGATCTCTGGAGGTCCCTTCCAAGCTCTAACATTCTGTGATTCTGTGAATACATCCCTAGGAAAATGTACATCTGGATACACCTCTCTTTGATTTGCCTGGAGGAACTAACCTCAGCTGGTGGAAGGGTGGCACACGAGTGTGCAAAGGAGGCCTGCATTTATTAATATCCTTTTCAGCAACTCATTTGTAACAGATGGATGGGTGGGAAGCCCATCTGCAGCAGCAGAGCAGTTGGAGATGAGGTCCTTCTCCACATAAATGTCAGAGCGGTTTGTAAGGTCTGTGATTCATCAGTCAACTTGGAGTTGCAGTGAATGAAGCTGAAGGCCTGACTCTGTTTTACATAAGCAGGAGGCAACAGGAACTTGGGTCTCTGAGGAGCTGATGTCTCATGGTGCACAAAGACTTTGTCTGACTTCGTTAGCTACAGTGTTACGTGGTTTATAGGCAGACCCTCACCACTGGGCAGGCTACTTCCAAAGGTATTCCTGTTCCAGTTGCCTGTTGAGCACTGCCTCGAAGAATTATTACAAACTGCTGGGTGGCACCAGCTGAACATGAGCCAGCAGTGTGCTCAGGTGGTCAAGAAGGCCAACAGCATCCTGGCCTGGATCAGGAATAGTGTGGCCAGCAGGTCCAGGGCAGTGATTGTGCCCCTGTACTCAGCACTGGTGAGGCTGCATCTTGAGTACTAAATTCAGTTTTGAGCCTCTCACTACAAGAGGGACATTGAGGTGCTGGAGCATGTCCAGGGAAGGTCAAGAAAGCTGGTGAAGGGTCTGGAGAAGAGGTGTGGTGAGGAGCTGGTGAAAGGTCTGGAGATGAGGAGACTGAGAAGAAGCCTTCTGGTTCTCCACAACTCCCTGAAAGGAGGTTGCAGTGAGGTGGGGGTTGGGCTCTTCTCCCTAGTGTCAGTTGACAGAAGAGAGGAAATGGCCTGAAATTGTGCCAGGGGAGGGTTTGATTGGAGATAAGGAGTATTTCTTTTCCTGCAAGAGTGGTCAGACACTGGAGCAGGCTGCCCAGGGAGGTGATGGAGTTACCATCCCTGGAGGTGTTTGAGAAATGTGTGACCATGGCACTTGGGGACATGGTTTAATGGCCATGGTGGGGTTGGGTCGATGGTTGGACTTGATGCTCTTAGGGGGCTTTTCCAGCCAAAACTATTCCATGATTCTATGATAAATTCTTTTCCTGTGTGGAGGGATTTAGTAGGTTTTGGGATCCTGCTCCTGGGCAGATGTTGTTTTAGGTGGCTGTCTGAATTGCCAAGGTTGGAATGCGTGGACACTCAGACTCCTGCTTCTCAGTACTGTCAGGTTACAGTAAGCTACAGCTGCCTTTTTTCTTTTGAGTGTGGACACACCTAAAGGTTTAATGCAGATTGTTAGAGAGTCTCTGACTTTTCTCTGCTGGAGAATAAACAGTGCTTGAGGTTCTCTTTTCTTCAGTGCATGAAGGGGTTTATGCTGATGTGTACTTTCAACTGATTGTTGCTGGCCAAGTGATTTAAACCTCAAGATTGTGTAGCTACAAGGACAAAAATCTGTGTTAACCATGCTTTGAGCACTGCTAATTGAAAGACACATAAATAACTTTTTTTTTTCTTTTTATCTTGCTGGCATTCAAACATTTAGGGGAATAAGGAAGAGGAAAGAGGAGGAACAGGAAGGAAATGATTCAGTGCATGCAGAACATTACTGTCCTTGTTGATATTCACTGGGTTCTGTGCATTAATCATTCTGCTGAACTTCCCATTCAGACAGTGGAGACAATTCTTGTGTCTTTAAGTTGCCTTTGGGGAAAGCTGTGTGTTGTAGAAAAAAAAACCAACCCAACCAAACAAAACCAAAAACACTTCTCCAGAACTCTTATAGCTAGAAATATTTCTTCTCTCTGAGCTTTTGGTTTTTTGGGTTTATTCCTTCACAGGTCAAAGTTTCCACCCTATTCATAGATTCAGTGGAAAGGAAAATGAGGTTTCTAAACTCATGGATTCATAGAATGGTTTGGGTTGGAAGGGATCTTCAAGATCATCCAGTTCCAAACCCCCTGCCATGGGCAGGGACACTTTGCACTAGCCCAGGTTGCTCAAGGCCTCATCCAGCCTGGCCTTGAACACCTCTATGGAGAGCAGACATCCATGACCTCCCTGGGCAACCTGTGCCAGTGTCTCACCACCTTCACTCTAAAGAATTTCTTCCTGATCTCCAATCTAATCTGCCCTCCTCCTGTCACTTCCAGCCCTTGTAAAAAGCTCCTCCCCAGCTCTTCTGTAGCCCACTTCAGGTACTAGAAGGCTGCCCTAGGATCTCTCCAGAGCCTTCTCTTCTCCAGACTGAACAACCCCAGCTCTCTCAGCCTGTCCCCATAGGGAAGGTGCTCCAGACCTATGATTATCCCATGAAGGTAAAGGAGTCATGGGAAGAGATAAAAGAAATAATTGAGTGTTTTCTGCTCTACTAAATCTGAGACTAGGAGAATTGTGACATACTGCTTGTTATTTTTGTCATGAGAAGGATGGCAGAAAATAGCTTGATGATGAGCAGTAATTTTGGTTTTTGCAGCAGTCTTTTTTTAAAGGTTACCTGGAAGAGGAATGCAACATGCTTTGACAGGTAGGCTTTAATTCTACCTCATTTTGTGAACTGTTTTTCTTGGCAGAGACCTTGGAACAGTTGGTGCTGTTGCCATTGACAGTGGAGGGAATGTGGCTTGTGCAACATCCACTGGAGGACTCTCTAACAAACTGGTTGGCCGTGTTGGTGACACAGCATGCATAGGTATGGGCTGGGAGGTCTTGCCTCTTGGTTTTTGGAGATGTCTCATGGAAGGAAATGAAAAAAAAGAGAGAGAGAGAGGAAAAAAATCATAGAATGGCTTAGGTTGGAAGGGACCTCGCAGATCACCTACTCCAACCTCCCTGCCATGGCCAGGGACAGCTCAACTAGACTGGGCTGCTCAAGGTGTCATCTAACCTGGCCTTGAACACCTTCAGGGAGGAGGCATTCACAGCCTTCCTGGTCAGCCTAATAGAGATTCACCAGCCTCACACTGAAGAATGCCTTCCTAAGATCCAGTCTAACCCTGCTCTCCCTCAGCTTCAACCCATTCCCCCTTGTCCTCTCACTGGGCACCCTTTTGAAAAGTCCCTCTGCAGCCTTCCCGTCGGAGTGGGCACAGAGAAGAGCCATGAACATTATCAGGGGGTTGGAGCAGCTCTGCTGTGAGGAGAGGCTGAGGGAGCTGGGAGTGTTCAGCATGGAGAACAGAAGGATCCAAGGAGACCTGAGCAGCCTGCCAGTAGCTGAAAGGACTACAAGAAGCTGCAGAGGGACAGTTTCCAGAGGCCTGCAGTAACTGGGTAAGGGCAGTGGCTTCAAACTAGGGAAAAGCAGATTTAGATTGGATATTAGGAACAAGTACCTTGATGGTAGTGGAGCACTGCAACAGGCTGCCCAGGGAGGTGGTTGAGACCCCATCCTTGGACATAATTCAAGGTCAGGCTCAACAGGGCTCTGGGCAACCTGATCTAGCTGAGGATGCCCATGCTGACTGCAGAGGGGCTAGATAACCTTTGGAGGTCCCTTCCAACCCAGACCATTCTATGATTCTATGATCCCTTCAGGTATTGGAAGGCAGCTCTGAGGTCCCCTTTATGAAACATAAATCCTAGTACATCTGAAATGAAAACCTGAATCTTAAATAGATGAAAGCTCCTTAGCACAACACTGAGACTGAAAGCAAGGCTTGGGAGTAGAGGGGCAGTGCTGTCATCATCATCCAGCACTCTTCTGTCTGGAAAATGGGCATGGGGATTTCTATGCCTCTTCTCTTCCTGAATGCTAACACTTTCTTTTTGTTTCTTTTCTGTTCATTCTGACAAACTCTTCTTGTGTGCATCCATGCTTACAGCTAAGGCAGCAGCTAGCCTGCTCATGCCAAGGTGCTGTTCTCTTGACACTGAAGGAAGTAGGTGTAATTGCTGCTTGTTATATCAGTGAGCAGGAATTCCAAAGTGACTGGCAACTTTGAGTGAATTCCTGTTCTTGGAGAGCCCTGATAAGGCTCCTTCAGAGCCTAAGAGATGCAGTCTGGAATAAAGGAAATATTTTAAGAGATCTCTTATCCAAGTAGAAAGAGACACTTGAAATCCTTTCCCCAGACTTCTTCCTCTCGTGGGCCAGACTTGCCGCTTGATTGCTTCAGAGTTCAGCCTTGCAGTTGGGATTTGGCAAAGAATTACTTTTAGTAAAACGTGTTCCAGACTCAAATAGCATGTCTGTGAGCAGGACACAACTGTTGTAAAACTAATCCAGAGGGACATGGGCAAGCTGGAGAGGTGGGCCCAGGTGAACCTCATGAGGTTGAACAAGAGCAAGTGCACCTGGGCCAGAATAATCCTCACTTATCAACACAGACTTGGAGATGAGGTGATGGAAAGCAGCCCTGAGGGAAAGGACTTGGAGGTACTGATGGGCAAGAAGCTGGACATGAGCAGGCAGTATGAGCTTGCAGCCCAGAAGGCCAATGGCAGCCTAGGTTGCATCAAAAGATGTGTGGTCAGCAGATGGAGAGAGGGGATTCTGCCACTCTGCTCTGGTGAGACCTCACCTGAAGTACTGCATCCAGCTCTGGAGCCCTCAACACAGGGAGGACATAGACCTGATAGAGCATGTCCAGAGGAGGGCCATGAAAATGATCAGGGGAGTTGCAGCACCTCTGCTAGGAGGACAGGCTGAGGGAGCTGGGGGTGTTCAGCCTGGAGAAGAGAAGGCTTCAGGGACACCTAAGAACAGCCTGCCAGGACCTGAAGGGGCTACAAGAAGGCTGCAAAGGGACTGTTTGCAAAGGGCTGCAGTGACAGGACAAGGGGCAGTGGCTTCAAACTAGAGCAGAACAGATTTAGATTGGATATTAGGAACAAGTTCTTTACCATGAGGGTAGTGGAACACTGCAACAGGTTGCCCAGGGAGGTGGTTGAGGCCCCATCCCTGGAGGTATTCAAGGTGAGGCAGGACAGGGCTCTGGGCAACCTGCTCTAGTGGAGGATGTCCCTGCTGACTGCAGAGAGGCTTGCACTGGATTTGCTCTGGAGGTCCCTTCCAATCCAGACCATTCTGTGATTCTCTGAATCTAATACCAACTTTCTCTTGCACCCAAGCTTGTTAATGTTTTGATCCCCTCTACATTTTGCCTGTGACTCTCAGCCTGGCTCTGACTGCAGCCTCCTGACTGCAAGTACCCTTCTCTCGGGTAGTATGGGACTGGTCTGTCAAGGACAGGTGGAACTGGGCACTGTTGGGCATATTGCTTGCACCTCCTGCTCTTAGAAGAGATCTGCAGGATTGCTTACAGGAATGCTCTCTGTCCTTTTAAATGGTAGAGCCTTGTGCAAGGGGCCTCTGGCAGAGTGACTGTGGCAGTGTTTATCCATGTGTAAATCAGGGCCTGCTGAAATCACCCAATCTTTAGAAGGTATAGAAGAGAAGAAACTTCCATTGCTTTTCTTTCTCTGCCTCTTTGCCTTCCCTCTGTACCTTGTTTATAATGCTCTGGTATCTTCCTCCCCAGCTGCTGAGAAATATTTTTCTTAGGAGATGTGCTAGAAACATGGGTGTTGAGCAAGCAGAAGCTTAGTGGAGAACAAGGTGTGGAATGTGCCAGCAAAACAAGGATGGGAGGGAAAAGGAAAAAGGAAGGGGGGTGGAGTTCAACAGAAGATGCACTCTGCTTATGGTGAGGGCTTGCAAGATTCTTCAGGGGTGCTTCATGATGGTTCACTAAAGCCCAGGCTCTTGCTCTTGCAGAGGACTTCCCCTCGAACTTTGGTCAGTCCAGCAATATCCCCACAGCATCTTCCCTTGTATCTCCTCAGCTGGTAATGTTGTGTGACCTGGCATTCTGCATTGCTGCCTTGCTGCTCCTCAGTGTATCATCCCTTTGGTGGTTTAGCCCATCCCTGTGGGAAGTGTTGGGCTGCTTCTGCTTCTTGTACTGCAACTGCTTCTCTCAGGCTTGGCAACTGCCTTCATCCAGCTGCGAAGCTCTTTCATTTGCTTTACTTTGCAAGTGAGAAAGGGGTTTGGTACTGACACTCTGTTCCCAGAGCAGAACTGAGGGACCTTTAGTACCTGTTTGGTACCTGTTTGAAACCAGGCAGAGCTTGTCAATAGGATTACATAACATTACCTTCTTCCTGTTTTGTTTTTTTTCCCCTCTGAAAAGGAAGTGGAGGTTATGCTGATAACAGTTCTGGTGCCACTTCAACCACAGGACATGGGGAGAGCATTATGAAAGTGGTCTTAGCCCGACTGATTCTCTATCACATGGAGCAAGGTATGTTCCAAACTTGCTGTGAGCTGAAACACTGAGGGTGGGAAACGTTGCCTAATGGCAGGTTTCAGCTGATCACAGGATCACAGGATGTCAGGGGGTGGAAAGGACCCAAAGAGAGAGTTGATGTTCTATCATCATCCTACTCCAGCTGTCAGAAGAGTTGCTCCCAGGAGGCTGTGGCTGGGTCACCTCTCTGTAAAAGCAAAAAAGTACTAAAATATTAAAAGTACTAAAAAGTACTAAAGTACAAAAAAGTACTAAAATATTAATAATGCTAAAGTAGCCTTAACTCAACAGGATGTATTTGCTGCTTGATGGTTAATTCTGTTTTTACATCAGTGTACCCTGAAAGAGAGTAGAGAGTCATGGAATGGTAGGGCTTGGGAGGGACCTCCAGAGGTCATTAAATCCACCCTCTTTGCCAGAGCTGGATCACCTGAGGCAGGTCACACGGAAATGCATCCAGGTGAGTTTGGAAGGCCTCTGGAGAAGGAGACTCCACAACCTCTCTGGGCAGCCTGCTCCAGGGCTCCGGCACCCTCACAATACAGAAGTTTCTTCTCATCTTGTGGTGGAACCTCTTGTTTTTCAGCTTGTCCCCACTGTTCCTTGGCCTGTCACTGGGCCTATCACCAAATAGAGCCTGGCCCCTTCATTTTGACACTCACCCCTTGGATATTCATCAACACTCATAAGATCCCCTCTCAGCCTTCTCCTCTCCAGACTATGCCAGGTCTCTCAGTCTTTTTTTTGTAGGAGAGATGTTCAAGTCCTTTCATCACCCTCATCTCCTTCCCCTGGACACTCTCTAGTATATCCCTGTACATCCTGAATGGGGGAGCCCAAAACTGGACACAGTATTCCAGCTGTGGAACTAAAAATCACTGTGAGGTTGCTGGAGCCCTGGAGCAGGCTGCCCAGAGGGGTTGTGGAGTCTTCTGCTCTGGAGACTTTCAAGACCCATCTGGATGCATTCCTGTGTGACCTGCCCTGGGTGGTCCTGCCCTGGCAGTGGGGTTGGACTCGGTGATCTCTGGAGGTTTCTTCCAACCCCTGTCATTCTGTGATTCTGTGTGATCAGCTCTCCAGTCTGCTGCACAGCCTGGGGAAGTGTCAGCCAGTCCTCCCAGTTTGGTGTCAGCAGCAAACTGGCTGAGGGCTCACTCTGTCCCCTCCTTCACGTTGAATAACACTGGACCCAGTACTTGACCCCTGGGGAACACCCAGGGTCCACTTCATTTACCTAAAGTTCTTTAATTTCTTTTATTTCCCATTTTTAAAGTGAAATTTTATGACCAAAGAAATCGAAACCAGATAGAACTAGAGATAGAAAATCAGGATATATTTAAGGGTGCAGCAGGAGAGGGCTAGGGATAGATAATCCTTGTTGAAAGAAACAAGACCAGGAGATCACCTCTGTAATAAACTGTAAAGGTCTTTAACAACTCTGATTATAGCAGCAGAAATGCTTTTAGGACATTTTAACTATGATTTAAATTTTCCTCTTGTTTTGGAAAATGCACTAAAACTGCCTGGGTTGGGTATGTGGCAAGCAGCTGACACAGGATGTCTCATGTGACTGTAACAGAATCTGACTGGGCCATGACCCTTTGGAGCTCTACCTTCACGAGTTGTCTGTCATCTAAACCCTTGATTATATTACAGCCTGCAAACACAGCCAGACAACATACTTGTCTCTCCTGCAGTTGAAGAACCATTAATAGAGATGTCACCATTATTTTTAGAAAGCAATAGCTTGGGGGCAGTACAGTGTCACTGGCTTGGAGATCAGCTGAGCTAGGGAAGAGTTGGAGAACTTTCAATTTGCATCTTCATTGCAGAAGCTGCAAGCAGAGAGACAAGTAACAGCTGAGAGTATTTTTGTTATGCCTTACAGAGCTGTTTGCTTAGAATGAGTGGAGGTCTTTGTAAGCTGGGAGTGTCTATGTAAAGGTTTGGGGTGGAATCATAGAGTGGTAGGGGTTGGAAGAGACCTCTACAGATCATCCAGTCCAACCTCCATGCCAGAGCAAGACCACTTAGGATAGGCCACGCTTAGGGTAGGCGTCCAGGGGGGTTTGGAAAGTCTCTAGGGAAGGAGACTTCACAACCTCTCTGGGCAGCCTGCTCCAGGGCTCCAGCACTATCACAGTAAAGAAGTTTCTCCTCGTGTTGAGGTGGAACCTCCTTTGTATCCAGCTTTTGCCTGTTGTCCTAGCACTGGGCACCACCAAATAGAGCCTGGCACCTTCATCTTGGCACCCACCCCTCAGATATTTATAGACATTATCGGATCCCATCTCAGCCTTCTCTTCTCCAGACTCAGTAGCCCCAGGGCTCTCAGCCTTTCTGCATAGCAGAGATGCTCAAGTCCCCCAGTCATCCTCACAGCTCTCCATGGGACTCTCTCCAGCAGGTCCCTGTCTCTCTTGAACTGGGGAGCCCAAAACTGGACACAGTATTCCAGTGTGGCATCACCAGGGCAGAGCAGGTGTGGAGGGGAACCTCCCCAGCCCTGCTGGACACACTTTTCTTGCTGATAGTTTCAGCATAAAATACAACTTGCAGATTATTTCCCAAAAGCACTGTGGGCTCCCCTTGCTCTCTCTGTTATGTCCCCAGCTATCCAATTTGTGAATACCCTTCTAAGCTCTGTTAGTCTAAACTGTGTAAACCAGCTTCTTCTCTGGCATGAAGCTGACTGCACTGCAAAACCTCTCCATTGGTAGCAGTTACCTGGCTTGTGATGAATCTGTGTCCAGATCTGGGCTCCTCAGTTCTGAAAGGACAGGGATATGCTAGAGACTGTCCAAGGGAGAGAAGAGGATGGTGAAGGAACTGGAACACCTCTCTGATGAGGAAAGGTGAGACACCTGAGGCTGGTTAGTCCACTGAAGAGAAGGCTGAGAGGGGATTTTACTGATGTTTAGAAATCCCTGAAGGGTGTGTGTCCAGAAGAAGAGGTCATTCTGTTTTCAGTGGGGTCCTGTGATAGAACAAGAGGCAATGGATACAAACTGGCACACAGGAAATTCCACCTCAACATAAGGAAAAACTTTACTATGAGAGTACTGGAGACTGGAGCAGGCTGCCCAGAGAGGTTGTGCAGTCTCCTTCTCTGGAGACTTTCAAAACCCACTTGGAGCATTCCTGTGTGACCTGCCCTGGGTGATCCTGCTCTTGCATGGGGTTTGAACTCAATGATCTCTGCAGGTCCCTTCCACCCCCTAACATTCTGTGATTCTGTGACTTGTGCAATGCACTCTGTGCACAGAGATAGAATTATGTGTTGTGATGATTCTATGAAATCAGTCTGAAAGGCAAATGAAGGTCAAATTAACAAGATTTTGTTTGTTAAGAGAAACAAAAAGGGGACAGGGAAATGAACCTCTGTGTGTGTGTGTGTGTGTGTGTGCTTAATTGTTTTGCACTTGGTCAGTCTGCCTGTGCTTGCTCTGCCTTCATTCATCCTGCCCAAAAGCATCCAGGAAAATACATCAGCAACAGACTGACTTTTGGGAGGTTTCTCCCTCCACATTTCCATGAAGGCACTGAAAACTAAACCCTCAAGTTACTCTTTCTGAGTCTTTGAGCTGTCAGCCGAAGTTGCACTTCTAAGGAAACTACAGAGCTCTTCTAAACCTTTTCAGCTGTTCACTAAGTCACATAGGAAAGGTCTTCCTTTGGACCAATGCTGCAAAATCTACTCTGGTATTTCAGGAGTGAACTGCTCTGCCATTCTTAACAGCTGTTGGAATCTCTGTCTTATGGTGGCAGCTGTTGACACACACATGAAAAAAAAAAAGAGTGAACACTGACCCTTTGAAGTCAGTGCTGCTGCTTTGAATAGTCACAGTGACACCCCTAATGTCAGAGAAAGGAGCTTTAGCCTGTCAGTCAGCAGTGCTGTGAGTAATTGTGGCTGTGCTGGCTTTTGTGGCTGGTTGTAACTCAGCCTTTGCAGGGAGGTCAGGGTTTCTTCTGCAGCCTAAGCTGCATAACGTCACCGATGGGGTAGAGCTTACAACAGCTAGGCTGAGCCAACAGCATTCCTGAATTTGCAGTCAAACTTGGAGTCAACAAATGGTTTAGAGTTATTGCAGGCCTCTGTGTGTGTAATGTACACTGCAGCTCTGGAGTTCTTCAGAAAATAGTTCTGCTCATATCAACTAAAGAAAAGCTAAAGTTGCTTTGCTGGTCCTTTCTCTGATACAATCACAGAATGGGCTGGGTTGGAAGGGACCTCCAAAGGTCATCCAGTCCAACCCCCTCTGCAGTCAGCAGGGACATCCTCAACTAGATCAGATTACCCAGAGCCCTGTTGAGCCTCACCTTGAATATCTCCAGGGATGGAGGGACCCCCCAGCTCCCTTTCCTGTGCACTGCTCTCCATCAGATCAGCCCCTAACCTCTGCTGGTCCATGAGGTTGTTCTTTCCCAGATGCAAGACTCTGCAGTTGGCCTCGTTGGGTTTCATTCAGTTTCTCCCCACCCAACTCTCCAGCCTGTCCATGTCTCACTGAATGGCAGCACAGCCTTCAGGTGGTCAGCCACTGCTCCCAGTTTGGTGTCAGCAGCAAACCTCCTGACAGTGCCCTCTGTGATGTTATCTTCTTCTTCTTTTCAGGCATGTCACCAGAGCTGGCTGCTGACACTGCATTAGACTACATGAAGACACGAGTTGGGGGCTTGGGAGGTGTTATTGTTGTTAGCAATTCAGGAGAGTGGGCAGCAAGGTTCTCCACCAAGCAGATGTCCTGGGCTACTGTAAAAGAGGACCAGTTGCATTATGGGATTTATGCTGGGGAGAGGCATACAAAGTCTGTTGATGAAGCACTGGCATCTGAAAGTAAGGGATTCCAAGAGTGAAGAAACATTGCCTGAGGAAGAATGAAGATCTGCAGCTTTTGCTGGAGAACAGTGACCACTGATGTCATCTTCCTGAAAGATCTGAACCCTTTGGACTGCTTACAGAATCAGAAACACAGAGAACATCTGCTTGGAAGAGACCTCAAAGCTCATCTAGTCCAACCCTCGACCCAGCACTGCAGGGTCAACACTAAACCATGTCCAGAAGAACCAGGTCCACAGGCTGCTTGAACACCTCCAGGGTTGGTGACTCCAGCACAGCCTTGAGCAGACCATTCCAATGTTTGAGAATCCTCTCTGGGAAGAAATATTTCCTAGCATCCAGCCTGAACCTCCCCTGGTGCAGCTTGAAACCATTTCCTTTACTCCTGACACTTGTCATCAGGAAACAGAGGCTGCCCCCTCCTCACTCCAACCTCCCTTCAGGTAGTGCAGAGAGCAATGAGGTCTCCCCTCAGCCTCCTCTTCTCCAGCCTGAACATCCCCAGCTCCCTCAGATGCTCCTCACAGCCCAGGTGCTCCAGGCCCTTCTCCAGCCTTGTCACCCTTCTCTGGGCACACTCCAGCACCTCAATGTCTTTCCTTTAGTGAGAGGCCTCAGAACTGAACACAACACTCAAGATGTGGCCTCACCAGTGCTGAGTGCAGGGCGATGATGACCTCCCTGTGCCTGCTGCCCACTCTGTTTCTAACCCAGGCCAGGATGCCTTTGGCTTTGTTGGCCACCTGGGCACACTGCTGATTCACCTTCAGTCAACTATCAACCTGAACCCCCAGGTGCCTCTCCAAGTCCCAGCTTTCCAAGCACTCACACTCCTGGCTCACAGGGGTTGCCACATTTAGAGTCACAATGAGACCTGGATGTGGTTCTCCAGTGCTCCTGGGCACGCCTAGAGGCTTCTTGCTTAGCTTGCCTCAATCCTCCATCAAAGGGAGCCTGAGTTGCAGTGTTAGACAAAGTCATTTCGACTCTGTGCTCAGAAACAGTTGCCAAGTTGATTTGAGAGATGAATCCTTAGTAATTAAAACCTGAACTGGGGAAAGCACATCGCTCCCCAGAGCCTTCTGAGCAGTCACCCCAGGAGAACAAAGCGCTAACCAGCAGTGAAAGACCACCAGAGAGCAGTCAGGAATCAAGACTACACAGTCTGTCACAGGCTGGAGGGGGAAAGAACAGTGAAGGAAAGCAAAGAGCTTTTCTCCAGAGCCGAGGAATGTGATGCTTTCTAAGGAGGCCTGTTTCATTCCCTTCATTGGCGTCAGACGTGCAATCAGAAATGCAGCAACCACACCAAGTAGGCCACAATCTTTCAAAGTCTGTGTGGATGGGTAAGAGGACACCTGGGACTGACTTCATATCTGGGGTAGTAGTGAAGGTGGTGATGATTTCTGGACACAGAAATGCAGCAGCAGTCACTGCTGCTCAAACAGAGGTGATAGGCAGCTTTTTAAGTCTAAACAAGAAGCAGAGAGATGCTGATTAACTGGGAAAATAATCATCTAAAATCAAGTGATAAAAGCAAGCAAACTGCCTCTTAACAAGCTGCTGCTTTGAAGTTTGAAGTGTTTTCTGGAGAGTCTTTTTAAAAACCTTTTAAACCACCTTGCTGGAAGATGTCTTAAAAGAAAAGAATTGTCCTGTATTGCCTCTAATACAGTTTCTTTCTCTTCCTGTTTTCTGACTTAGCTGCATTTTTGGTGTGTTGAAAGGGTGGAATGCTATGGATTTCAGCTGGTGGCCAGGTTCCCTCTCTGGAATCATTCCTCCTGGTATCATTGCACACCATCAGGAGCATGGACACATCGTGTGCATGTCTCAAGAGGAGCAGTGAAGGGTCTGGAGAACAGGTTTTGTGAGGAGCAGCTGAAGGAACTGGGAGTGTTGAGTCTGGAGAAGAGGATGCTAAGGGCAGACCTCATTGCTCTCCACAACTCCTTGAAAGGAGGTGGATGTTGGTGTCTCCTCTCTCGTATCAGGTGAACATGGGGCAATGGCCTGAAATTGTACCTGGAGGGCAGTTTAGGTTGGAGATTAGAAACCATTCTATGATTCTTTAAGCACCTGCAGTGTACCAGAGGATGCTGTTAGTAGCAGTGACTTTGTTTCTTCAAGAACTCAGGCAAGGCAGTGGTGGCAGCAGTCAGGGACCTGTGCCTGGTGCTCCTCCAAAAGAGAGGGCATTTCCTCTGTGTGTGGATGGCAGGTGGACCTCTTTCAGAGCAGTGTTTTCTTTTCCCCTAGGAGGGTAGGATGATAGCAGATGGTCAGGGATGAAGTAGGCCAAACTTTCAGAGAAGCTTGAGAGGTCTCTTTTCACCCTTTCACTCATGAACTGCAGCTAGGACAGGACAAGGCACCACTGCTGCTGCTCTAAGTTACTGGCGATGCAGTGTTGCACAATGTGCCCTGGTGGCCAGGAGGGTTAGTGATATGCTGGGGTACATCCAAAAAAGTGTGCCCAGCAGGTCTAGGGAGGTTCTCCTCTCCCTCTACTCTGCCCTGGGAAGACAATACCTGCAATAGTGTGTCCAGTTTTGGGCTCCCCAATTCAAGAGAGACAGGAACCTGCTGGAGAGAGTCCAGTGGAGAGCTGTGAGGGTGACTGGGGGAACTGAGCACCTCTGCTGTGAAGAAAGGCTGAGAGCCCTGGGGCTGTTGAGTCTGGAGAAGAGAATGCTGAGAGGGGATCTGATGCTGTCTATAAATATCTGAGGGTTGGGGGTCAAGATGAAGGTGCCAGGCTGTGTTAGGTGGTGCCCAGTGCTAGGACAAGGAACAGCAGGTACAAGCTGGAACACAGGAGGTTCCACTGCCTTATGATGAGAGTGCTGGAGCCCTGGAACAGGCTGTTCAGAGAGGTTGTGGAGTCTCCCTCTCTGGAGACTTTCCAAACCCACCTGGATGCATTCCTGTGTGACCTGCCCTGGGTGATGCTGCTTTGGCAGGGAGGTTGGACTGGATGATCTCTGAAGGTCCCTTCCAACCCCTACCATTCTGTGATTCCACCTGAGTTTTCCATATGCTGACACAGCCCCTGGCCTTTGAGAACATTGAGAAATTAGACTTTTAAAGGACTTTAGCATCTTTTATAATTCTAAATATAGTTGAAAGATGCCAAACTTCAGGAAGGATACTGACAGCAGAAGAGGAGGTTGTGTGCCACTGCCATGCCCTGCTACTGGAAATCCTGAGCCTCTAATCCAAATGGCTGTGGCCTGGATATCAAAGAAGGAAAATCAGGGGTCTGTTGCCAAGAAACCTCCTGTCCTTGGCATGTAGCAAAGCAGCACCAGAGTTTTAATTATCTAATTAAAGTGTGGCATCCCATTCTTGTTGAACATTTAGAAAGCCAGTTGTGAATGCTGGCCTGCTTCTTTCTGGCTGCTCTGGAGGAGGGTCCACCATGGGGGTCCACACTGAGCCTGAGATGTTACCACAGGCAGCAGAGTAACCACAACTTAGCACTGGCTTTGCTTGGAGGTTGTTAAGTTCTGTGTGGGGTTTTCCTTCTCAATCTTTTGCAAGTTGTAAGCTATTAAAAACTCTTCTATGGGACATGAGTGTTTGGAACTGTC
>VWZE01019164.1:88087-105041 GCA_013396675.1 Eubucco bourcierii | reverse complement strand
TTTTACAGTGTTCTACTTTGTTTAGTTCTGTGTCTCTGGGGTGGTTTTCATTGACTTTGAAATCTATCTTGGCAGGGTTTAGTGGCACTGGCTGTTTTGCTTGTTTCTCTTTCTGGGCTGCTTTTCCTTTGATATGCTCTGATAAATATTTGCTGTGGGACAGATCTCACTCTTGGTGACATCAGTATAAATGAAAGAAGCACTGACACTGAAGTCCATGAGAGCAGCAGAGGAAGTGAAGTCAGATGTGGGCTTGCCTGCCTGAAGCTGGGAGCTCTGTGACTGTTCAGCATCAGAAGCAAACAGCATTTGTTAGCAAGAGAGGACAGAGGGCCTGCTGCTGGGAGTCATAGAATCATAGAATGGGAAGGTTGGAAGGGACCTCAAGGATCATCTAGTTCCAACCCCTGCCATAGGCAGGGACACCTCCCACTAGCACAGGTCACTCAAGGCCTCGTCCAATTCCTTACCCAGCAGTGCTCCACACACCCAGTCCATGTTTTTCCAGTTTGGTGACCAGGATGCCATGTGGGACAGAGTCAAATGCCTTACTCAGGTCCAGGTAGATGCCATCAGCTGCCCTTCCCTTGTCCACTGTCACTGTGGCTTCATCATAAAAAGCCACTAAATTTGTCAGGCAAGATCTGCCCTTGGTGCAGCCATTGCTGGGTACCACCAATCACCTCTGCTTTGTTTTCCATTTGCCTTAGCAGAGCTTTCAGCAGGATCTTGCCAGGCACAGAGGTGAGGCTGACTGCTCTGTAGAGTCATAGAATCCTAGAACTGTTTGGGTTGGGGAAGGCCTCTAAAATCATCCAGTCCAACCATCGATCCAGCACCCCCATGACCATGTCCCAAAATGCCATGGCCACACATTTCTTGAACACCTCCAGGGGTAGTGACTCCATCACCTCCCTGGCAGCCTGCACCAGTCTTTCCATAGACAAAGTTTTCCTAATCTCCAACCTAACCCTCCCCTGGCACAATTTCAAGCCACTTTCTCTTGTTCTGTCACCTGATACTAGGAAGAAGAGTCCAACCCCCACCTTAGGCCAACCTCCCATCAGGGAGCTGTGGAGAGCAATGAGGTCTCTCCTCAGACTCCTCTTCTCCAGACCAAACCAGACCCCCAGTTCCCTCAGCTGCTCCTCACCAGCCCCATTCTTGGACTCTTCCCCAGCTTTGCTGCCTTTCTCTGGAGCCTCTCCAACACCTCAATGTCTGTCTTGTAGTGAGAGGCCCAAAACTGAACCCAGTACTTAAGGCATGGCCTCACCAGTGCTGAGTACAGTGGCACAATCACTTTTCTGGTCCTGCTGACCACACTATTCCTGATCCAAGCCAGGATGCTATTGGCCTTCTTGACCACCTTGGCACACTGCTGACTTATGAGACACTCCATGAGACAGGTCTTTGGTCTCTGGCAGCATCAGACTAAAGATGATGCCCAAGGGAATAGGTAAATATGCACACTGGAAATAAGTGTCAAAGAATTCAGGGAAAAGAATGTTAAGGTCACACAGATAGGAGAAGCAAAGAGTAATTTTGTTTTCATCATGGAAACTACAGAGAAGGTGAATCCCTCAGGCTGAGATAGTTGGAGCTGTCCAGCTTAGGGAAGAAAAGGCTCTGGGGAGACCTTAGAGCAACCTTCCAGTACCTGAAGGGCACTACAAGAAAGCTGGAGAGGGACTTTTGACAAAGGCTTGCAGTGACAGGACTAGAGAAGATTAGGAAAAAAATCTTTCCAGATAGGGTGGGGAGACACTGGCACAGGTTGTCCAGGGAGGTCAAGGATGCCCCCTCCCTGAAGGTTTTCAAGGCCAGGTTAGATGAGGCCTGGAGCAACCTGGGCTAGTGGGAGGTGTCCCTGCCCATGACAGGGAGGTTGGAACTGGATGACCTTTAAACTCCTTTCTAAGCCAATCCATTCTATGAATCTGTGACTTTATGAACCTCATTTTCCTTTCCACTGCACTCCTCGTGCTCAGTTTATTGGGGGCAGATGGATTCCCTACAACCTTTGTGGTGGTGTGCTCTGCCAGGCCTGGTCACTTTGAAATTCACTTATTTTTAACATTCTTTCCTTTCAGCCTTTAACATTTTCCCTTGCTTGGAGCCAGAGTTGTTTTCCTGCAACTCCTCTGGAAGTCAGGATAGGATCCGATGCGACCAGCGTGGACTTTAGCCCTTCAGCCCTGCACTTTTGACCCTTTGCTGTTAGGGCTTTACTGCACATTAAGCTATGTAAATGCATGGTAGCATGCAGCCTCTTAAACACCCAGCTGCTTGCAGACCTAAGGCTCTGCCTGGTGCTGCCTGCTTAGCAACCCAGGCTGCTGCCAGCGCGTCACCCCCGTGCACCGCAGCCTCTGCTGCCTCCACACCGAGCACGGTGAACACTTCCAGCTTGCCCTGATGGCACAGTGAGTATTTCCAGCTTGCCCTGATGGTACATAAAACCTGAGCTAGGTTCAGGTGTAGCTGCCACCTGCCAGCCACAGCCTGTGCTAACGACAGCACCAGCAGGGCTGACTAACAAGGGAGACAAAATCCAGGGCTGTTGGAGGTGCTGGAGGCCTCTGTGCAAGTGCTACTGAGTGCAGCCCAAACAGACCTGCCTGTGCATGTGAAAACGACCTTGCTGTAGCACTTACTTTTCCTTAGCAGTTTCCAAGTGTCCACTCACAAGCAGTTTCTAGAATCATTCACAAACTGCTGCTCCCCTGGGCTGGAAAAGTGCACAGTTTGTCGAGGCATGGGCACACCTCTTTAGGTGGAAATGATTTGCTGCATGGCAGAGACATGCAGCCAGGATTCAGAGCTTCATGGAATGGCTTGTGTTGGAAGGGACCTAAAGATCATAGAATCACAGAATCAGTCAGGGCTGGAAGGGACCACAAGGATCAGCCAGTTCCAACCCCCCTGCCATGCCCAGGGACACCTCACACTACATCAGGCTGCCCACAGCCTCAGCCAGCCTGGCCTTAAACACCTCCAGGGATGAGGTTTCCACCACCTCCCTGGGCAACCCCTGCCAGGCTCTCACCACCCTCATGCTGAACAACTTCTTCCTAACATCCAGTCTAAATCTCCCCATTTCCAGCTTTGTTCCATTCCCCCCAGTCCTGTCACTCCCTGACAGCCTAAAAAGTCCCTCCCCAGCTTTCTTGTAGCCCACTTCAGATCCTGGAAGGTCACAATAAGGTCACCCTGGAGTCTGTGCCAGTGCCAGCGCTCTGGGACCCTTCCAGTCAAGACGTTGCCCTTTGTGTTGAGCTGGAACCTCCTGTGCTGCAGCTTACATCCATTGCTCCTTGTCCTATCCCAGGAAACAGTGAGCAGAGCCTGTCCCCCCACTCCTGATTCTCAGCCTTCAGATAGTTATAAGCATTTATTAAATTCCCTCTCAGTCTTCTCTTCACCAGACTAAGCAGCCTCAGGTACCTCAGCCTCTCCTCATCAGGCAGTGCTCCAGTCCTCTCATCATCCTCATAGCTCTCTGCTGGACTGGATCCCTGTCCCTCTGAAGCTGGGCACTCCACAACTGAAGGCTTGGTTAGCACAGCAGACCCCCTGGTGGCTTGGTGGCTGTGCCTGAAGTCTGCACGGCCTGAGGGTTCCTGCTAGAAAGCAGCCCTGCCGTTTCTGATCCAAAGATACAGGGAATGTGTTTTCCTGGAGAGGCAGCTCCAGAAGTGCTGCTTGTCCTGCTTGTGTTTATATAACAGTTCAGGTCCTCAGAGCGCTGCACAGAAGCTGTGAGCTGATCTGCACAGCTCTTCAGTGGAGTTTATTGTATTTGAACTGTTTTATCTCTGGCGAGCACGCAGGGAGATTAAACAACTACTCTGGAGCCACCAAATGCATCTGAGGCAGGGCCAAGATTAGAATATTGATTTCTGGCCTCTGCAGTCAGTCCTGGGCTCAGTTCACTGCATTATGTTGTTTTTACAGATAATGTTTAGACAAATAGATCTTGACATATCAAAAGCTCAGTAGCCTCTCAGTAAATTGAGCAGGGCTTTAGCTGTTCAATTCCTGTGATTTGTGCGTGCCTCCTACTTTGTCCTGCTAATCTTAGGGGCCATTGTCTATTTACAGTGAAACCCACTTGGAGCCTGAAGCATACTAGACTTCTCTTTTTTCTTTTTTTTTCTTTTTTTTTTCCCCTCTCAGAGCAGAAAGAAGCCAAATTCTGATGGATTTTTCTCCTTGCCACATTGAGAGCTGCAAGTATGGTATGTCAAAGAAATTCTCTTTTGGTCCTCTTCTAAAAGGAGGCTCTGGTGCCCCAAACGCAAAAGAGACAGGGACCTGCTGAAGGGGGTCCAGAGGAGGGTCACAGGGATGAGCCCTGAGGCTTGGAGTACCTCTCTTGCAAGGACAGTCTGGAAGAGTTGGGGCTGTTCAGCCTGGAGAGGAGAATGCTCTGGGGAGGCCTTATAGCTACATTTCAGTATCTGGAGGGGATCTTTAGGAAGGCTGGGGAGGAGGACTTTAGAAGGGCTTGGAGTGAGAGGATGAGAGGCAGTGATTTGGAACTGGAGCAGGGGAGATTTAGTTTGGACATTAAGAGGAGGTTCTGCACAATGGGAGTGGGGAAATACTGGGAACAGATTGCCCAGGGCTGTGGTTGAGGCCCCATCCCTGGAGACACTCAAGGTGACTTGGTGTGGCCCTGTGCAGCCTGCTCTAGCTGGAGGTGTCCCTGCTGCCTGCAGGGGAGTTGGACAAGATGACCTCTGCAGGTCCCTTCCAACTTGGTGCAATCTGTGAATCTAAAAAGAGCCCATGCTAGTGGAGATTCTCAGTCCTAAGCAACAGCAGCTTGTCCATCTTTCTAAGCCCTTCTTTAGGTTAGACATCATAAACATGCCCCAGAGTTTAAACACAGTGTAATGAAATCACCACAGGTCACCTGAGGCTACTCACTTTCTGATATCCAAATGATGGAGACAAGGCAAGGGTGCACTGCAGAATCAGACAACGTTAGGGGTGGGAAGGGACCTCCACACATCATCCAGTCCAGTCCCCCTGCCAGAGCAGGAATGCATCCAGGTGGGTCTTGAAAGTCTCCAGAGAAGGAGACTCCACAACCTCTCTGGGCAGCCTGTGCCAGGGCTCCAGCACCCTCACTGTAAAGAAGTTTCTCCTCATGCTGAGGTGGAACTGCCTGGGTTTCAGCTTGTACCCCTTGTACCTTGTCCTAGCACTGGGCACCACCAAAAATAGATTAGCCCCCTCCACTTGACACCCACCCCTCAGGTATTTATAGACATTGCTCATATCCCCTCTCAGCCTACTCTTCTCCAGACCAAACAGCCCCAGGGCTCTCAGTCTCTCTTCACAGGAGAGATGTTCAGGTCTCTTAATCATCCTCATAGTTCTTCACTGGATTCTCTCCGGCAGATCCTTTGTACTTGAAAGCCAAAATACATCCTGCACAGAGGGAGAACTCCTCTGGATTCCATAGGTAGCTTTGTGTAGCAAACTGCTCCCCCAGGACAGTGATGGAAGAATGTGCTGCTGCTACAGGCCAGGAAACCTCTGAGCAACCTGAGCTTGCTGAAGTGTAGACCAGAGTCCTTTCTCCACATTTCTGCACTCCAGGTCTCTCACCTGCAGCTAGCAAAGGAGCCTGCTTACTGTTACAGAGCCTTCTTGAGGCTTGGCAGCCCTACAAAAGCTGTCCTGGCTTTCTGAATGCACCAGGTCATCTCAGAGCCTTCTCCAGCCCTCTTTGTTACTGGAGGCAGCAGCACGATGTCAGCTGTCAGAGTGCCAAAGCTGCAGACATGCTGAATGTGTGGATACCGAGGAAGTGGTTTCCTTAGCAATAACAGGCATGTGAAAGTCAAAACTTCCTTCCCTCCTCAGCTGACCTTTTTCAAAGCAATTCAGCCCAGGGACAATAGGATTGAATTCCAAGCACTCACAAGAGTTCCTGAACTGCCAGGCAAGGATCTGTCAACTTATCAGACCTTTTTGGTAAGGTAAAATTTGGTTTCTCTTTAGAGGGCCAATGGCATCCTGGGGTGCATCAGGAAAAGTGTGGCCAGCAGGGCTAGGGAGGTTCTTCTCCCCCTCTGCTCTGCCCTGATGAGACCACACCTGCAATACTGTGTCCAGTCTGGGGCTTTCCAACTCCAGAGAGACAGCCACCTGCTGGAGAGAGTCCAGTGGAGGGCTGTGAGGATGATCTGGGGACTTGAGTATCTCCCCTATGGGGAGAGACTGAGAGCCCTGGGGCTGTTTAGGCTGGAGAAGAGCAGGCTGAGAGGGGATCTGATCAGTGTCTATAAATACCTGAGGGGTGGGGGTCAAGTGGCTGGGGCCAAGCTCTTTTTGGTGGTCAGCAGCATTAAGCCAAGGAGCAATGGATACAAACTGGAACAGAGGTTTCACCTCAACATGAAGAGAAACTTCTTGACAGTGAGGGTGACAGAGCCCTGGAGCAGGCTGCCCAGAGAGGTTGTGGAGTCTCCTTCTCTGAAGAGTTTCCAAACCCACCTGGATGCATTCCTGTGTGACCTGCCCTAGGGGATCCTGCCTTGGCAGGGGGATTGGACTCAATGATCTCTGGAGGTCCCTTCCAACCTCTAACATTTTATGGTTCTGTGATCTTCTCCACTAAGGATCTGGGGTGCTCATGTGCACAATTTAGTGTTTCCTGAAAGCAAAATTGCCTAACACCACAGAAACAAATACAGAGAAGATTGCTAAGGAATTTTCTTGCCATCGTGGACCAACACTGCTGCTGCACATAAAATCCAAAGGCTTTTTCTGTCATGAGGAAATGAGGGCATGAAAACTCTTACCAGTTTGTTTTTATAGCTGGACCTTGGTCTCTTCTCTCTTGTAGCAAGTGATAGAGCAAGAGGAAATGACCTCAAGTTGCCCCTTGGGAGGTTCAGGTTGGGTATTAGGAAAAATTTGTTTCCTGCTTGTGTGGCCAGGGATTGGCACAGGCTGCCCAGGGAGGTGGGGGAGTCCCCATCCCTGGGGCTGTTGAAGAACTGTGTGGCCATGGCACCTGGGGACATGGTGGTGTTAGGTTGAAGGTTGGACTCAATGATATTAAGAGGTCTTTTCCAACTGAAACAACTCCATGATTCTATGATTCTGTGACCTGCCAGCTGATGCTTGACCTATATTATAGAAGGTGAAAATTTCTGCTCCTTATGAAAACCTCTAAGGAAAGAAAAAGAAGACAGAGAAGGAGATGAGTCACTAGGGCAAAAAGGAGGGAGCTGCCATTTGTTTCACTCATCCTGCACACAAGTGCAACATCAGTCCACTGTTGCTGTTCTTATCTGGAATATTCCTCCTCATCCCTAAGGAGACAGCAGTGAGAGCAAAGAGCACTTTACACAATGCCACTCAGCCAAGAATCTGGAAGTATTCTCTAAAAGCAGCTACTAAATTTAACCCTGAGCTCCTGCCCAAGTTTGGGATCTCTCCTCCCTGTTTTTCCAGCTGGGGAGGCAATGCAGCAGAGAAGCTGTCCAAGGGCAGAGGAAATTCCTCTTGGAGCTGGAAGTGGCCATTCAGCATCTTTTCTGACTGTGAGAGAGAGGCTTGGGTTTTCTGCATGGCCTCCAATTGCTCCAGGGGAGGTTTAGGTTGGAGATGAGCAAAATTTTCTTTGCTGCAAGAGTTGTCAGGGATTGGCACAGGCTGCCCAGGGAGGTGGTGGAGTCACCATCCTTGAAGGTGTTCAACAACTGTGTGGCCATGGCACTTGGGGACAGGGTTTAATGGCATTGGTTTAACAGCATTGGAAGGAGCCTTCCAGGTTCCTTCCAGCCCCTGACATTCTGTGGTTCTGTGAACTTCTTGGCTTGGTACATGCAGCAGCTTCTGCTGCTGGTTTGGTGCCCATGGGACAATGTTCAGGCCAATTTCTCATTGCAGCCTCAAAGCCAAAAGGCAGGAGTGCCCAGGAAGAGGGGCAGCCAAAGCAAGGCAGACCCAGCTGCAGTGAGCAGTTTGTGGTGAGTCTTTCCAGGTAGGAGATACCTGCCTCCCACACAGGCAGTGAGGAGAAGAACCAGGACAGTGCTTCCTATGGGGCAGCAACCAGAGCACCACCACAGAATGGAGCAAGATGGAGGTGGGCTTCCTGCCATCAGAAGTCTTGGCAAGCAAAGCCATTCAGCTATCTCCATCTTGCTGCTCTGGGGGCAACACTATCCTACAGGAAAGCCTGGAAGGAACATTTCACAAGGGGCAGTGCTGACAGGATGAGAGGGAATGGATTGAAGTTTGAAGAGGTCAGATTTAGACTGGAGATAAAGCAGAAATTCTCTCCAGTGAGGGTGGTGAGACACTGGCACAGGTTGCCCAGGCAGGTTGTGGATGCTCCCTCCCTGGAAGTGTTCAAGGCCAGGCTGAACGAGTCCTTGGGCAGCCTGGGCTAGTGGAAGGTGTCCCTGCCCGTGGCAGAGGGGTTGGAACTGGATGATTTGTAACGTCCTTTCCATCCCAAACTGTTCTCTGAACCTATGACTCTTAAAGGTATTTTTCCAACCAAAATGATTCCCTGATGAATAGGTTTTATTTAATTCCATTTCCCTTTGGCCACGTTAAGACAGCTTTTATTTCTCTTTCTGTGCCACTTAGCTCAATCAGTCCCTTTGAAACATTCCTTGCTGAATGTTTAAGCAAAGAGCCTTTCTTTGTGTTCCTTTTGGAGCGTGCCTGGCCGAATCCCTTTTGATCTGGGGAGATAATAGAGCCAGGAGATGCCAACTCCTCCTGCCTTAGCCCACTTAGTATTTTTTTTCCCCCCTTAGTTCTTGTATGTTTCAGTTTTACAACGACTCCCACGGGTCTTAATAAACCGAGATAGAAAGAAAATATATTCAGGATATTTTGAAAAATAACAAGCTGTATCCTTCACAGGAAATGTGGGCTGAGGCTCACTGCACAAACTTTGTCCCTGTGCTTTCATCTCACTTAACAGGGACACAGCTCAGCCGGGCTGGGTTCTGATAGGAGTTAATTAATAAATGAGATTTCAGGTTCTGGGACCGCTAGAAAACGCTCAGCAGCAAAAGTCACTTTGACAGAGCTGCTTTTCAACGTGTTCTCCTTCTGCTGAAAGGTCTCCCAATGAAGCCAACGTTTGTCTCAAGCACTGAGGAGAGTAATGACCTACTATAAACAGCACTGCCTGGCAGTCAGAGCTTGTCAGCTTTAAGCTACTGCCGCGGCAGCTCATTGCCAACCTTGCTGAACAAACGCCGGTATTAAATCATTCAGCTGCTGCAGAAAAAGCAGATTCAGTTCAAAGCTGTGCACTGTGATGTCTCTAGGCTTCACTTTGGGAGCAGCTGCCTTCTAGGAGGTGGGAGTGTGAGCTCGAGCAGTGTGCTGTGTGCCTTAGGACAGTCATTTCCCAGCTAGTCCAGCACGACAGTGCTGTCACTGCTTTGGGGACCTGTGGTGACAGGACCGTGAAAGTAATTAGAAGCAAGGAAATACGAGCTGGAATGCAGGAAGTTCCACCTCAACATGAAGAGAAACTTCCTTACTGTGAGGGTGATGCAGCACTGGAGCAGTCTCCTCTGGAGACTTTCAAGACCCATCTGAATGCCTTCCTGTGTGGCCTGCCCTGGGTGATCCTGCTTTGGCAGGGGAGGTTGGGCTGGATGATCTCTGGAGGTCCCTTCCAATCCCTACCATTCTGTGATTCTGTGAAATTGTTCTGGATCTGGAAGAGCTGCTCCAGGTGAAAACCCCCAGCAAAAGGAAACATTCAATGAGAATGAGGGCAGAGTGCAGAGATGAGAGTGGGATGTGGAGAAAAGGATAGGATGTGGAGACAGCTGTGGGATGCAGAAGGGTTGGATATTATATCCCTGGAGGTGTTCAAGGCCAGATTGGGTGAGGCCTTGAGTAACCTGTTCTAGTGGGAGGTGTCCCTGCCTATGGCAGGGGTTGGAGCTAGATGATCTTTGAGGTCCCTTCCAACCTAAACCATTCTATGATTTTATGATCAGGAGAAGCTTCTTCACAGCAGGGCTTGTCAGGCATTGGAACAGGCCACTCAGGGAGGTGGTGAAGTCACTATCCCTGGAAAATTTTAAAGGACATGTGGATGTGGTGCTTAGGGATGCCACTTAGTGGTAGTGGCTTAGCAGCTGCTGTGAGATTGTGAGCTCCAGGCGAGCAGTTGGACTTGATGATCTCAAAGGTCCCTTCCAACCTCAACAACTCTGTGGTTCTATGCAAGCATGAGGTAGGATAAGGTCCTGGGCAGAGAAGCAGCTCGAGTGAAAAGAGTCTTTCATCAAACATCGTTTGCATCCTTCCTCCCAACACAGACCCTTGGCTCTTCACGAGGGATCTCTAGGCCCTTTGGTGTCTGAGAGCCATCAGAGAAATCAGAAAGCATCTCTGCAGGAAAGCAACAGCTTGCTTCAGAACCTTTCTGGTGGTAAACTTGGAAACATGCAACTGTAAAGTGTCTGCTCTGTGGTGGACAGCTGAAGGACACACAGAAATTCAGTACTTCTGCTGCTCCAGCTACTGAGACCTGAAAAACAAGTTTGTTACCAGTTCTACAGCTGCAGCAGGAGGATATGGATCTGGGCTCTTTGGCTGCACTTGCTCTTGCTGCTTGTCACTTGATCGGGCAGGGCTCTTACCCTTTCTGCTTCATCCTTCCTTTGCTCTGCTCTGTCTCACAGGCAGTGTTTGGGGGAGTCTCTCCAGCACTGCTTTGCATGGGCAGATTTCTCCTTCAGAGAGAAAAGAAACAGGAGTGAGGCAGACCCGGGGCAGTTGGCAGGGGCAGGCAGGTAGAGAACAGCTGTGGTAGAGGAGCAGGTGGAAGAGCTGTCATGTGAAAGCGGTGTGGTAGGTGCTGGAGTGAGAGCCAAGCTCCCTAGACCCTCTGTGGCTGCTGCTAACACTGGAACCCACCAAGGAGACCTCGTGCTGGTCCATCTGAGGAGAATAAGCAGCTGCTACAAGCAACCATGCACTGCTTCAGGTGGCTGTGGTTTCTATGAGGAGCCTGAAGATTTCAGCCCCAGTGTGCCAGGATCATATCAGTATCACCATGATGCTTTGAGGTTTTGCTCTTCCAATTTTAAAGTAAAATTACTTGTAAAAGCTACATTAAAAGAAAGCCATAAACCCAAGCACTCACATGTTATGAACTGTAAGAATTACTTCTTAATGCCAGTCTGATTTGCTTTTGTCCCTGCGTGATACAATCTTTAATTACATTCCCCCAGCTAAACTTGGAAGGAAAATGCTGCTGCTTGTTTGACTGCCAACTTGGGACAGAAAATAATACACTAAACATCAGTGGCATAGAATGGTTGGAGTTGGAAGGGACCTCCAAAGGTCATCTAGTTCAACACCCCTGCAGTCAGCAGGGACATCCTCCACTAGATCAGGTTGCTCGGAGCCTTGTCCAGCCTGACCTTGAGTATCTTCAGGGATGGGGCTTCAACTACCTCCCTGGGCAACTCCCTTGCAGTGTTCCACTACCCTCATGGTGCAGAACTTGTTCCTAACATCCAATCTAAATCTACTCTCATTTCAAACCATTGCCTCTCATCCTGTCACTGCAGGCCTTTGCAAACATTCTCTCTCCATCCTTCTTGTAGCCCCCTTCAGATCCTGGCAGGCTGCTATTAGGTCTCCCTGGAGCCTCATCTGCAGGCTGAACACCCCCAGCTCCCTCAGCCTGTCCTTGTAGCAGAGGTGTTCCAGCCCCCTGATAACTTTTGTGGCCTTTCTCTGGACCTGTTCCATCAGGTCCATGTCCTTCCTGTGTTGAGGGCTGCAGAGTGGACACAGTAGTGCAGGTGAGATCCCAGCAGAGCAGAGTGAGAGAATCACCTCTCTCCATCTGCTGGCCACACTGCTTTTGATGCATCCCAGGATGCATGTTCAGTGATTTAATAGTACCAAAGCAATATAGCAATACAGTGTCTCATACTGTACCTGCTGTGCCAATGGTTTAGTGAAGAGCACAGAAACTCTGGAGCTTGGAAGTAGCTTTTGATAAAAAAAACAAACAAACAAAACAAAGCAAACATAAGAGAAAAGGTATTTCTGGGTGCCAGGCTCTGGCAAAGATCAAGAAGTCCAATGACCCTCTGCCAGAGCAGGATCACCTAGGGCAGATCATACAGGAACAGATCCAGATGGGTCTTGGAAATCTCTACAACCTCTCTGGGCAGCCTGCTCCAGGACTGCATCACTCTTAAAGAAGTTGCTCCTCATGTTTAAATGGAACTTCTTACATTCAAGTTTGTGCTCCTTACCCCTTGTCCTCAGTAACCGCTCCAGGGAAGTGCTCTGCTTGAAAAAACTTAAAACAAAAAAGAATGACCATAGCCAAGTCTCAAATGATGCAGAAGATCTCTTTTTTCAGGCCATGCTGTCAAACCATTTGCAATTTGAAACAAGAGAGAGTGAGGAAATTCCTGTACAGGCAGAGGCCTGAGAGCTTCAATGCCTGCGTTTGCTTCACGGCGCTGAAGCCCTTCTTTTGTCCTAAGCTGGCAGCTTTGGAAGAGGGTAGGGATTTTTCCAGTACCTGTTTTGAACTGTGTTGTGCTATTGTCTGATAGCATCATTAGCTGAAACCTTAGCCATGAAGTCAAAGTGAAGCCAGGCATGAGGAAAGTCTTTCGTGCTGGAGGCCAACAATAAGGGCAATGTGACTTTGAATTGTTTAAAGAACGAAGGGCCCAGCTTTGCTGGTCTGATACCACAGCAAGTTTCTCCTGAAGGCCACAGGACAATTTTCAGTCAGCACCAGCACTAGATACTAGAAAAAAGGAAAAAATGATCTAGCACTCAGAGGCAAGCACATAGGTGTTAACTAGAGATGTTTTTAATGATTGTCTCTGAAGAAACAGGCAGAAGTTCTCCTGCTACAAGGTGTGTTTGTTTATCTCCTGGTACCAGATTCATAGGCTCATAGAATGGGTTGAGTTGGAAGGGACCTCAAAGATCATCCAGTTCCAGCCCCCTGCCACAGGCAGGGACACCTCCTACTAGACAATGCTGCTCGAAGCCTCATCCTGCCTGGTCTTAAACACTTCCAAGGATGAGGCATCCACAACTTCTTTGGGCAACTCATCTCAGTGTCTCACCACCCTCTCAGTAGAGAACTTCTTCTTAATGTCCAATCTAAATCCCCCCTACTCTAGTTTAAAACCATTGGCCCTTATTCTGTCACTACCAGCCCTTTTAAAAAGTCCTTCTCCACCTTTCTTGTACCTTTCAGTACCCTTAAGGTACTGGAATACCACTACAAGGTCTCCCTGTAGCCTTCTCTTCTCCAGGCTGAACAGACCCAACTGCCTCAGCCTGTCCTGGTTGGAGAGCTGCTCCAACCCCCTGATCAGAGATGCCCAGTGACAGAACCAGGGGCAGTGGGTGCAAGCTGGAGCAGAGGAGGAGGTTCCACGTGCACATAAGGGAAACTTTTTTCACTGTGAGGATGAACATTGCAGCAGGCTGCTCAGAGAGGTTGTGGAGTCTCCTTCTCTGGAGACATTCAAAAGCAGCCTGGATGCATTCCTGTGTGACCTGCTCTAGGGGATCCTGCCCTGGCAGGGCAGCTGGACTGGGTGACCTTTGGAGGTGCCTTCCAACCTCTAGCATTCTGTGATTCTGTGATGCTACAAGGAGGCAGACCTTTGTCAGTGCCACTCTTGGCTCTACACTTGACTTGGTTTTCTGATGGATACAATCTGTGAGGGCAGGAGGACTGATTCAAAAGGGACGTGAGGCACATTTCTTGAGTTTGGATTAGGAGCAACAAGACACCACAGGGGTTGCCCTTACTATTGCAGTGTTGTTTGTCCTTCATTAAAAACTCCAGCAAAGTCAATGTGCTTGTTCCTTCTCCTGGCCTCCCACACAGCAGCTCTGCTGCAAATCTGATGCCCTGTAGAGCAAATACCTCTTCTTCCCAAACATCTTGCCTGGAGCACAGCCCTGTGAAGAGAGGCTGAGGGAGCTGGGGGTGTGCAGCCTGCAGAAGAGGAGGCTCAGGGCAGACCTCATTGCTGTCTACAACTACCTGAAAGGAGGTTGTAGCCAGCTGGGGTTGGGCTCTTCTCTCAGGCAACCAGCAACAGAAGGAGGGGACACAGCCTCAAGTTTTGCCAAGGGAGGTCTAGGCTGGATGTTAGGAGGAAGTTGTTGCCAGAGAGAGTGATTGGCATTGGAATGGGCTGCCCAGGGAGGTGGTGCAGTGCCCATCCCTGGAGGTGTTGAAGCAAAGCCTGGCTGGGGCACTTAGTGCCATGGTCTGGTTGATTGGCCAGGGCTAGGGGATAGGTTGGGCTGGGTGAGCTTGGAGCTCTCTGCCAACCTGCTTGATTCTATGATTCTATCTCCTCCTTGCTTCCTGCTCAGCTTCTCTTCTAGTACAATAAGCTCTCAGGCAGCATCCACCAGTAACTGTATACATTAGGTCCATGACTTTGTTTGTAATTCTGATGACCTCTGGGGAGAATGCCTCAACACTTTTTCATCTGGCTACAGCCCTGAAAGTGAGTAAAACACAGTTGTTTTGTCTTTGAACAAGGGATTTGATGAGAAAGTTCTCTTGGTAATTAAAAAAAACCCAGCCAGCCACCCCCAAGACCTCTTGAATGGCTTCTCTATTAGTCACTACAAGGCCACCATTGAGCTAGTGCACTTGTGAGAAACGTGCCCTCCACTCCAAGAACATTTCATTTGGCAGAGGCTAATCACTTTCCCTCACAGATATTACAGCAATAAACTTCAAATGAGAGTCATATCTTAAAGATAAGAGTGAAATTTGTATGTTTACCCAGCTATTTGGAGGAGAAAACAGTAAAGTTCAGCTCTACAAAGGTTTGCAATATTGGGCTAGCCAAGATTCATAGAATCATAGAATCATAGAATGGGAAGGTTGGAAGGAACCTCAAGGATCATCTAGTTCCAACCCCCTGCCATAGGCAGGGACACCTCCCACTAGTACAGGTCACTCAAGGCCTCATCCAATCTGGCCTTGAACACATCCAGGGAGGGAGCATCCACAACCTCCCTGGGCAACCTGTTCCAGTGCCTCACCACCCTCACTGTAAAGATGGAGTCCAGTGGAGGGCAATGAGGGTAATGAAGGGACTTAACATTTCTCCTGGGAAGAAAGGCTGAGAGAATGGGAGACGTTCAGTCTGGAAAAGAGAAGGCTGAGAGGGGATCTTATCAATGTCTAAATGTATCTGAGGGGTAGGTGTCAAGATGAAGGTGCCAGGCTCTATTTGGTGGTGCTCAGTGCTAGGACAAGGAACAACAGGTACAAGTTGTAACACAGGAGGTTCCATCTCAATGTGAGGAGAAACTTCTTTACTGTGAGGGTGCTGGAGCCCTGGAGCAGGCTGCCCAGAGAGGTTGTGGAGTCTCCTTCTCTGGAGACTTCCAAGACCCACCTGCACGTGTTCCTGTGTGACCTGCCCTGGGTGATCCTGCTTTGGCAGGGGGCTTGGACTGGATGATCTCTGGAGGTCTCTTCCAACTGCTACCATTCCATGATTCTGTGAGTCTACCTTTTAGTATGCTTACATGACCTTTGAGACTATTGAGAAATTAGACTCTAGAGGGACTTTTAACATCTTCTATAATTCTAAACATAGAACCGTAGAGTGGTTTAGGTTGGAAGGGACCTCAAAGCTCATCCAGTTCCACCCCCTCACCATAGGCAGGGACACCTCCCACTGGAACAGATCACTCAAGGCCTCATCCAGCCTCGTCCTGAACAACTCCAGAGTTTAACAGTTCGACTTGATCACCTTAAATGTCTTCTCCAACCTAAACAATTCTCTAAGTTTATTTATTATTATTAGTCCTGTGCACTCCTTGGGTGTATCAGGGATTTCGTTTTGCTTAGCCTCCCAAAGCGATGGCAGTGCCAATCAGGGGAGGCTTCTGCCCACGGCAAGCACTTCTCCGTTCCTGAGACTGCCCCAGTCTCTACTAGCTGCTCTCTCCGGACCCCAGTCGGGATGTCTCTCTTTTCTTACAACCCCTTTCTGCCTCCTACTGCTCTCACCTCCTCGGAAAAGTCTATGGGTAGGCAGGCGAGGCGGGGCTGCATCGTCGATAGTGGCCAGCACGCCCTGCGGGCCCGGGGTCACACAGGTCAGCCGCGCCGCTGAGGGGACACCGGCTCCTTCTCGCTCCGCACACCGGAGGNTTGCGCGCCGCGCGGCGGGGAGGCGGGCCTGCCCGCTGCTGCCCGCCCCATTGGCTCACCCCAGGGGGACTCTCCGAGCTCCCCGCCTCCTCATTGGCCAGGGCTGCCCCTTTCCCCCTGAGCTAATTGGCGGAGCGGAACGGGGTCCCCCTCCGGCAGGGAGGGGTGAGATGGCGCCGAGGCGCCGGGCGGGGGCGGCTGCTCGGTCACCTGCGGCCGCGGCGGCTCCGCTCCTCCGGTCCCGCCGAGGCGGGGGGAGAGCCTGCTGGGGACAGGCGGAGCCTGTAGTCGTCACGAGGAATGGCCGGGGAAAGCCGGAGAAACAAAGAACATAGCAAGGGAAGGCGGAGCTTGGACCCCCTCCCCAGCCGGGAAGGGCGCTCCGGGGGCGGACAATGCTTGGCCCGGCCCGCCCCGGTGGCGGCGGCTCCTGAGGGCGGTTCGTCTTCCCCCGCCCCCTTTCCCCGCCCCCGTGGATGGGGCTCAGCAGGGGCTGGGCCCGGCCCCCGCACCGCGGGACGGTCCGGGCTGGAGGCCGCTGCCTGCCGCAAGTTTCACCAGGAGTGGGAAAGTTGGGCGCGGCACGGCGGGACCCGGCCAGGTAAGCAGCGGGAGCTGCGGCTAGCGGTATGCGACCGGGCGGAACGCGGGCGGACCAGAACACCTGTAGGAGAGGGGCTGGGCTGCCCGCTCCCGCCTGCCGCGTCCAGGCGGCTCCTATGGGCGAGGCGGGGGCCGGCCTGGTGC
>VWZE01019164.1:56051-88073 GCA_013396675.1 Eubucco bourcierii | reverse complement strand
CGCCGGACTGGTCCGCAGGTGCCGCCAGCCGGGAGCGGCGGAGCACCGGCAGCGGCTGGGCCGGCGGGCCCTAGGAATGCAGGGTAGGGGTTAAACAACCGCCGAGTTGAGGAATTTTTTGGAAAGTTTGAACGTTGCCTGTTTGGGACCCTGTCTAAGGGAGCACCGCTGCCCTGGGGTCACCTGGCCCACAACTCGGCGGGGACCGATCTCCGCCGGTGCTGGGACGGGCACCTCTTGAAATAACCCTTCGTAAAATTGTGTGGACTTCCAAAACCTACCTGCGGAGAGGTACTGGGACCGCTGCCCTTGCCAGAAGGAAACTCTTGAGCCCGGTTGCTTGTTGCATCGGCGCAGAGCGTGGCTCGCCAGCTCTTCACTCCCCAGTCACTCTTTAGCTCTGCTCTGGAAGAAATAACCGCTGGTGTCACAATAATTCTGGTAGTTTTGTGAGGCCTTGGCCACGATTGGGATCCTTTCACTTTGTACCGAGATGGAGCCTTAGTGATTTATTCATATATTTATTTATTTACGAACTAACTTGAGCATCTAGTTTGAGAGCCGATCTAGATGGATCTGTAGTGAGCGTTCCGCTTCTCACTGTCTTGAGCGAGTTACCTGGCATTGGGATTTCCAGAAATGTTTAGGAGCGAACAGCTACAGTGCCGGTCCGACTAAAGTCCTGATTAATGTCTTCATAATTAATTCTGCTAGAGTCCGTCGTTCTCCCCCCACCCCCCCTTCCTCTTCTAGAGTTACATCCAGGGAGCCCAATTGCATATCAAAAGACCCTTCTCGTTTTCATGTAGTGAATTATTAGACTTTCAAACTGTTCTTGCTCCCCTTTTTTTTTCTTTTCTCCTCCCTTCAGTCATACCCTGAGCAGCCGAAATGAGATTTTTGGGGAGAGGAGTGTCTCTATGTCTTTGGTCAGACACAAGCTACGAAGACATCTTTAGGGACAGGACAGCCAGGAGCCTTGTCATTTGTTTCTCTCAAAGGTTAATTAAGTCTCTTTTCAGCTGCACGTGTTACGTACAGGCTGGGTAAGGTTTTCAGGTGCAAGCAGCGCCGCGGCTGCGGAAGGCACCGTTTTAACCGTGCTGCCCCCAACTTCAGAAGAATGTCTCTTTAAAAACGTGTTGACATTTAATTGACCTTTGAAAGTTCATTCTGTTAATCATACTCAAAGCGCCAAAGCTATGGTTGGCTGATCTGGTGTTCCTACGTTCAGCCGTGCTCAGCATGTAAATTCTGCAGCATAATTGCTACTTATTGAGCAAGAGTTTCCTTTCTTCTCTCAAAACGAGAAAGTTTTGCTTTGCCTGGGGCTGGGTGCTGCGGGTTGAGCTGTGGATCCCAAAGCTTTCCTGCCATCAGTCGTTGTGGCGGGTGTGGCCTCCAGCCAAGCAAGAAATTCCTTTGCTGAAACTGTTTTCTCCTTCCTGAGGCTGCACATAGGGCAAGGTAACCTTGAAGGTTACTTCTGCCTTAGCGAGTCAAAACACAATTGGCTTACTTTTTTTTCTTTCTTGTTTTTTTTTTTTTTTGTTTGTTTGTTTTGTTTTTTAACTGCTCTGAATTGTGATTTGTAAATAGGTTGATTGCAGGAGATGATAACTTCCCCTCGGGGAAAAAAAAAAAAACTTGGCTCTTAAAGTCAAACTTATTCCACTGGTGTTAAAGCACTCCCTGCTTTATGGCTGTGCTGTGTAGCTTTGTCTGTAAGCAGAACTCATACAGGTAGCAAGAATGGGAGCATTACCTGTGAGATTGCCCTGGAAAGGTCTAGGTAACAATTAATTTTTGCTATACTCGCTTCCTGAAGGCTTCCCACTCAGGTTCAGTGTGTTGAGACCTCCTGTGTCCTATGCTGAACTCATAAATCTGTTTCCTCGGGACAAGTGAGGGAGGTGATGTTAAATGTGGGCCCTGCCATTCCTAACAGATCGTTAGCTCCGTGCTGTTCCCATTGAAAACTAATTAATAGCTCTTAATTATAAATCTGCTTACAGAGTTAGAGCCCTGGCCATGCTGCTGCACTTCCCTAAGCTGGTTTTTTCCCCCAAGACTGCTTTTTGTCACTGGAATCCCTTTCCTTTTAACCGTGAAGTCAGATGTGATGTTCAAGCTGCGTTTGCAGCCAAGTCGCTGCCCTGCAGTTCTGCAGGGCCAGGAGCTGTGAAAGCCTGGGGAGAAGGGGTGGGGGGGAGTCACTTGAGGGAGTGTTTTCATCAGAACTGCCTTTACCGACGTGCAAGTGCTTGGGATGCTTGAAAAGAGATCCTGTGGTTGAGTTTTGTTTATTTTACTCCGATGGATACAAGTGCCGCATGTGATTCATTTCGCTGAAGCTTTAGAGAGCCGGGTGAGGATAAATATGCCAACAGCATGTCTGTACTTTCTGTACAGTTGACAGAGGGAGGAGGCAAAAACCTCAAGCAGCTTAAGGGCTGAGGAGTGCAGATGCCTGGCCTGCAGCTGCTCTGATGCCCAGCAGCCCGGAGTCAGCACCTGCTGTGTCTGTGTGCCCGGCAGGGAAAAGGCCATGCAAGGTGTCCTCTGGCCACCCTGGAAGACAACAAATGGCCTCAGCTGACCAGGGGACACGTAGGGAGAGATCTGCTGCACAGGTCAGCTTTTAGAGAGGCTTAGATCTGGGGTTTAGCTGGGTGAAGGTGTTGGATCCGTTCCTGTTGTTTGCAGTTGCAAACACTGTCCTGGAGTGAGATGCCTGAGCAGGGTCTCCTTTTCCCAAGGCTTTGGGTTATCTTTCTAATTCAGGGAAATGATTTGAATGTGTTGCTGTTGGGAGAGGCAGGAGCTCCTGAGCTGAGCCTCCTCTTGTTGAATTCACTGGATAGAGCACAAGTGGCATCACTGCAAGGGCACAGGAATTCAGCTGGGGGCATGAAGAGAAGGCTTCGATGAGACCTTATAGTAGCCTTCTAGGATCTGAAGGGGCCTACAGGAAGGCTGGGGAGGGACTCTTGACAAGGGCTTGCAATGCCAGGACAAGGGGCGATGAGTTTGAAGTGGGAGAGGGGAGACTGAAACTGGATGTTAGGAGGAAGTTGTTTGCAGTGAGGGTGGTGAGACACTGGCACAGGTTGCCCAGGGAGGTTGTGGCTGCTCCCTCCCTGGAGGTGTTCAAGGCCAGGTTGGAGGAGGCCTTGAGTGACCTGTGCTAGTGGGAAACATCCCTGCCTGGGGGTTGGAACTGGCTGATCTTTGAGGTCCCTTCCAACCTTACCATTCTATGATTCTATGAAAACTGGGGTTTGCAGCCTGAGACAATCCTACTGGGGACTGTAAACCTGAACACTTCTTGTGTTAGTGTTGTACAAAAAAAGGCATTCCCAAACTCCTGGTTTTATTGCTGGGCAAAAGAACAGGTCTGTGAGTTGCACTTTGAAAAGCACACTCCTGTGTTTGGACAGTTGAAGTGGGACAGGACAAGCAGGGCATTGGAGAACAGTGTGGAGTTTCGGACCTGTGCTTCTAGTTCAGGCAATGCTACAAAGGCAGCAATGCTACAAAGGCTTCAGTGCTGGTGCTTCGTGTTCACACTGGCACAAAGTTGGCTGCTTTGAGGGTTGTAGCACTGCTCAACAGGATGTTGAGGGTTTTGTTGGCATCTAAAACTCTGTCAGGCACCTAAACCCTTGAGGGTTAAGAGAGAGAGTTGCATGGAAGCGAGAGTTGATGTTCTTTGTATCTGCATTCTGAGATCACTCTGAGGAGGATAATGTGAAGTCATTCACTGAAGATTAAGGCATTGCATGGAAGGAATGTAACATTAGGCCATAAATTAACAGAAGACAGGAAAAGCTCATTTTCAGCTCTGCTTTAATCCAACCATTTACATATCTAACCACTTGTACTGCATAATTCCACCTTTTGTAATAACAGAGCCTACCGTGGCAAGCAGAAGGCAAAATCCCCACTTCCCTTGAGTTCAGGGGTGTAGGAAAATAGTTACACATTATTCTCTAGGGACTTTTTTTTGTTCCCCTTGCAGCACTTCATGTTGAATGAAACAGGACTACGGCGTGGTCTTGATCAGCATTAATCCAACAGATGCCTTTGCTTTGTAACCATTTGAAATGTAAAAGAAGCAGGAGCTGGAGACAGGTTTAGTTGCAGTTTAACATATTTGCCAGTCAAGGTGAGCCCAAGGCACCCTAATGTGACATGCTTGACATAATCCAAAGGGGATTAGTTATTAATACATTGGAAAAGTAAAGTCTGCTCCTGCTTCAGTGTGGGTTTTTTTTTTTCTTCAGTGGCACGTGTTCAAAATTAAAGCTGTTGTGGGAAGTTGATCATAAACTTTCTGTGAGCCTAAGCAACTAAGAGCTGTCCTTGAAGCTCTTAAGGTACATTCTAATGGCTCTAATTTTCAGCTGACTACAAAAGCTGCATTTATCTACTTGGGGGGTGGGGGTGGTTATGTGCTGATAAACATCAGAAAAGTTATTTTGGATAAGAAGCCATTTCATAGATGTCCTCCTGTCCCTTTGTAGCATTCAGCATTAGAATCATAGAATGGGAAGGTTGGAAGGGACCTCAAAGCTCAGCCAATTCCAACTCTCTGCCATAGGCAGGGATACCTCCCACTAGTACAGGTCACTCAAGGCCTCATCCAACCTGGCCTTGAACACCTCCAGGGAGGTTGTGGAGCAGAGAAGCACAGAATGTGATCAAAGATCATCTTCCTCAGCATGAGAGTGGTGAGAGCCTGGCAGGGGTTGCCCAGGGAGATGGTTGAGGCTCCATCCCTGGAGGTGTTTAAGGCCAGGCTGGCTGAGGCTGTGGGCAACCTGATCTAGTGTGAGGTGTCCCTGGGCATGGCAGGGGGTTGGACTGGCTGATCCTTGTGGTCCCTTCCAGCCCTGCCTGATTCTGTGATTCTGTAACTTGGTGAATGTTTGGGTTTTGTTTTTTTTTCCTGTATGTCTCTTAGTCTTGTTGTAGCTTCTGCTTCTGGAAAGCTGGGAGGAAAGACCTTTTGATGCTGATGAGAAAACAGGTTTAGAGAAGCTCTGAAGTGTAACATTAACAGGACTCAGGTTCATGGCCCTGCCAGTGTGATTCAGCCTTTTATCCCCTAGGTCAGACTGTTTAATTACATACTGTGGGAACAAGCAAGTACCTAACAACCTTAGAGCTGATGTTCAGCCTCCCTCTGTTTCCTCAGCCATAAGCTGGTTATGCTCAGGGAAGAGGAAGACTGTTGGAAATAAATGAGGGGCAGGACTTGACTTGAGTGTATTGCCCCAATCTTTACATGTTCAGAGGTTAATGCATTTGCTCCTCCTGCAGCTCCAGTTCTGTTCTTTAATTGCTGCTGTTCTGTTTCACTTGCCTGGTGTGGTGAATACTCAAAAATGTTGTCTGAATGACTTCAGCACATGGTGGCCTTAACAAAACTGCTCTCTGCACACTTCTGGTGGCTGTCTAATGTAGAAACATGGAATCATGGAATTGTTTAGGTTGGAAGGCAGCTCAAAGCTCATCCAATTCCAAACCCTCACTAGAGGCAGGGATACTTCCCACTGGAGCAGGTGACTCAAGGCCTCATCCAGCCTGGTCCTGAACACCTCCAGGGAGGTTGTGGAGCACAGAATCACCCAATGTGATCAAAGATCACTCTTTGTTTCTTTGGCTTTTCAGCTAAGTAATCTGGTTCTGTCTTGTGTCTGCCTGTTCTTCCATCTGTTGAGGAGTCCTCTGTGTCCCTTTCCCTCCTGGATGACAGTGTGAATAAATTCCTTATCCATCTGAAAGGCTTAACTAGGAGGATTTTGCTTTCAGAACCCTGGGGGTTTTGCTTTTCTGAAGTGATGCTCACTCTCAGATTTATTACATAGAATCCTAGCATGGTAGGGTTGGAAGGGACCTCAAGGATCATCTAGTTCCAACCCCCTGCCATAGGCAGGGACACCTCCCACTAGCACAGGTTTTGGTTGTGTAATCTCAATGTTTCTTAAAATAATAAACAATGGATGTTGTTAACTGTCTCTGGTGTGGAGTTTAACTGCTTCAGTGTAGGTTCTGAATATTTATGCTACCTTGGCAGTTAACCTTTATCTTCTCTAATTGAGAGGCAGCTGCATGCAGGAGTAATTTGTCACTTTGAACACTTCCAAATTTTCAAGTGGCTGTGCCAGGAAAGGACAAGGTTTTAATAAGAATTGTTAAAAGCTATCTGAATTCTTGCAGGCAGGCTTCATAATGAGAGCTATGTGATCTGAGCCACTGAACTTCTGGAATTACAATAACTTCTCTTCATGTGTCTGATACAGATTCCTGGAAATCTGAGGAGCAGTCTTTGGCAGCTGAAGAATGCAGTTCTCCCTGGAGGTGTGGGTATCTCCCATGGAAAGGGGACTGAAGGAGGATCAGCTGGTATCCAAAAAGTAAGTTCTTGGGTTTTTTTTCTCCTCTGGATACATTTCTGCTGAGGTACCCTGTGGAATTAATTCAGCTAAATGGATTAAAAGGTGATTGAAATCCTCAGGTATACTTTTGGGAAGAGGCTCGTGGCAATGCAGCCTTACTCTTTTACCAATAATTTTGACCTCTCATTCCCATGCATTTGTGAAGAATCAGAATTAATCAGCTTGGAAAAGACCTTTGAGATCATAGAGTCCAACTTATCACCTTCTCATTAACTAACCCCTGGCTCTAAGTGCCTCATGCAGCCTCCTTTTTAACACCTCCAGGGATGAGGACTCCACCACCTCCCTGGGCAGCCCATTCCAATGCCAATTACTCTTGTTGTGAAGAACTTCTTCCTAACATCCAGCCTGAACCTGCCCTGGCACAGCTTGAAGCTGTGTTCTCTTGTTCTGTCTCTGATTCCCTGGGAGAAAAGCCCAACCCCAGCTGGCTACAACCTCCTTTCAGGTAGTTGTAGAGAGCAATGAGGTCTCCCCTAAGCAGTTTGGATGTTTTTTGTCTCTTATGGTGCATATTTTCAACTGTTTGTGTGCAACTGCCTGCTCAGCACAGGGGAGAGCTTCCTTCAGGCACTTTAGAGCCAGATGAAATGCAGTTGGGAGAATTGGATTCATCAGTACCAGTTGGAGGTACTCCTGCTGTATCCCAACAGCTACCTGCTGGAGTTCATGGGAGTAATGTGTGCTTAAGCTTCCCTTGCTGTCAGTGACAGGAAGAGGGAGAATTTGTTTTGTTGTTTTTGTTGGTGGAGTCCCCCAGCCTGGCTGTGTTTCAGGGTGGTTTGGATGTGGTGCTTGGGGCTATGGTTTAAGGTGAGTCTTGCAGAGCAGGGTTCTAGGTTGGACTCTGTGCTCCTGAGGGGCTTTGCCAACCTGCCTGTTGCTGTGATTCTGTGTTTGCTTGAAATGTATTTTCTTACCCTGGTGCCCTTAAGAAGACCTCGTGCAGGGTTTGCCACTACCTTCTTGTATTGGCAACCTTGTGAAGCTGGGCACCTTGCTGAGGGTTTTATAGCTTGTCATGGCAGCTCTGCCGAGGAGAGAGTGGATGCCGTGGCTCTGGCTGGTATCTAGATGCCATGTACTAGGAATTCCTGGAATGCAGAGTCGTGCAGCACTGATAAAGTTTGCTTTGTTTCCTTAGTGACTTGCCCCATTGAGAAGATCTGGTTCCCTAGGAAGCTTTAATAGCTCAGAGATGATATTGAATGGAAGGAAAGGCCCCAACACAATTCTGCTTGTTTTCACCTGCTGCCTGAAAGATTAATTTTCTTAACCTTAGCATAGAAAATATAACCCTGACTTTGGAAAGTGATTTATGGAGATCCTTCACACTTATCAGCATGAGTAAATACACCACAGGCTTCTGCCTTCCAGCTTTGGTCTTTTCATACCCGACTGGCTTTACAGCTCAATAATATCATTGGAGGGCAAGAAAGTTTCAAGGCAAAAAAAAAAAAACAACTAAAAAAAAACACCAACAAACCACACCTCAAAATCTTCTAATTAGGAGTGATATAATCACTCTGCTTGCCTGCTGCGGTTTCATACGACTTGAGGAAAATAGTTGAGTGATTAATCTTTAATTTTCCCCATCATTAGCTTAATAAGGAAGTGGAAGATAGGAGGAAAAAACAAACAGCAGAGCTGTGCAGCCCAACTAGCCTTGTGCCAAAGCTTTCTCATTTGGGGAGGAATGCCATTCTGCCAACCAAGTGCTGCAGCAACTGCTTGGCTCTGATAATTTGTAGAGATCTTCCAGCAGGTTTGAACTTTATTGAAGTCTTTGCAGAGCTAAATCCTCTGTGGCTGCTTTGTTGCTGTTGGGTTTTTTGGTTTTTTTTTCCCCTATGTTTGTATCTGGAAGCAAATGTTGCATAAAACTAAGTTCTGCTACCACATGGCTCCTTCACATCCACTGTTCTGTGGGGAAGGAAACTAGCTCAGGCACTAGTGAAATACACTTAGGAAGGGTTTGGTTCTATTTCTGTGCTGCTTGCTATCTTTAGTCTCTGCACTGATAAGCAAACTTAGTTGTGGAGTAGTGCAGGTTTTGTGAGGCACACTGCAGGATTGCTCCAGCCCCTGAGCACAAAAGGAAAGCAGCAGTGGAAGCCAAGCTGCTCTTTTTCACACATCTATATTGCAGTTCCTGCTGGCTGTGAAACAGGCACTGTGGCTCTGGATCACAGAATCCTAAAACAGCTTAGGTTGGAAAGGGCCTTAGAGATCATCTACTCCAACCTCCCTGCCATGCCCAGACACACCTCTCAACTGGACTTAGCTGCTCAAGGCACCATCCAGCCTGGCCTTGAACACCTCCAGGGAGGAGGCAGCCACAGCCTCCCTGGGCAGCCTGTTCCAGAGTCTCACCATCCTCATACTGAAGAACTTCTTCTTAAGATGCAGCCTGTCCCTGCTCTCCCTCAGCTTCAAACCATTCCTCCTTGGCCTGTTTCTGGACACCTTTATGGAAAGTGCCTCTGGAGCCTTCTGCAGGTTCCCTTCAGGTACTGAAAGGCAGCTCTGAGGTCCTCCCTGAAGCTTTCACTTCTCCAGGCTGCACAATCCCAGCTCCCTCACAGCAGAGATGCTCCAGCACTTGAATCATCTTGGTGCCCCCCGCTCTGGGCTCACTCCAGCACTTCTATGTTCTTCTTGTGATGGGGACACCAGAACTGGAGGCAGTATTCAAGGTTGGGTCTCAGCAGAGCAGAGCCAAGGAGCAGAATCCCCTCTTGCCCTGCTACCCACACTCCTCTGGCTGCAGCCCAGTACACAGTTTGGATGTGTGATGCTCAAGCAGCATCTCTCCTGACTGTGTGCAAGTGTTCCTGGGCAGTCACAGCTCACAGATGTCAGAGGCTGGAAGGGACCCAAAGGATCATCCAGTCCAACCCCCCTGCCAGAGCAGGACCAGACAATCCAGCTCGGGGCACACAGGAACACATCCAGACAGGCCTGCAAAGGCTCCACAGAAGGAGACTCCACAACCTCTCTGGGCAGCCTGTGCCAGGGCTCTGGGACCCTTCCAGGCAAGAAGTTGCCCTTGTGTTGAGCTGGAACCTCCTGTGCTGCAGCTTCCATCCATTGCTGCTTGTCCTATCCCAGGCAGCAGTGAGCAGAGCCTGTCCCACCCCCTGCTGACCCCCAGCCCTCAGCTGTTTGTAAAGCTGTGTTAGATCCCCTCTCAGCCTTCTCCTCTGCAGGTCACAGTCGCTGTCTTTGGTAACTCGCTCCAGAAGCAGGTCCCTGTGCGGCGCAGGCGGCAGCAGCGGCAGGGACCGGAGCTGTAACCTGCTGGGAGGCCTCTGCGTGGCACTGACATGCAGTGAGCAGCTGAGGAATGCCTGTTGCTGTTGACAGTGAGCGACTGTAAACATCCTCGACTGGAAGCTGTGAAGCAGCAGATGGGGCTTTCAGTCGGATGTTTGCAGCTGCCAACTGTCACAGACGTCAAGACGTGTTTGACACCTAAAGCAGAGTTGTCTGTTTAAGGCTTGCAGGCTATTGGGTGGATCCCAGACCTGGGAATTCAGGCCAGGCTTTTCTACCTGACTTCTTCATCTTCCTTGTGATGTCTGTGTCTGAGGGTTGTAGAATGGTTTGGGTTGGAAGGAACCTTAAAGATCATTTGGTTCCGACCCCCTGCCATGGGCACAGACACCTCCCACCAGCCCGGGTTGTTCAGGGCTTCACCCAACCTGGCCTTAAACACATCCACAACCTCCCTGAGCAGCCTGTTCCAGTGTCTCTCCACCCTCACTGGAAAGAATTTCTTCCTGATCTCGAGTCTCAATCTCCCCTCTTCCAGCTTCAACCCATCCCCTCTCATCCTGTCGCTACAAGTCCTTGTCAAAAGTCCCTCCCCAGCTTTCCTGTAGGCCTCCTCCGGGTGCTAGCAGGCTGCTCTAAGGTCTCCCCAGAACTGTCTCTAGGCTGAACAGCTCCAACTCCTTCAGCCTGTCCCCACAGGGGAGGTTCTCCAGCCCTCTGATCATCTTTGCAGCCTCCTCTGGACCCACTCCTGCAGTTTGATATCCTTTTTGTGCTGAGGGCACCAGAACTGGGCAGAGTACTCCAGGTGGGGTCTCATGAGAGCAGAGCAGAGAGTGGAACCTAGGAGTCACCCAGGAAAAATTGTCTGAAAATTGTCATCATCTGGCAGGAAAAATTGTCATCAATTTGGTTGTGTTTTTTAACTGCAAACTCAATTCTGAGTTTTCAGAGGTGAGTTTCTGTGCAGCTTGATCTGCTGCAGAGGTTGCTCGCCTTCGTTTCTAGACTCCGCTGCCAAAGTTTTGCAGGTGTGCTTCAGACTTTTAGCAGCTCTGCAATGTAGAATTTGAAATCCTGATCCTTGTAGGAAGCAATTCCAGAAGTTTTGGAGATTGGAAAATGCAGCAATTAGAGCAACCATTAAACAAATAAACAAGGGGGGAAAAAAACACCACCCAACAAACAAACGATGACAAGAAGACTAAAAATCCCCAAACCAACCAAAAAACACTCACCAAAGAAAAGTTTTGCTTAATTTCCCTTTTTCCTCTAAGAGGCACAACTCTGCAAAGTGGTAGAGAGGTCAGGGAGAGATTTTGTGTGACCAAGTTCACCTCTGATGTTCCCATTGCATCACAGCTGTTGGAGGTCCAGAGATCCTCCTCCCTTCTCTCCTCCTGTTCACAAGAAAGCAAACAGGAGGAAGTGCTGAAAGCTGATTCATAGTTTCTAGAAGTCAGTTGACACAGATTCAAGGCTCCAGTCCTGCCAACTACTTTTGTGTGGGGGTGGACCCCCATGTTTATGTGTAACCCCAGGCCATGGAGCAGAGTTTATTTGTCTGGAAGGGTATTTGACAGTGATTGCTGTCACACTGGGAGACGATCACAGAGTCACAGAATGTCAGGGGCTGGAAGGCACCTCCAAAGCTCAGCCAGTCCAACCTCCCTGCCAGAGCAGGAGCACCCAGAGCAGATCACACAGCAACACATCCAGGTGGGGTTTGAGTATCTCCTAGTCAGGGAGACTCCACAGTCCCCCTGGGCAGCCTGTTCCAGGGTTCTGTCACCCTCACAGGGAAAAAAATTCCTCCTCATGTTGAAATGTAACTTCCTATGACTCAGCTCCCACCCAGTGCCCCTTGTGCTGGCAGTGGGCATCACCCAGCAGAGCCTGGTTCCAACTTCCTACCACTCACCCTGCACATCTTTATAACCATTGCTGAGGTCACCTCTCAGTCTCCTCCTCTCCCAGCAGCACAGCTCCAGCTCCCTCAGGCTCTCCTCGTACCAGAACTGTTCCATTCTCTTCAGCATCTTTGTGGCTCTGTGCTGGACTCTCTCCAGCAGCTCTATGTCAGTGAGGTTCTAGCACACAGCAGATCCAAGCTGATCCTGAAAGCACCCCTGCTGTGCTCAGTGCTGAGAGAATCACAGTGTGCTGGGACTTTGAGGGTCCCCCAGAGATCATCTAGTCCAACCCCACTGCTAAAGTGGGTTTGCCTAGAGCAGGTTGCACAGGACCATGTCCAGGTGGGTTTGGAAAGCCTCCAGAGAAGGAGGCCTCTGTGGGCAGCCTGTGCCAGTGCCCTGTCACCCTCAAATGAAAGCTTTTCCTTATGTTTCAGTGGAAGCTCCTATGTTCAAGTTTGTGCCTGTTGCCCCTTGTCCTATTGCTGGGCACCGCTGAAGAGAGCCTGGTCCCATCCTCTGGGCATTTGCCCTTTAGGTATTGGTCAGCATCAGTAAGATGCCCTCTGAGACTTCTCCAGGCTACAGGGGCCCAGGTCTCTCAGCCTCTCCTCCTCAGAGAGCTGCTCCAGTCCCCTCAGCATCCTCACAGCCTCTGGTGGACTCTCCCAGTCGTTCTTTGTTCCTCTTGAAGTGGGAAGCCCAGAACTGGATGCAGTACTCCAGATACAGCTTCATCAGGACAGAGTAGAGGGAGAAGAGAACTTCCCTTCACTTGATCATAGTTTTTTTTCATGCACCCTGGGATGCTGTTGGCCTTCTTGGCCAGAAGAGACCTGTCCTGTTGGGGTGTGTGTGTGTGTGTTAAATATCTCCACCTTTGCTTGATTGAGTTTTGTTAGCTTGGTTCAGGTCAAACACACTGGCAAAGCTCAGAGCCAAGATGTTAGTTGTAGCAACAGCTGCTTTTGATGGGATTGCCCATGGCAGAAGGGGAATTACTGACATTGTGAGTGGTAGAGATGGGTGTTGCTGCTGACCAAGCAGGACAGGAAGGAAGAGAAGTGGGAGGGGAGAGCTCATTGCTCTCTACAGCTACCTGAAGGGAGGGTGGAGGGAGGGGAGGGCAGCCTCTTCTCCTTGGTGGCAAGCAACAAGACCAGAGGAGATGGCTTCCAGTTGTGCCAGGGGAAATTTAGGCTGGATGTTAGGAAATGCTGCTTCAGTGAAAAGGTTCTCAAACATTGGAATGCTCTGCCCAGGGCAGTGGTGGAGTCGCCACACCTGGAGGGGTTTAAATTGTGTGTGGCCTTGGCACTTAGGGACATGGTTTAGAGTTGAGCTTGCTGAGTTGGAAAGTGTGGCCATGACACTTTGGCACATGGTTTAATGGCCATGGTGGTGTGCAGTTGGTGGTTGGACTCTGTGATCTTGGAGGTCTTTTCCAACCAAAGCAATTCTACCGTTCTATGACGAGATGATCTTGAAAGGTCTCTTCCAGCCAAAGGCACTCTGTAGTTCTGTGCTTCAGCCTATAACAAGTGTTTAGATGAGAGCTTCTGCAACCTTCTTGGCCTTAAAACTGGCTTTATTGACAACCCAGAGAGTTCCAGAGTGACCTGGTAATGAAATTCACAAAACTTGGCCGCACTTGAGAACCACTCTCGAGGCAGAAGATTCTCGATGTAATCTCCTCATCTGGAAAGCTTTGCTATCTATTTGAAGAAGATGATTGAGTAATAGCAGAGAACTTGCATAGGCAAAGTATTTAATATCAAAAGCATTAAGTTCCTTCTGTGAAGATTTACATATTGATAATATTTGTGCTCAGGCAGGAAATTCTTTCAATGCCCATTCTATTACTCTTCTTCCTGCATTACGTAGTGTCTCAGCTCAGCCAGCTTCCTCTTGGACAATGCACTGGTGTGGTGGGGCTGCTTTCTTTAGCCTCTAAGCTCACTGCATGCACATGGCTTCTCTTGCCCTGCTGAGGCTGTGTCTGGGCTACTCTGTCCAGTTGTGGGACCCTCAGTCCAAGAAGGACCTCAGGGGTCTGCTTGGAAGAGTCCAGCCCAGAACCCCAAAGCTGCTGCAGGCAGTGGAACATCTCCTGTGAGCACAGGCTGAGGGAGCTGGGGCTGGGAGCTGGGAGCAGAGCAGCCTGAGGGCTGCCCTCAGTGCTGTGCTAAAGATGTGCAGGGCAGTGCCAGGAGGACAGAGCCAGGCTCTGCTCAGGGATGGCCAAGGACAGGCCAAGGGGCAGTGGGTGCCAGCTCGAGCAGAGGAGGTGCCATGGGAACAGAAGGGGAAACATTTTCACTGTGAGGATGCCAGAGCTCTGGAGCAAGCTGCCCAGAGAGGTTGTGGAGTCTCCTGCTCTGGAGACACTCAAACCCCACCTGGATGGATCCCTGTGTGACCTGCTCTAGGTGATCTTGCTCTGGCAGGGGGTTGGATTGGATGCTCTTTGGAGGTCCCTTCCAACCCCTAATGTGTGATTCTGTGAAGAACAGCTACAGACACTTGAGTCATTCTTCTGCCACCTGCCTCTTCAAACCTGCAGGGCTAAACTTCAGTTACAACAGTGGTTTCAGTCTCCATCTGCAGTGGAATTGCAGAATGGTAGGGATTGGAAGGCATCTCTGGAAATCATCTAGGCCAGCCCCCTTGCTGACACAGCACAGGAGGGTGTCCAGGCAGACTTTGAAAGTTTCACAGGATCACAAAATGTCCTTTCTCCTATCCCTGCAGGCCTTTGCAAACAGCCCCCCTGCAGCTACTGGCAGGCTGCTATTAGGTCTCCCCAGAGCCTCCTCTTCTCCAGGCTGAACACCCCCAGCACACTCAGGCCAAGGCAAACCCTCCTCACCCCTCTACTGAATTAATGGATATGTTCTTTGGAAAACTGCTTCCCTCCCTAGCCCTATTTGAAAGGAAAGCATTTCTTGTCTCTGTCTGGCAGCCAGAGAGCAGGGCAGGAGAAGGCAGCAGCCAAGCTGTGCATGCTGTCTGTGGAAATCATCTGGAAAATGCCAGGGCAGCTGCTGGGAAAGGCAGAACCCATCTGCACTTGTTCTGAGGAGATTGCAGTTGCTGCTGTGAAAGGGAAGCTTGCTGTGCTCTGCTGCTGCTCCTGCTCCAACCATGCTTACAGCTGGAAGGTGTTCAGATGCCTGCTGTAAGTCTTTGCTTGAGCAGTGCCAGTGGTTCATAGCCAGGCTCCTTGGGAAGATGTGAAATGGATGTTGTACAACCTGCTTGTCCCGTGTCAAAGCACAGGAAGGGAGGAGGAACTCATCCTCTAGCTCCACAGCAGGCCTGACATGGAAGGGATTCACAGATTCCATTGCACCAGGTTGGAAGGGGACTCTCAGAGCTCACCTTGTCCAAACCCTTTGCAGACAGCATGGACACCTCCAGCTAGATCAGATTGCTCTGGGCCACATGAAGCCTGATCTTCAGAGTCTCCAGGGATGAGGCCTCAACCACATCCCTGAGCAACCTGTGCCAGTATTTCACCACCCTTGTAAAGAACTTCCTCCTGATGTCCAACCTCAGTCTCCCCTGCTCCAGATTCAAACCACTGCCCCTCATCCTACCACCATAAACCCTTCTAAGCAGTCCCTCCCCAGCCTTCCTACAGCTCCCCTTCAGATGCTGAAAAGGAGCTCTAAGGTCTCCCTAGAGCCTTCTCCTCTTTGGGCTGAAGAATCCTAACTCTCTCAGCCTGTCTCACCTAGGAGAGATGCTTCAACCCTCTAGGTCTCCTGGGCCTCTTCTGGACCCTCTCCAGGACCCTCTCCATCAGGTCCATGTCTGTCTGGTGTTGAGGGCCCCAGAGCTGGAGACAGCATTCCAGGTGAGGTCTCTCCAGGGCACAGCAGAGTGGCAGAATCCCCTCTGTCTGCCTGCTGGCTGTGATTCTTGTGATGCAGCCCAGGCTGCCCCTGCCCTTCTGGGCTGCAGGCACACACTGGTGGCTCATGTCCAGTTTCTCACTCACCAGCACCCCAAGTCCTTTTCTGCAGGGCTGCTCTCAGCCTCCTCATCCCCCAGCCTGAATTGATATCCAGGATTGCCCCAACCTAAGATGATTTTTTGAAGCTGATTTGGGTGTATAATTTTTTTTTCCCTTTAAGGAGTAACTTGTAAGCCAAGGTGCCCAAAATCACTACTTTTGTTGTTGTTGTTTTTGCCCTGATCCATGCAGACTGTTGTTCTTTTCTGCCCTCAAGCTTCAAGCAGTTATTATGAAACCAATAAGTGGACAAAGGATATGAGGAGGAAGCCACGTGCCAGGCAGTGACATGGTGTTTTTCCAGATGATGGCTTGAGGCATCTTTTTAGCTGTGGCTGTAAACCCTAGCTGCTTTTATTCAACCATTCTTCTCTTGATTTAATATGGAGAGCTTGCATTTTGCTCCAGTTCAGACTTCCTGGCACTGCTGCTTGGTGTTTTTCTTTTTTTCTTGTGAGTAAATCTGAGATTTTCAGTAACTTTCTGTCCTGTCTTGCTGAAGGTTGTTTTTATTTTGCTCTCTTCCTCTCTTGTGTGCCCTTTGCTTAGACACCTCCTTTGATAATGCAGAGCATATACAATGAACTCCAAAGCTTCTGCCCATAGCAAGGCAAGAGGAGAATCTCGTGGGGTTCAGGAAGGCAAAGGGTAAGGTCCTGCACATAGATTGGGGCAAGCCTCAGTATCAGGCCAGGCTGAGGGATGAGGAGACTGAGAGCAGCCCTGCAGAGAAGGACCTGGGGGTGCTGGTGGGTAAGAAACTGGACATGAGCCAGCAGTGGGCACTGGCAGCCCAGAAGGGCAATGGCAGCCTGGGCTGTATCACAGCAATCATGGCCAGCAGAGAGCCAGAGGGGACTCTGCCACTGTTGTGCAGACCTCACCTGCAGGGCTGAGTCCAGCTCTGGGGCCCTCAACACCAGAGATGTGACCCTGATGGAGAGGGTCCAGAGGAGGCCATGATAAGGGCTTGGAGCAGCTCTGCTATGAAGACAGGCTGAGGGAGCTGGGGGTGTTCAGCCTGGAGAAGAGAAGGCTCTGGGGAGACCTAGTAAAGACCTTCCAACCCTTGAAGGGAGCTACAAGAAGGCTGCAGAAGGACTGTTTGCCAAGGCCTGCAGTGATAGGATGAGGGCAATGGTTTGAAATGGAAGTAGACTTGGATTGGATGTTAGGAACAAGTCCTGCACCATGAGGGTGGAACAGGTTGCCCAGGGAGGTAGTTGAGGCCTCATTGCTGGAGATATTTAAGGTCAGGCTGGACAAGGCTCTAAGCAACCTGATCTAGTGGAAGATGTCCCTGCTGAGTGCAGGGAGGTTGGGCTGGATGAGCTTTGGAGCTACCTTCCAACCCCAACTGCTCTGTTCCTACAGGAGTAGTTCTGGGCTGCTCTGGCAGGGGTTGGACAGCAGTGGAAGAGAGGAATATTGCTCAGAGGGCTTTTCTGCACTCTCCTGGTGTCAGTGAGTAGTTGCTCTTTCAGTAGCTGCCCGGAGGATCTCTGAGCCATTCTGTCCTCTTCACTGCACTCTATTTGTTTTTGTCTGGTGTAAGGGCAGAGGAATTGCTTTTTGCTCTCCAGAATGCTTCTTGTCTCTTTGCTTTCAACAGATCACTCATCTCTTTGCCTTCCCTCAGCTCACCTCTATTCATTAGACTGAGCATGAGCTGCTGCTTTTGCCTCCAAGGCCGTCTCAGCCTATACAAGCATTCACTCCCACATCCAGTTGTCCTCTAATGCTGTTCTCAGTCACTGCCTTCAACTTCTGGCTTTTCTGAACGTTTTAACTTAGTTTCAGTCATAAAAAGCTAATCACTCAGCAGCTTTTTCTAACTCCTTGTTGCTTGAAGCTCTGGAAAGAATTTGTGCACTCTGTGAAGGCCATTTTCTTACAATAATGTTTATAGTAGCTTTTGGGGTTTTTCTTTCCCTTTGCCCTCATCACCTTCGGTGTACTTGAGAGTTGGATTCATGTTTTCTTGCTACAGTGTTGACTTTGCAGAGCTGAAAGCTCCAGGTCTGAGCTGCCTGCTCTGTCCTGTGCAGAATGGTGAGAATGTTTTATATATGGAATGGTTTGGGCTGGAAGGGACCTCCCAAGCTCATCCAGTCCAAGCTCCTCTGCAGTCAGCAGGGACATTCTCCACTAGATCAGGTTGTTCAGAGCCATGTCCAGCCTGACTTTGAATATCTCCAGGGATGGGGCCTCAGCTACCTCTCTGGGAACCTGTTTCAGTGTGCCAGCAGCCTCATGGTGCAGAACTTGTTCTTCACATCCAATCCACATCTCTTCTTCTCTCATTTCAAGCCATTGCCTCTTCTCCTGTTCCTGGAGGCCTTTGCAAACAGTCCCTCTGCAGCCTTCTTGTAGCCCCCTTCAGGTACTGGCAAGTTGCTATGAGGTCTTCGTGGAGCCTTCTGCAGGCTGCACAGCCCCTTCCAGTAGCCCAGGTTTTTCAAGGTCCCATCTAACCTGGCCACGAGCACTTCCAGGGAGGGAGCATCCTCAGCTTCTCTGGGCAACCTGTTTGAGTGGCCCCCACCCCTGTAGTGAAGGACTTCTTGCATCTCATCTAAATCCACCTTCTTTCAGTTCAAAGCCACTACCTCTTGTCCTGTCACTACAGGCCCTTGTTAAAAGTCCTTCTTGAGCTTACTTGCAGGCCTGCTTCAGGCACTGGAAGGATGCAGACATCCTGCAGCTCCACTGCCATGGACTGGGACACTTCAGCTAAACTTGGTTTACTCAGGGTCTCATCCAACCTGGCCTTGAACACCCCCAGGGAGGAGGCAGCCACAACCTTCCTGGGAGAGCCTGTGCCACAGTCTCACCACCCTCATACTGAAGAACTTCTTCCTAAGATCCAGTCTGTCCCTGCTCTGCCTCAGCTTCAAACCATTCCCCTTTGGCCTGTCTCTGCACACCCTTATGGAAAGTCCCTCTGGAGCCTTCCTGGAGGATCCCTTCAGGTACTGGAAGGCAGCTCTGAGGGCATCCCTGGAGCCTTCTCTTCTCCAGGCTGCACACCCCCAGGTCCCTCAGCCTATCCTCATAGCAGAGGTGTTCCAGCCTTTGGATCATCTTTGTGACCCTTCTCTGGACTCACTCTAGCAACTCTGTGTCCTCCTTATGCTGGGCACAGCAGCACTGGATGCAGTGTTGGAGGTGGGGTCTGGTAAGAGCAGAGCCACTGGGCAGAATCCCCTCTCTTGACTTGTTGGCCCCTATCCTCCTAATGCTCTGGGCTGGAGGAAGTTCTTCTCAGAGTGATTGGCATTGGAATGGGCTGCCCAGGGAGGTGGTGCAGTGCCCATCCCTGCAGGTGTTGAAGCAAAGCCTGGCTGGGGCACTTAGTGCCATGGTGTGGTTGATTGGCCAGGGCTGGGTGCTGGGTTGGGCTGGGTGAGCTTGGAGCTCTCTGCCAACCTGCCTGATTCCAAATAGGAATGAGCATTTTGAAAGTGGAGGTGGTGTGGTCTTAAGGTGGAAAACCCACCAGAGGTGTGATTTCTGTGTCCCCAGGGTGGGGTTGTGTGGTTCTTAGCTTCAGATACTCTGTGAGGACCTAATTGTTGGTGAAAGTTTGCAGGCAAGAACCTCTGGGAAGGATTTTGTGCTGCCGAACTTACTACAGCTGCGGTGTAGTTCAGTGTGTCCCAAGTGGACTGGCTGAAGCTTATGCTAATGAAGGAGGAGAGGTCCTTTAGCAGGACAATTTCTGTGATTGATTTTAGATACCTCTTTAGGAATGGGCTTGGCTTGTCCCCAGCTGCCCTGCTTTATCTTCAAAGTCAGCCAGGGATGACTGGCTCAGGTGTGAGCACCTCGGCTGCTAGAAACCTGAATGTAGCCAGATGAATGCAATCTTTTCCTCTCAAAGGAGGGAATTCAAAAGGTAGAAAAGCTTTTGAACAACACAAGGAGAAAGATGAAATATGAGCAGGAAAAGAAAAGGAAAAACAAAAACCCAAACCAGAGCCCTTTGCAGTGGCTTACACAAACCTTGCTAGTTGTGGAGGAATCCACAATCAAGGGAGATAGCAAAGATAAAATACCTGAGAACAGAGGTGGAAATGGCTTTTAAAAATACTCTTTCCCTTCCTCCTGCCACCTGAAATCCCTAAATAGATGGCTGTTGGCTTTTATTGCATGAATAGAAATGAGCAGGTAATGAAGCAATGGATAAAATTAGTGAGAGGATGGCAGAGGTGGAAGGAGGACAGCTGGACAGCCAGGGCAAAGACTCCTTGTTAGTAGAAACAAAAGTAAGCTGAAATGTTGGTGGAAGTCAAAGACACAGAGCAGTACCTACAGACATCAGGACTTGGTAGCTTTGTCAGGGATCTGCTTAGGTTTCAGTCGAGCTACAAATGTTGGGGGCATTCTTCCCACTTGAGCAAGCCAGAAGGATCTCAGATCTCAGATTCATTGAGGCTGGAAAAGACCTCTGAGATCAAGTCCAGCCTATGAGCTAACACCATGGAGAGCTCTGAGGATGCTGAGGGGACTGAGCACTGCCTGATGGGGAGAGGCTGAGGGACCTGGGGCTGCTTAGTCTGCAGAAGAGAAGACTGAGAGGGGATTTAGTCAATGTTTATCTGTCTTTGAGGGCTGGGGGTCAGGAGAGGAGGGACAGGCTCTGCTCACTGCTGCCTGGGATAGGACAAGCAGCAATGGATGGAAGCTGCAGTACAGGAGGTTCCAGCTCAACACAAGGGCAACTTCTTGCCTGGAAGGGTCCCAGAGCCCTGGCACAGGCTGCCCAGAGAGGTTGTGGAGTCTCCTTCTGTGGAGCCTTTGCAGGCCTGTCTGGATGTGTTCTGTGTGCCCTGAGCTGGATTGTCTGGTCCTGCTCTGGCAGGGGTTGGACTGGGTGATCCCTTTTGGGTCCCTTCCAACCCCTGACTTCCTGACAGCCTGTGTGACATCAGCTAAACCATGCCACAAAGTGCTACATCCAATCTTTCCTTAAATACTTCCAGTGATGGCAACTCCACCACCTCCCTGGTGGTTTATCACCAGCTATTAAACTATGACATCACTGTGAAGATGCCAATAAATTGTAGCAAGGAGTTCAAGAGGGCTGATGTGAGGAACTTTGTGGATTGCTAATGTCAGATGAGAGTGCTGCAGGTGACAGAGAGGACCTGCCTTGTGCCAGGGCTTTGCTGGGTGCCTGAGTGCCTACAGGCTGTCAGGGTGACAGGAGTTTGGGCAGAGATACTGAAATACAGCTTGGACCAAGGGAGAGTGGAGTAAATCATACTGGGGAATGGAACTCATCTGCTGTGTCAGCTTCTTGACTTTGTGTTCAGTCAGGCAGATCTTGGAGTCATAGAAGCAGAGAATGGTAGGGGCTGGAAGGGACCTTCAGAGAGAGAATCATAGAATCAGGCAGGGCTGGAAGGGACCACAAGGATCAGCCAGTTCCAACCCCCTGCCATGCCCAGGGACACCTCACACTAGATCAGGCTGCCCACAGCCTCAGCCAGCCTGGCCTTAAACACCTCCAGGGATGAGGCTTCCACCACCTCCCTGGGCAACCCCTGCCAGGCTCTCACCACCCTCATGTTGAACAACTTCTTCCTAACATCCAGGCTGACTCTACCCATTTCCAGCTTTGTTCCATTCCCCCCAGTCCTATCACTTCCTGACATCCTAAAAAGTCCCTCCCCAGCTTTCCTGTAGCCCCCTTCAGATCCTGGAAGGCCACAATAAGGTCACCTGGGAGCCTTCTCCTCTCCCCAGGTCTTTGAGTCCACCCTCTCTGCCAAAGCAGGATCACCCAGGGCAGGTCACACAGGAACACATCCAGGTGAGTCTTGAAAGCCTTCAGAGAAGGAGACTCCACAACCTTTCTGAGCAGCCTGCTCTAAGGCTCCAGCACCCTCATGGCAAGGAAGTTTCTGCTCATGTTGAGGTGGAATGTTCTGTGTTCCAGTTTGTCCCTGGAAGTGTTCCAAGGCCAGGCTGGATGAGTCCTTGAGTGACCTGTGCTAGTGGGAGGTGTACCTGCCTGTGGCAGGGGGTTGGAACTAGATGATCCTTGAGGTCCCTTCCAACCTTCCCATTCTATGAAGAGCAGATTTAGGTTGGATGTTAGGAATAAGTTCTGCACCAGGAGGGTGGTGGAATTATATAACAGGTTGCCCAGGTGGGTGATTGATGTCTCACCCCTGGAGATGTGCCCAGTCAGGCTCAGTAAGGCTCAGAGAGCAACCTCAGAGGTAGTAGAGGATGTCCCTGCTTACTGCAGGGGGTTTGGACAAGTCCCTTCCATCCCAAAGCATTCTATGATTCTATAAAGCAGCCCATTAAAAATGTTGTTTGGGAGTTGTCTGCTCTCAGAGCTGAAATAGCTGAGCTATGGATTCCTTCTAACACTTCAGGACACACCACCACTAGGAACTGAGGTTAATAGATCACATTCCTGAGTCACTCAGCCTCTGATTCATCTTTTAAGTGTTGTTCCAGACCTTCAAAGCAAACCAGATTATCTACAGCAAGAAATGTTTCTACTTCTCTCAGCATACTGAACAAGCAAATAAGTACAGCAAAATTCAGATGCAGTTTGGCAAGGCAGGGGAGTGCTGGGAATCCTTGCCAGAAATGGCCTTGGCAAAAGCTCTTCCCTGTTTTCAGTAGATTTGAAATGAAATGAGACAGGATCTCAGCTTTTTCTCCATGGGAACCTTGTGAGTCTCTTGAATATTGCTACTACAGGGTGGATTGTGATGAGTATAGCTCTGGAAGCACAGGGTGGAGGGTGGTTCCCTTGCACAACATCCCAGGCTGTGAGCTGTGAGAACTGGGTTAGAGCTGAGGCATTGTCCCCCTTTGCTCTGCTCTTGTCAGACCCCATCTGGAGTCCTGTGTGCAGGTCTGGAGCCCCCAGCACACGAAGGATATGGAACTGTTGGAGTGGATCCAGAGGAGGCCACCAAGGTGCTCAGAGGGCTGCAGCAGCTCTGCTCTGAGGACAGGCTACAAGAGTTGGGGCTCTGCAGCCTGGAGAAGAGAAGGCTTCCAGGAGACCTTAGAGTAGCCTTCCAGGATCTGAAGGGGGCTACAGGAAGGCTGGGGAGGGACTATTGACAAGGACTTGGAATGATAAGACAAGGGGCAAAGGGTTTGAACTGTCAGAGGGGAGATTGAAACTGGATGTTAGGAAGAAGTTGTTTGCAGTGAGGGTGGTGAGACACTGGCACAGGTTGCCCAGGGAGGTTGTGGCTGCTCCCTCCCTGGAGGTGTTCAAGGCCAGATTGGATGAGGCCTTGAGTGAGCTGTGCTAGTGGGAGGTGTCCCTGCCTATGGCAGGAGGCTGGAACTGGCTGATCCTTGAGGTCCCTTCCAACCTTCCCATTCTATGATTCATTCAGGTGCTTGTTAAATGAGTGGAGAAGAACCTGATGTGCTTGCAGAGAAGGGACAAAGCTGCTCCCAGCACTTCAAAAGTTAGGAGCTGCTCTGTCCAGCTCTCACTTCAGGAGACAGAGCACAGCCAGGAGGGCTCCAGGGTGAGCTTCAACCAGGAGATTGATGATCCTCCCCTGGCAACAAATCCCAGAAGATAGATGAACCAAAGAATAATGGAAGTCACTCTATGCTAATTAATACCTTCAAGTGCATTATTTCTTCCCCCCCACCCCCCACTTCAAATATCCTGCACAAATGCAGCTTGGATGCTGCTGTTAGAGTTTAGGTTGCCTCCTTACTGCTAAGCAGGCAATGATTTGGGGCATTAGTTGAACTTACCCAGGTGTGTATGACAATAAAAGAGTATTTTTGGACACTTTGCCCAAACAGTAAGTGAGGAAAGAAACAAAAATAGAAATAGATGATGGCAAACAGCAACATTGGGGATGGGGGATGAATAAATTACAGTCCAAAACCTGCAAGAGAAGTGCCATGGGATTTGAAAGCTGTCAGACCTCTGGTTTCCTATCCTATTTATTTTTTCAGCTGTGTATTCCTGACCTGACAGAGTTAGAATATTCAGGCTGTAGCAAGTTGCTGGTGTGGCCACTAATGATGCCTAAGATGGATGTTGGCAGCAATTTAGATGCCAAAAGTTAGGCAGCAACTCCCTCTGGAGGTCTTTAAAGGCATCTCTGTACAGGGAGCTTTGTACTTCAGAAACAGTGCAGCATTAAATTCCTAAAGTTGGAATTGCTCTGGATACTCTGTTAGCTTCCAGCCAGCCCTGCAGGGTCAGTAAAAACACAGCCTGGTGCAGAACCAGGCTGGTCACTGAGTGGGACCAAAGCTGCTGTGGGTTTTATGCACTGTGCTAAAGAGAAGCTGATTAAGACAGTTCTTGGTTTCATAGAGTGGGTTGGATTGGAAGGGACCTTCAAGATCCTCCAGTTCCAACCCCCTGCCATGGGCAGGGACACCTCCCACCAGCCCATGTTGCTCAAGTCCCCATCCAGTCTGGCCTGGAACACTTCCAGGGAGGAGGCAACCACAGCCTCCCTGGGCAAACCTGTTCAGTGTCTCACCACCCTCACTGTAAAGAATTTCTTCCTAACATCTTCTTTAAATCTCCCCTCCTGAAGCTTCACTCTATTCCTTCTTGTTCTATCACTACAAGCCCTTGGCAAAAGCCTCTGGCTTTCTCTTAGGCCCCTTCAGGCACTGCCAGGCTGCTATTAGGTCTCCCTGGAGCCTTCTCTCCAGGCTGCACACCCCCAGCTCCCTGAGCCTACCCTCATAGCAGAGCTGCTGCAACCTCCTGATCATTTTTGTAGCCTCCTCTGGACCTGCTCCACCAGCTCCATGTCCTCCCTGGGTTGAGGGCTCTAGGGCTGGATGCAGCACCAGAGCAGAGTGGCAGAATCCCCTGTCCCCATCCGCTGGCCACACTGCTTTTGGTGCATGTGCAGAAGCTCTCAATGAGTCAGGACTTAGCCCAAGAATACTTAAAGAGATTGTTTTGGGGTTTTTTCAATAGGTCCACTCATGGTTGCACTGTGGTGAAGTGCTGACAATGTTCAGAGATAAGCTGCACTCCATTCCCAGACCCAAGTCTCTCAAGATTTGTTATGGCTTTTATTCTTCCTTTTTTTTTTCCTTTTCCCCACATGTATTGTCCCTCCTGTCTATCATCTAGTCCACATGGATTTTTTTCTCAAGGTCTATGCAGAACATATGGGAGCTTTGTAAAGTTCCTGATGCTGTGTCTGTCTGATCTGCCATCAGACAGCCTCAAAGCAGGAAGCTAAAAGGGTTTCAATTTCAAGATGGATCAAGTAGAGCATACTGGAAACCTGTAAGGAAGAAGTCTGAGCTCTCTTGTTTTTCCCCTTAAGTCTGCACCATAGCAACTATCTCCACAGAAGGATTTGATGTCTGGTGTGAGGAAATCTGTAGAGAGCCTTGTTGTTCTTGTGTTCATTTCTACCCCACTGATGTTAGGTGAAGGTATCTGGGTGCTGCCTTGGAAAGTTACAGAAGCACAGAATCACAGAAGGTCAGGGGCTGGAAGGCACCTCCAAAGCTCAGCCAGTCCAACCCCCCTGCCAGAGCAGGTCACACAGGAACACATCCAGGTGGGAGTTGAGTATCTACAGTCAGGGAGACTCCACAAGCCCCCTGGGCAGCCTGTTCCAGGGCTCTGTCACCCTCAAAAGGGAGAAAATTCATTCTGTGAACTCATACTGAAAAGTCATGGCCAAGTTGTCTGATCTGAGCATTTCTGCTCCTCAGCAGGAAGAGCTGCAGAGCTGAGGAGAACCCAAGTGTTTGAGTTCAGAGTCTGAATAGTTAACATTTGGAACTGAACACCTTTTGGCCTCAGGCATTTGCTGCTGGTGAGGACAGTCAAATCCAAGTGGCTGGGATCTGCTGTCAGGATTGCTGCTGCAGGACTGCTTTAAGACTGACCCTGCTGGGTGGTTGTGTGTTGAGGGGGAAGAAGGGGCAACTTTTTCTGGTTAGGACACAGACAAAAAGCTGCAAGCACAGAGTAAAGTTATGGAAAGCATTTTCCTGGCAATAGAACCCAGTGCAGCTGACACTGAGTACTGTTTGTGTGTGCCTATACACGTTTGGGTTGGTTTTCTCTTCCAGTGCCAAGTCACTGTTTGGTGGTTGTGAAGGTGCTTGCACAGAAGTTCCTGCCTGGCTACTCACCTCGAGGTGCACTCTGTCTGCCTTGTGTTCAGAACTGCTCAGTGACTGCAGCTTCTCTTGCCTATCAAGTGTGCTCACTTGTTGGAGCTAAAAGAGGTTTTTCAGTGTTCCCAGGTGTTGCAAATGTTTCTCAAGGCTTTAAGTCCCTCAGACTTCTGGCACTTGGCAGTTTGTAGGTTCAGATTTTAATTTTTCAAGCAGTAAAATCCTCCAGTCTGAAAGGAAGGATGTGGAAGGGGAGACTGAGTGCTGTTCAGTTTTACGTCATGTGTCTTTAGATTCTTTAGATACAGCCCTAGGGATGGGGACTCCACCACCTCCCTGGGCAGCCTGTGCCCTCACCACTCTTGCAGCAAAGAAATTTTCACTAATCTCCAACCTAACCCTCCCCTGGCACCATTTCAGACCATTTCCTCTCATCCTATCACCTGACACTAGGGAGAAGAGCCCAACCCCCACCTCACTCCAACCTCCTTTCAGGGAGCTGCAGAGAGCAATGAGCTCTGCCCTCAGCCTCCTCTTATCCACACTGCAACACCCCCACACACCCCCCCAGCTCCCTCAGCTGCTCCTCCCCAACCCTGCTTTCCAGACCCTTCCCCAACTTTGTTGTCCTTCTCTGGACCTGCTCCAGCGCCTCAATGTCCTTGTAGTGAGTGGCCCAAAACAACTGTGTCAGCTTTCTGCCTTTTTAAAGAGTCTAAAGACACACCTGATGTGGAACTGACTGTCATTGAGCCTTCATTTCTCCATTCTGAACTGCAAAATGTGGGATTTTACTGCTTTCAAATTAAAAGCTGAACCTAACTTAGCTTTTCAACTTCCTCCCTGGTTCCTGTTTTAGCATCTCCCAGCATCACTGTTGTGTTGGCAGGAGGTGTCGAGTTGCTGAGCTCTTGAGAACAAAGTTTCCTGGCACTGGTGTGAACAGCACCAGGCCAGATTTTCTGTTCTGAAGAGAGGTGCAGATGTTACTATGCTGCTTAAGTTCAGTTTTTGACTTCTGCTGAAGTGGCCAGCAGTGATGACAGAATCCTCTTTGAGCACTGGAAGCCCTGTCTTAGAGGAAAGGCTGAGAGCTGGGTTTATGCAGCCTTAGGGGGGACCTTATTGTCATGGATCAGGACATAAGGGGTGGCTGCCAGGAAGGTGGAGACTCCCTTTCCACAAGGAAAAAGGCAAGGCATGATAGGGACAAGTTACTGCCTGGGAGGTTCCCATTGGACTCCAGAAGAGAATGTTTCCCCATGAGAACAGTCAGAGACTGGAATCATCTCCCAAGGGAGGAATCTGGATTCATATACACTGGGCAGTTTTAAGACTCAGCTTGCCCTCAGCTGCTGCTGGGGCAGCTCAGTTCAACTCCACTGTCACCTAGAAAGGTTGGACCATATGAGCCTTGGGGTCATAGCATCATAGAATGGTTTGGGTTGGAAGGGACCTCCAAAGCTCATCCAGTCCAACTCTCCTGCAGTCAGCAGGGACATCCTCCACCAGACCAGGTTGCTCAGAGCCCTGTCCAGCCTAACCTTGAGTATCTCCAGGCATGGGGCTTCAGCTACTTCTCTGGGTAACCTGTTCTATTGTTCCACTACCCTCATGGTGCAGAACTTGTTCCTAACACCTAATCTGGAGCAAAGCTGGAGGTGGAGAGATTCAGACTGGATGTGAGGAGGAAGTTCTTCACCATGGGAATGGTGAGAGCCTGGCAGGAGTTGCCCAGGGAGGTGGTGGAAGCCTCATCCCTGGAGGTGTTTAAGGCCAGGCTGGATGAGGCTCTGGACAACCTGATCTAGGGTAGGGTGTCCCTGCCCATGGCAGAGGGGTTGGAACTGGCTGATCCTTGTGGTCCCTTCCAAACCTGACTGATTCTGTGATTCAATCTAAGTCAATTCTTTCCTCATTTCAAACCACTGCCCTCATCCTGTCCCTGCAGGCCTTTGCAAACAGTCCCTCTGCAGCCTGCTTGTAGCATCCTTCAGGTACTGGCAGGCTGTTATTAGGTCTCCCTGGAACCTTTTCTGCAGGCTGAACACCCCCAGCTCCCTCAGCCTGTCCTCCTAGCAGAGGTGCTCCAACCCCCTGAGCATTTTTGTGGCCCTCCTCTGGACTCACTGTTCCTGTCTTTTCAGATTTGCTTAGCTTAGGAGAAGCAACCCTCCTTCTTTTTCCCCTTCTGCCTATACAAAAGCAGATGAGCAGGTAGAATGGAATAGTAAATGTCTTGAATTCTCCAAAGTTGCAATGTTTTTTGGCCTCCTCTGGACCTGTTCCATCTGTGTCATTCTTGTATTGAGAGTACCTGAACTGGATGCACTACTCCAGGTGAGGTCTTACCAGCGTCCCTTCCAACCTGGCATTCTGTGGGGTTTGATGCTGTCCTGTGGTGGCTTCAGTGGCTCTTAAGCAGGCAAACATCAGTCATTGCAGCTCTGGAGAGCAGGGATTTGTAGCTAGGAACATAAGACAGGAGAGAAGGCAGACATCATAGACTTTTTTTTGTCTCATCACAAGGGGCTCTGATTCTTTTGTGCAGCTTCCTAACACACAGCCTGTGTGGCACTTGCCAGCATCCCTCTTTTTGGGTCTGTGCTTGGCACAGAAGGTAAAGCTGGGCTGGTGCTGAACACTGCCTAACCTGTCAGTTCTGCAGACCTGTAGAATTGCACTGCTGCTCAAAAATATCTGCAGGAAGGAAGTACCCCAGCTGCTTACTTCCCTTTCTTCTCCCTTTAATACCTGGCAGGCTTCCACTTAGCCTGGTCAGGAAGTTAATATGGGGTTGGTAGTTGGAGAGGTCACTTGCATCAAGCAATCTGAACTGCTAGCTGCCTGCTGTCAGCTTTAGCCAGGAAGGGCACAGGCAGAGCTGTGGGCAGCTGCTTGATTATTTATTTTTGATTTAATTTAATCTTTTTTTCCTATGTGGCTTCTAAGATTTTCTGGTGTTACAAGGCTTGGGAAGGAAAACAAAGCTTCTGTCCACTGCCTGCTGGTTGGGTGTAGAAGGAGTTTTGTGTGAGAAGTAGCCTGCTGCTTTCTGTAGCAGAGAGCAGCTCTGGGGGGGAGTGGCACCGCTCCAGGCCAGCACAATGATTCACAGCCCTGAGCAGGGCAACAGGATGCGATTCAGCAGCCTCCATGGGGGAGGAGGCATGGAAACTTTATGCAGAATATTCTTCCCCTTGCCAGGCCCTTTAGTTCAGAAAAGTCTTCTGCTGGAGCATGTCTCTGCCCTTATCTTCTGCTGCTGACCCTCCAGTTTCTTCCTGCCTGCTTGTGGGATGGAGTCTGCGTATCCACACTGCCTCTGAGTGACGCTTCTCTGCCTCCTGCTTCCCAGCAGCTCTGCCTGTCAGAGTCATCAGGCAGGCTGTGGGGTTGGACGTGAGGTAGGAAGAAGGCAAAAGGGTGTTGTTTTTTCTCCTACACCTGCAAGCCTTGTCTTGTGCACTGACCAGATGGTTGCAGGTTTGCTTTTGTAGGCAAAATGTGTACTGAGTGCAGCTTTCTGCTTCAGCCCTGGGCCAGCAACTGAGAGGCTGAAACCCCTTTGATTGCCAGCTGGATTTTCCAAAAGTTATCATTCTCGTGAGCTTTGGGAAGCTTAAGAGTTTATATTTACATATCCCACTCTTGGATTAGAGTTGTCTCTATTTATTTGTTTGAGGATGAGGTACAGAGTGTACTGTTTTGGTGATCACTGTATTGTTCCACTTCCTTCAAATAAATAAAACAAAAATAGGCTAATACTTAGCAGCAAGTTCATAGAATGGTAAGGTTGGAAGGGACCTCGAAGATCATCTAGTTCCAACCCCCTGCCATAGGCAGGTTAAGTGGTGAAAGGTTGATGCTAATTAAATAGGGGTATCAAAGTGCAGGGGTGAAGAATTAGGGATGCTCAGAGGGCTGCAGCAGCTCTGCTGTGAGGACAGGCTACAAGAGTTGGAGCTTTGCAGCCTGGAGAAGAGAAGGCTTCCAGGACACTTTAGAGTAGCCTTCCAGTATCTGAAGGGAGCTACAGGAAGGCTGGGGAGGGACTATTGACAAGGTCTTGCAATGCCAGGACAAGGGACAATGGGCTTGAACTGGCAGAGGGAAGATTTAGACTGGATGTTAGGAGGAAGTTGTTTGCAGTGAGGGTGGTGAGACACTGGCACAGGTTGCCCAGGGAGGTTGTGGCTGCTCCCTCCCTGGAGGTGTTCAGGACCAGGCTGGAGGAGGCCTTGAGTGACCTGTGCTAGTGGGAGGTGTCCCTGCCTGTGGCAGGGGGTTGGAACTGGCTGATCCTTGAGGTCCCTTCCAACCTTACCATTCTATGGTGCAGAACCTTTGTTAAATGCTTCAGTTACCTCTGCCTCCAAACTGCCCAAATTCTGGAAAAACAGAAAGTTTCTCAGTGCATTTTAAAAATACAAATTAAAAAGAAACCAAAACCCAAACACCTACAACAATAACAAAAGAACAAAAAAATCCCAACAGAACCAAAAAAAACCAACCAAAAAACCCCAAGCAAAACCAAACACACACACACACACACACATAAACAAAACCAAAAGAAACAAACAAGAACAACAAACCAAACATTAAAAAAAAATAACCCAGAAAAACCCCAAACAAAATCAAAACTCAAAACAAAACCAACCATACACAGCCAAGAAAGACACTGAATTGCTGGAGCACATCCAGAGAAGAGCAACCAAGCTGGGGAAGGGTCTGGAGAACAGGGCTGGGAAGGAGCAGCTGGTGGAGCTGGGAGGGTGCAGTGTGGAGAAGAGGAGGCTGAGGTCAGAGTTCATTGCTCTCTGCAGCTCCTTGAAAGGAGGTTCAGTGAGTTGGGGGTTGGGCTCTTCTCCCAAGTATCAGGTGATAGAATGAAAGGAAATGCTCTGAAATGGTGCCAGGGGAGGGTTAGGTTGGAGATTAGTGAAAAATTTCTTTGCTGCAAGAGTGGTCAGGGATTGGCACAGGACTGCCCAGGGAGGCGATGGAGTCCCCATCCCTGGAGCTGTTCAAGAAATGGGTGGCTGTGGCACCTGGGGGCATGTTTTAGTGGCCACGGTGGTGCTGGGTTGGTGGTTGGGCAGAATGACCTTAGAGGACTTTTCCAACCAAAGCAACTCTATGATTCAAAGTGCTTCTTTGTTACAGTTTGGTTTTGTTTGTTTTTTTTTTAAACCACTCGCACATGAATGAATCAAGATGAGAGATGGGGATGGAAATGCAGAACTGCTGCTAAATTGGTACCTTTCAGTTCCTTTGTTCAGCATAAGATTTACATTAACCACAGTAAAATAGATGTGGTTTTTAAAGAAGTCTCTGTATAAAATATCTTTAAGCATTAGTCAAACAATTTTTATTTTTTTTTTTAGTTTACTACTTTGTCATGAGAAAACCCAAAACAAAACTGAAAAAAACTAGACAAAACAAACCCAAAAAAGCCTAGAAGAAAACCACAGAGACCCCAAAACAACACCAAACAAGCCCAAAACTTAAATTTAAAAAAAACCTAAACCAAAACCCAGACACCCCAGGGCCGAGCTCCCAAGCAGGCAGCCCCAGGGCCGAGCTCCCAAGCAGGCAGCCCCAGGGCCGAGCTCCCAAGCAGGCAGCCCCAGGGCCGAGCTCCCAAGCAGGCAGCCCCAGGGCCGAGCTCCCAAGCAGGCAGCCCCAGGGCCGAGCTCCCAAGCAGGCAGCCCCAGGGCCGAGCTCCCAAGCAGGCAGCCCCAGGGCCGAGCTCCCAAGCAGGCAGCCCCAGGGCCGAGCTCCCAAGCAGGCAGCCCCAGGGCCGAGCTCCCAAGCAGGCAGCCCCAGGGCCGAGCTCCCAAGCAGGCAGCCCCAGGGCCGAGCTCCCAAGCAGGCAGCCCCAGGGCCGAGCTCCCAAGCAGGCAGCCCCAGGGCCGAGCTCCCAAGCAGGCAGCCCCAGGGCCGAGCTCCCAAGCAGGCAGCCCCAGGGCCGAGCTCCCAAGCAGGCAGCCCCAGGGCCGAGCTCCCAAGCAGGCAGCCCCAGGGCCGAGCTCCCAAGCAGGCAGCCCCAGGGCCGAGCTCCCAAGCAGGCAGCCCCAGGGCCGAGCTCCCAAGCAGGCAGCCCCAGGGCCGAGCTCCCAAGCAGGCAGCCCCAGGGCCGAGCTCCCAAGCAGGCAGCCCCAGGGCCGAGCTCCCAAGCAGGCAGCCCCAGGGCCGAGCTCCCAAGCAGGCAGCCCCAGGGCCGAGC